>JAWPHD010000308.1:0-513027 GCA_037043455.1 Cyrtodaria siliqua | reverse complement strand
TCTTTCAGGCGGTTTCAGAGAAGACGTAATTTTTAACTTTTTCCTATATAACCGTATGTAAACTTTGGGTCGCCGAGGAGGCCATTTTGATTATTTGACGATAACGAAAAACACAAACTTGATAGAGGCTCACCCAAGGAACACGTATATGATATTTCACAAGAAAGAAATAAGTGGTTTCCGAGATGTCGTTTGAAATTTACTTAAATTTGACCTAATCTTTGCCATGGCGGCCATCTTGGATGACTGGCGGCCGCGAAAAACATAAATCTGAGAGGGACTATGCCAAATATCATTGTGCTTAAGTTTCATCAAAATCTTTCAGGCAGTTTCAGAGAAGATGAAAATTTTTAACCTTTTCCTATATAACTCTATGTAAACTTTGGGTCACCGTGGCGGCCATTTTGATTATTTAACGATAACGAAAAACATAAACTTGATAGAGGCTAACCCAAGGAACATGTATATGAAATTTCACAAGAATGGAATAAGTGGTTTCGGAGACGTCGTTTGAAATTTACTTAAATTTGACCTAGTTTTAGCTATGGCGGCCATCTTGGATGACTGGCGGCCGTGAAAAACACAAATCTGAGAGGGACTATCCCAAATAACATGGTGCTTAAGTTTCATCAAAATCTTTTAGGCGGTTTCAGGAAAGATGTAATTTTTAACCTTTTCTTATGTAACTCTATGTAAACTTTGGGTCGCCGTGGTGGCCATTTTGATATTAGACAAAAATGAAAAACACAAACTTGATCGAGGCCAACCCAAGGAACATGTATATGATATTTCGAAAGAATGGAATAAGTGGTTTTGGAGGAGATGTCGTTTGAAATTTCCTTAAATTTGACCTAGTTTTAGCCATGGCAGCCATCTTGGATGACTGGCAGCCACAAAAAAACACAGATTTGAGAGGGACTATCCCAAAGATCATTGTGATTTAAGTTTCATCAAAATCCTTCAAGCGGTTTCAGAGAAGATGGCGGCCGCGAAAAACACAAATCTGAGAGGGACTATCCCAAATATCATTGTGCTCAAGTTTCATCAAAATCTTTCAGGTAGTTTCAGAGAAGATGCAATTTTTAACTTTTTCCTATATAACTCTATGTAAACTTTGGGTCGCCGTGGAGGCCATTTTGATTATTTGACGATAACGAAAAACACAAACTTGATAGAGGCTAACCCAAGGAACATGTATATGATATTTCACAAGAAAGAAATAAGTGGTTTTGGAGGAGATGTCGTTTGAAATTTACTTAAATTTGACCTAGTTTTAGCCATGGCGGCCATCTTGGATGACTGGCGGCCGCGAAAAACAAAAATCTGAGAGGGACTATGCCAAATATCATTGTGCTTAAGTTTCATCAAAATCTTTCAGGCAGTTTCAGAGAAGATGTAATTTTTAACCTTTTCCTATATAACTCTATGTAAACTTTGGGTCACCGTGGCGGCCATTTTGATTATTTGACGATAACGAAAAGCATAAACTTGATAGAGGCTAACCCAAGGAACATGTATATGAAATTTCACAAGAAAGAAATAAGTGGTTTTGGAGATGTCGTTTGAAATTTACTTAAATTTGACCTACTTTTAGCCATGGCAGCCATCTTGGATGACTGGCGGCCGCCAAAAACACAAATTTGAGAGGGACTATCCCAAATATCATTGCGATTAAGTTTCCTCAAAATCGTTCAAGCGGTTTCAGAGAAGATGTCATTTTTAACCTTTTCCTATATAACTCTATGTAAACTTTGGGTCGCCGTGGCGGCCATTTTGATTATTCGACGATAATGAAAAATATAAAGTTGATAGAGGCCAACCCAAGGAACATGTATATGATATTTCAGTAGAATGGATTAAGTGGTTTCGGAGGAGATGTCATTTGAAATTTCCTTAAATTTGACCTAGTTTTAGCCATGGCGGCCGCGAAAAACATAAATCTGAGAGCGGCCCTCCAAAGTAACATTGTGACAAAGTTTCATCAAAATCCTTCAAGCCGTTTCAGAGAAGATGTCAATTTTATAAAATTGTTAACAGACGGACGGACAGACAGACAGACGAACGACGGATGAAAAGTGATCGCATAAGCTCGCCTGGCCTTTGGCCAGTAGAGCTAAAAACAGCTAAAGTAGCTTTAGCCTGTCAAAATTTCAATTTTGTTTCCAGAATATTTGCCTCCATTATATGGCCATTCTCAGATTTATTTGTCTGAGCTTAATATGGAGAGGAATATGGTTTATGAACATTTGCTCAATCTAATTGAAAGGCAGGAGCACGCACACTTTGAATTGCTGATAAATAGGGACTATTTTCTTGCAGATAACAAGGAGCTACTTTCTTGCAAGATAAGAAACAAACAAGGAACCAATTAAGATCAAACACTCTATCACCGGCATCCCAATCGCAGAATTTAATTGTCCAGAAAAAAAGATTTCATACAATCATAAACTTGTTTCTATGGAAACATAATAATGTCCGATCACTTTAAGTTATACATTTCTCTAGTTCATATTTTGGTATTCAAAATAAATGAACTCCGTGGCCGAATTGTTAACGACGTTCCGTTGTAAGCCTTCGCCTCTCACCGCTGCGGGTTCGAATCCCACTGGGAGCTCGACTTGTAAGTGAGGAAGTATTGATTCTTACTGATGGCGGGAGGCGCACAGTACTGGTTCTACCCAGGAAAAGTGGGTGGTCTGCCTCCATCACAAAAACATGAGGCCCCTCTATCGCTCTATTGGCTATATGGTGTCCATGGTGGGGTGGCGGGTTGGGGATAGAAGGATTGTGTGTCAGATATGGCAATATCAAACTAGTTTTTTATAAAGTGTCTTCAATTACCAATATATAGGGGGAGGGATGTATTTGGCTTAAGTTTGGCTGGCTTTAAAACAAATCAAACTTTCGTTAATATAAACCAAGTTTGACATGTGACCCAGGGGCGGGCCCAAATTTGACCCCAGGGTCACCATTTGAACAAACTTGGTAGAGGACCATAAGCTGAGTGTAAATACAAAATATTAAACCTCTGGCTCTTGCAGTTTCAGAGAAGATTTTTTTAAAGTTTTTCCCTATGCAACTCTATGTAAAATATGTGACCCCTGGGGAGGGGCCAAATTTTACCCCAGGGCCACCATTAAAACAAACTTGGTAGAGGACCATAAGCTGAGGGTAAATATAAAATATTAAACCTTTGACTCTTGAAGTTTCAGAGAAGAAGATTTTTAAAGCTTTAATTTCCCTGTATATAAGTCTATGTAAAACTGGGAGCCCTGGGGCGGAGCCAAACTAGACCCTAGGGTCACCATTTGAACAATTTTTTTAGACAAACATAAGCTGATAATAAATACAAAATATTAAACCTTTAGTTTCAGAGAAGAAGTTTTTTTTAAGTTTTTCCCTATATCAGTCTATGTAAAACTGACTCCTGGGGCGGGGCCAAATTTGATGACCCAGGGTCACCATTTGAAAAAACTTGGTTAAGGACAATGAGCTGATGCTAAATATGAAATATTAAACCTTTGGCTCTTATAGTTTCAGAGAAGAAGATTTTTGAAGTTTTTCCCTATATAAGTCTATGTGAAACTGTGACCACTGCATGGAGCGGGGCCAAATTTGAGCCCAGGGTCACTATTTGAACAAACTTGGTAGAGGATCCATAAGTTGATAATAAGTAAAAAGTATTAAACCTTTATCTCTTGTAGTTTCAGAGAAGAAGATTTTTGAAGTTCTTCCCTATAACTGTATGTCCATTACCAAATATTGAAAAAGGGCCATAACTACGGTGTTACTGGTTCGATCTGGCTGGTTTTCAAACTTATCCGAGTTTTCATTGATATCAAAAATCTGGCCAAGATTGAGAAAGATCAAATACAAAATGAAGGCTCTACAAGGCTGAAAATGGCATTTTTCAATAATTCAAGGGCACATAACTCTGGTGTTTCTTGTCTGATATAGCGAACTTGTCCGAGCTTTCATTAATATGAAAAATGAAGGCCCTATCATCTTAACGAGGCAAAATATAGCATTTTTTTACTAAATCAAGGGCCATAACTCCACTGTTTCTGGTTCAATTTGGCTGGTTTTCTAACTTGTCCAAGCTTTTATTGATATCAACAATCTGGTAAAGCTTGGTAAAGATCGGATGAAAAATGAAGGCCCTATCGTCTTAACGAGGCAAATAATAGCATTTTTAACTAAATCAAGAGCAATAACTCCGCTGTTACTGGTCCGATCTGGCTGTTTTTCAAACTTGTCCGAGCTTTCACCAATATTAACAATCTGGGTAGTTTGATAATGATTGGATGAAAAATGAAGACCCTATAATCGTCTTAACGAGGCAAAATACAGCACTTTTAACTAAATCAAGGGCCATAACTCCAAGTTACTGGTCCGATCTGGCTGTTTTTTTTCGAATTTGTCCGAGCTTTCATTGATATTAACAATCTGGTAAAGTTTGGTAAAGATCGGATGAAAAATGAAGGCCCTATCATCTTAACAAGGCAAAAGTTAACGGACGACAGACGGACGACGGACAACTTGTCATCCCATAAGCTCTGCTGGCCTTAGGGCAGTAGTGCTAAAAATCAACCATCATATATAACCTTACATGTGTTGAAAATGACGTAAAACACAAACAAAATAAATGTAATAACTTTTATGCCATAATGGTCTTATCATTGAATTGATTCCTCGACTAAATCACCGAAGAATAGAACTGCCAGGTCAAAGACAACAGCCAATGGCAGAATTTGTTCATAGTCATAAAAGCAGCGTTTAGGATTACAAGAAAAGTATCCCCTGGCTGCCCCATGTTCCTAAGTTCAGTTCAGAGGTTTTAACTCAGTGTTTGAACTCAGCGTTCTGTCTGTGGCATGTCTGATAGTGATTCAACTCAGTGTTCTGTCTGTGGCATGGCTGATGGTGACTCAACTCAGTGTTCTGTCTGTCACATGTATGATGGAGATTCAACTCAGTGTTCTGTCTGTCAGGGGCATTCCTGGAGCTAATTTAGGTATACGCACCATCGAGTTTTGGATTCACAAATGTGCCTACCCACCCTATACCTTCAGTTTTTATTGCATTTTTCGCATTTGTAGCCTTTTTTATTTGTTTGCTTCTTTAATAGCCTGTACGCACGTGCGTCAGTGCGTATGCCCAGGAACGCCCCTGTCTGTGACATGTCTGATGGAGATTCAACTCAGTGTTCTGTCTGTGGCATGTCTGATGGAGATTCAACTCAGTGTTCTGTCTGTGGCATATTTGATGGAGATTCAATTCAGTGTTCTGTCTTGTATGGTATGAACTCAGTGTTCTGTCTGTGGCATGTCTGATGGAGACTCAACTCAGTGTTCTGTCTGTTGCAAGTCTGATGGAGATTCAACTCAGTGTTCTGTCTGTCGCATGTCTGATGGAGACTCAACTCAATATTCTGTCTAACATGTCAGATGGTGATTCAATTCAGTGTTCTGTCTGTGGCATGTATGATGGAGATTCAACGCAGTGTTCTGCCTATGGCATATCAGATGGAGACTCAAATCACTGTTCTGTCTGTGGTATATCTGATGGAGATTCTATTCAGTGTTCTGTCTTGTATGGTATGAACTCAGTGTTCAGTCTGTGGCATGTCTGATGGAGACTCAACTCAGTGTTCTGTCTGTTGCAAGTCTGATGGAGATTCAACTCAGTGTTCTGTCTGTCGCATGTCTGATGGAGACTCAACTCAATATTCTGTCTAACATGTCAGATGGTGATTCAATTCAGTGTTCTGTCTGTGGCATGTATGATGGAGATTTAACGCAGTGTTCTGCCTATGGCATATCAGATGGAGACTCAAATCACTGTTCTGTCTGTGGTATATCTGATGGAGATTCAATTCAGTGTTCTGTCTGTTGTATGTCTGATGGAGACTCAACTCAGTGTTCTGTTTGTGGCATGTATGATGGAGATTCAAGTCAGTGTTCTGTCTGTTGCATGACTAATGGAGACAACTCAGTGTTCTGTCTGTTGCATGTCTGATGGAGAATCAACTCAGTTTTCATTCTGTGACATGTCAGATGGGTATTCGATTCAGTGTTCTGTCTGTGACATGTCAGATGGGGATTCAACTCAGTGTTCTGTCTGTGGTAACTGTATGTCACATGGAGAATCAACTCAGTGTTCTTTCTGTGGCATGTCTGATGGAGATTCAACTCAGTGTTCTGTCTGTGATATGAATGTTGTAGATTCAACTCAGTGTTCTGTCTGTGACATGTCACATGGAGACTCAACTCAGTGTTCGTTCTGTGTCATGTCTGATGCTGATTCAATTCAGTGTTCTGTCTGTGACATTTCAGATGGAGATTCAACTCAGTGTTCTGTCCTGTGATATGTCTGATGGAGATTCATCTCAGTGTTATGTCTGTGACATGTCAGATGGAGATTAAACTCAGTGTTCTGTCTGTGGTATGTCACATGGAGACTCAACTCAGTGTTCTGTCTGTGACATGTCACATGGAGACTCAACTCAGTGTTCTTTCTGTGTCATGTCTGATGGGGTTTCAACTCAGTGTTCTGTCTGTGACATGTCAGATGGAGATTCAACTCAAATGTTCCGTCTGTGGTATGTCACATGGAGACTCAACTCAGTGTTCTGTCTGTGCCATGTCACATCGAGACTCAACTCAGTGTTCTGTCTGTGTCATGTCTGATGGTGATTCAACTCAGTGTTCTTTCTGTGTCACGTCTGATGGTGATTCAATTCAGTGTTCTGTCTGTGTCATGTCTGATGGTGATTCAACTTGGTGTTCTTTCTGTGACATGTCTGATGGAGATTCAACTCAGTGTTCTGACTGTGACATGTCTGATGGAGTTTCAACTCAGTGTTCTTTCTGTGTCATGTCTGATGGTGATTCAATTCAGTGTTCTGACTGTGACATGTCTGATGGAGATTCAACTCACTGTTCTGTCTGTGTCATGTCTGATGGCGATTCAACTCAGTGTTCTTTCTGTGTCATGTCTGGTGGTGATTCAATTCAGTGTTCTGACTGTGACATGTCTGGTGGTGATTCAATTCAGTGTTCTGACTGTGACATGTCTGATGGAGATTCAACTCTGTTCTGACTGTGACATGTCTGATGGAGATTCAACTCACTGTTCTGTCTGTGTCATGTCTGATGGCGATTCAACTCAGTGTTTTGTCTGTAGCATATATAATGGAGAATAATCTAACTGAGGACCAAAAACAAAACTTTTTTTAATGAAACAGGACAAGTTGTATTCAATGAAAGGCAGGATCTATCAATTTTATAGGATTAACTAAATGAGGATGTTGAGGGGATCCAAAATTATTGACATAATGCATATTCACAAACCTTTTTAAACTTTATTTAATAGAGGGAGTTTCGGAGTGATCTGGAGGTAGCCTGGAGGTGGTGTTAAACTTCAGGATTTCTGGACTGTTTAAATATGCATGGCTCAGTGTATTATTAGTGCAGTTATTGGTGCAGCAGTCTTATTACCATAATGGGGTACTTTTCTTGAGGACAAATGGCAGTTTGATAGTTTTTTGTTAAATATATATAATTTGGGAAGTTACTTTATTAGATCGTAAAATCCATACCTAACCATCTATATCTATGTCTGCCTTTCATTATCTCTATTTACTCTCCTTGAAACAAAAGCCATATATTGTGCCATTTATTTATATAACCGTTATTATAGACACGCTCTCCAACGAATGGTGACTTATATTAAATGAAACAAGACAGAGTATAAATCAGAAGAAACTATTCCCTAATAAATTTCACAGCAATAATTGTATCCAATACAAGTAAACATCCTAGAGCATTATCTTTTATAAGATCTATCAAGTTTATACCGGCTCACCCTCTCCGACTGTAATGCCTAACATGTTTTCCCTATATTCCTAAATGCCATATTCGGGATGAAAAATATTCGGAGGAATTTATGTTGTTTGCTCAGTGACAATATAGACACTTATGAACAAACATGCTGTGGTACGAGTGACTTATCATCGCGAATTTTCTAAATTATTCATCCGAATTTCATATCATCTTTGTAATATACTGAACCAACACGGATGTGTCTAGATGGGTAGGAATAATTAAACCTAATCGGACGATGCAAATTTTTTGACGATTGATGAATATTTAAATATTCCATAAGCATTTATAACGGGGAGCGTCCGTGGGTTGAATCGGATGCAAATGATGCAAAATTCACGGAAGGTGGTGACTTCGGTAAGTAATTTGTCTGTGGTAGACAAGCAAGGAATATTGGCCATCTTTGTGATATTTTAACGTAGCCTTTGCTCCAAAACCCATCAATTTTCTGTCACTACAGATAAGGCATTCTCCCATCATCGGAGCAACTGGAAAAAGATACGTATGAATTTGCTGATTTGCTAAAAACATGTTTTTTTTTGTTTTCTTTCTAGAATTCAAGAGGAAGAGTTTTGCAATAGAATCATTCCCTGGAGTCAAATTAGGAACAAAATCTCACCGAGATTACACTTAATTCCATTAAAATCAAAAAATATATACAGACTATCAAATTGCTGAAATTGATTACAGGAAAATTCTTCACAAGATGTAGGAGTGTGGTTCTTTTCACAAACAAGCGGATGTGAGCAAGTCAAAAAACAAAACACTCCTAACATCAAGTGCAGGATTTCCCAATAATCGAACCCAGTAGTTAAATTATCTCTTTATTGTACATTTTAAATCAGTTTATGTATGATTTTACCCAAAATGATTTCGTTTAATTGAACGTTATAGGCAGCTGATGTTGACGTCAGCAACACTTTAATGACGTGTCATGGTCACAGTTAGTTATTTTTGTTATCGGAGATAGTTATTAATATTTAGCAATTCTGAATTTTCTATCACTAAAAAATCCCGCTTTCACCCATAGAAATTTAATAATGGGTAATAATATTTGGGTGATATTTCACTGAAATTTGATATCATTGACAATTTAGTGATATTTCGCTGAAAGTTAGAATTCTTTTTCACTTAGATTTCACTGTACATTTTCACTGGGACCAATGTCTAACTTCATTCATGTTCAGTGTGAGAACACATAAATGTCACGCTGATGACACACTAAATACAGGTATCTATCATATTTCTCCTAATAATAGGGGGCACCCTCACACTCTCTAAACACACCCATGACCCCCACCAGCTTTAAAATATATATAATTATATATATAAATAAATAATTGAAATATCTTCAAAATTTGATCTTTTTATCCAAAAATTCCTCCTCCACCCCAAAAAATCAAAATTCAATAAAAAAAAAAAAAAAAAAATTACATTTATATAAGCGACCCCTTGGCATTTTTCACAGCGCCCTATCTACTATTAGGGGAAATACAGTATATTATTATACCTCACTGTGAACACTCCATGTAAAATCCCCTTACCCTGCCGGGTTGATATTTCGCGCTATCACCCTCAATGCGTCATAGAGGGTGATAGCGCAAAATATCATTCCGCTAGCTTTCTGAAAAGCTCAGTTCTAAAAATAGATTGTTATTATCATATGTTTTGACTATGATAAATATGTTCAAAAAAACCTGTGTTATTACTGTAAATGCTGAAATGTTAGCGACGTGGAAATGTTCATTACGTGGTCCAAGTATTAACTTTCATACCCCATCCAACCCCTTCTCCAAGAAGCGAAAACCGGGTTGGCTGGGGTATGAAATAAAACCTTAATTTCGGCTTAAAAAGTATGCATATTGTAAAATTAAAACATTTAATAGGTAATTTTAAACAGGTTATCGTGCTTTTTTTCAGTAAAAAATGTTTTAATTGTGTTTTATTGTAGAAATATCCTTTATAAAATCCTGCTAATGTAAGCTTTCCTATCGCTTAATGGAATTAATGTGGGACCACATAATGTAGCGAATTTAGCGAGAGGCAAAGATTCGCTAAAATTACACCTAGCTTAAATATTAAGAATTATTTGGTCAAACATCACGGGTAATAAAATATTTTAACTTTTTCTTGCATAGAAATGCCTAGCAATATTGATGATTGCCATGTTGGATAAGGCTTAAACATTTATCGGTAAATAAAAAATATCATCATCGTCATCTAGTTTTATCTTTATTAATCAGAACATAATTACATAAAACACACGATGGAAAGTTTAAATAAACATAAAAATGTATAAGTACATCATTATCAGTGTACTAGTATATAGACAAGAAATCCGTGGATTCATATGTCTCGCCTAACGGGGGCTGGACTTAAAAATAAAAAGGTCAATGATGCTTAAAGGGAATGTAGCGATACAGCCAAACCATCTTTATTATTGTCAGTTCTGAAAAACTTGAATAAGGGTGAAAGAATTATCAAAATCGGATGATAAACAAAGAAGATATGATCATTTGAAGTTCCTGTTGAAACGGACATGGAAGCTGCCATTTTGAGAGCTATGACATCACTGTTCTAAATGACCGTATATGGAATATTTATAAATATGAACATTTTCTGATATAGGGAAAAAATGACAGCAACTATATGAAAAATATGTAATACTTAATGGCAATAATGCTTTATATGACCAGTAAAAAAAAATGCATTCATTTGCAGTGATTTTCTTCGTTTTAAATGATATTTATCAATATTCCATATATGGTAATATGGAACTATGACGTCATAGTTCTAAAAATGGCGGCTCCCATATTCAAGTTCGTTTTAGAACAACCTTTAAATGGTTATATCTTTTTTGTTTATCATCCGATTTTGATATTTCTTTCACCTTTTTCCAAGATTTTCAGAACTCTCAATAATAGAGCTTGTTTGGCTGTGTCGCTACATTCCCTTTAAATGAAAGTTTGTAAACATTTTAGTAACTAAAAACAATCGAGTTTGCCGTTTGCTGAGATGACATTTAAGTGCATTTGTTTAAAAACAAATGCCATTCTATTAAAAACAAGAGGCCCAAGAGGGCCTGTGGATGCTCTACTGGCTAAAACGGCTCTTATATCAAGGGTTGTCGACATACAATTTCCATCAGTAGTTTTTTTTAAAACATTGCAAAAACAACAGGGATAGGATGGCCTTAGATCGCTCACCTGGTAATCATGGGCAATAAGTCTATAAAAATGGTGGGGAAGGGGTTTATATTAACATTCTAAACAAATATGGTAAAGATCAGATAAAAAATGAAGTAACTACAGATTTAACAAAGGAAAATACAATATAGCATTTTGTCAACAAAACAAGGGCCATAACCTGTCATTACTATCTAGATCTAGCTGGTTTTCGAACTTGTCCAACATTTCATTGATATACCATGCTTTGCACAACTAGACATCATACTGAGGCTTCCCGCCAAATTTTGTAGAAATCCAACAAGCCGTTTAGGAGGAGTAGCGCCGCCAAGAGATTTAAAGTAAAAATTTCAAAGTGCCATAACTTCGTCAAAAATCAGCAAACTGGAACAAAAGCGCGATATGCACAACTAGACATCTTACCGATGCTTCCTGCCAAGTTTCTTCGAAATCCAACAAGGCATTTAGGAGGAGTAGCGCCGACAAGAAATTAAAAAAATATATACTAATAATAAAAAAAAAAGGCAAAACATCTGATAAAGTTTGGTAAAGATCAGATGGAAAATGAAAGCCCTATCATATTAACGAGGCAAAATATAGTATTTTTAACTAAATCAAGGGCCATAACTCTGCTGTTATTGGTCATATCTGGCTGGTTTTTGTGACTTGTGCGAGCTTTCATTGATATTAACTATCTGGTAAAGTTTGGTAAAGTTCGGATGAAAAATGAAGGCCTTTGGCCAGTAGAGCTAAAAATCATCAGCTCCAAAAAGTAGGTCAAGGTCATAGATGAAATCCAAGCATCCAAAAAAAAGATGCACTACCGAAGACACAACTATGTCAAAACAGAATGTTTTTTTCCAAAGATTAAGCTATAAATTAGGTTTAAAACATCTAGTGCATACTTCTAGTTCATGAGAAAGTAATGTAAATGTAACAATTAAAGTTATCTGCCCATGTTTGGATGGTGAAGGTCACATCCACATTTGCTTTGTCACTTTGCAATGTACCACTCAAGATACAACTATAAGCAAAGTTTGAAAGGTCTTAGTGCTTACAGTTTGTGAAAAAGTGACCTAAACGCCAAAGTTGAAGGTAAAAATTATAAGGTTATCTGCCCTTGCTTGGAGGGTCAAAGTCACTTCCACATTTGCTCTGTCACGTTGCGATGTACCACTCAAGATACAACTATAAGCAAAGTTTTAAAGGTCTAGTGCAAACAGTTTGTAAAAAAGTGACCTAAACGAAAAAGTTGAACCTAAAAATTATTAAGATATCTGCCCTTTGCTTGGAGGGTCAAGGTCACTTCCGCATTTGCTTTGTCACGTTGCCATGTACCATCCAAGATACAATTATAAGCAAAGTTTGAAAGGTCTAGTGCATACAGTTTGAGAAAAAGTGACCTAAACGCAAAAGTTGAACCTAAAAATTATTAAGTTATCTGCCCTTTGCTTGGAGGGTCAAGGTCACTTCCACATTTGCTTTGTCACGTTGCGATGTACACCCATGATACAACTATAAGCAAAGTTTGAAAGGTCTAGTGCATACAGTTTGTGAGAAAATGGCCTAAACGCAAAACTTGAATGTTGCCGCCGCCGCCGGAAAAGCAACACCTATGTCTCTTTTTTTCTTCGAAAAGGCGAGACAAAAAAGCACTGGCACGAGAAATATACACAAAATCTAAAAGCATAGATATATGCATGGACACACACAAGAGATACACAAACTACGAGATTCCTTATTAGTAGCAGTCCATTGTCAAATTAATCGGTTTATTGTTTGTTTGTATTGTGTTCCTCACTTACTCACAAGTCGAGCTCCCAGTGGGATTCAAACTAGCAGCGGTGAGAGGCGAAGGTTTACAACGCAACGTCGTTAACCACGGAGACAGTTTATTGTAAAACTGTTTTTCTCAGCGTGTGATAATCTCTTAACGTTGTACTTGATTACCATATAAATATTGATTACCATATAAATATTGATTACCATATAAATATTGCAATAACAATCACCTGGGGCATGTTTGTGCTATAGGTATAAAGAGGTCTGTATAAAGGTGCGATAATATTTGTTTACAAAACAACGACAACTAGCCTGTACGATTTAACAAACAACTCTTCTAAATTATGTTCAAATATTTAACTTTATTCAGTTGACAGTACACTGTATTTTGCTCACCTAAGGCAATATTTAGCGTAAAAATAAGACCTATTTATAGATTTATTATACCGGTAGTACTTAGAGTTACGTTCGTTGGTTGAAAGTACACCGTTTGTATTTAATCAAGTGTCAGTACAGCCGTATACAATGAAAAGTGATGTTAAAGGAAAGTGGATTAAACATGGAAATTGACTTTTCTCACGACATAGCAAATATTACAAAACAGCTAGGGTAAGGACTTCGCTAAAATTAATGTACGCTTAAAGTTTGAAAAGAGGTTTTCGCTAACTTTTTCACACGCGGAAATATTCACGTTTACAGTTATGCGATTTCCCATAGGAGTATTTGTTTGGTATAATAAAATAAATATCATATTCTCTTGAGGGTGCCAGTGGATATTATCAACCCTCTAAATGATAATGTCAACCTCGGCTATCGCCTCGGTCGACATTATATTCTCGTCTATCGCCTCGGTCGACATTACATTCTCGGCTATCACCTCGGTCGACATTTCATTCTCGGCTATCGCCTTGGTCGACATTACATTCTCGGCTATCGCCTCGGTCGACATTACATTCCCGGGTTGATAATGGCACCCTCGAGAGGATGTGATATTTACAGAGTGTAACCTCTTGTGGTTTTAAAGCAGTTAGCACAACAAAATTTCATAATGTTTAAAACATTTTTTTTTAAGATCTGATCGATCATCATGCCCCCATGGATCTTTTAAAAATAATGTTGTTTTCTAAGACACTATTGATACGGAAATACAAATCACTTGATAGCTTTTTTATGGATTCTTTGATTAGTTTTGGAGCAGTGGAGATAACAAGAAAGAGTTTACAAAAACAACCACAGGTCAATGACCTTGAAGCTCTACTGGTAGGTAGATAGCTAGATCAGCATTCCTGTGAAGTTTCATGAAAATCTGTCAAGTAGTTTCAGAGTAGTCGTTACAAGTTTTTATATATAACTCTATGTAAACAAAGATGACCATTGGCAATCATGTTTATCGAATCAAAATAATTTTCAACAAGGACCAACATCATGTCATGGTGATCATTTTAGAAAAAGCCCCATATCAATATCACTTATAGCTTTCAAGAAGTAGTCGATACAAATTTGTTTTTTAAAGATATATTTTTATTCTGGCGGCCATCTTTAATTTCTGGCCGACCTGAACTTCTGTTAGGATCAACTACACATCATGAGCAACTTTTCTGTTAAGTTTCAAAGTAGTTTCAGAGGAGTAGTCGCTATAATTACTTTATAACACTATGTAACTCTATGTAAACAAAGATGGCCTCTGGCAGCCATGTTTAATGTCGAATTAAAATGATATTCGACAAGGACCAACATCATGTCATGCTGATCGTTTTAGAAAAAGTCCCATATCTATATCACTTACAGTTTACAGCCATGTTTAATGTCGAACCAAAATGATTTTTCGAAAAAGTCCCTTATCAATATCACTTATAGATTTCAAGAAGTAGTCGCTAAAAACTTGTTTTTTCAAAATCTACTTTTAGCCGTGGTGGCCACCTTGAATTTCCGGATGACCTGAAATTTGCTAGGACCAACTAGATATCAAGAGCAACATTCCTGTGAAGTTTTATGAAAATCCGTCAAGTAGTTTCAGAGGAGCAGTCGCTACACGTTTTTACTATATAACTCTATGTAAACAAAGATGGCCGGCAGCCATGTTTAATGTCGAATCAAATGATTTTTGACAAGGACCATAATCTTGTCATGCTGATCATCTTAGCAAAAGTCCCATATCAATATCACTTATAGTTTTCAAGAAGTAGTCGCTACAAACTTGTTTTTTAAAAATCTATTTTAAGCAGTGGTGGCCATCTTGAATTTCCTGCCGACCTGAAATTTTGCTAGGATCAACTAGACTGAAATCAAGAGCAACATTCCTGTGAAATTTCATGAAAATCTGTCAGTTTCAGAGGAGTAGTCACTACATTAGTTTTTACTAATATGAAGAATGGGCCTAGAACCTTCTTACCTGCAGAACTGCAGAGTTGCTGCAAATTCTATAGTAGATACTCCTTTTACGATGGAGCCACGTTTCCACATTTGCATACGCGATGTCATGATAAAGACCTTGAATGAGCATGACAAAAAATGACAAAATTAATATGAATGGTGGGTCCTACCACTCTGCATGTGACGGCGTGTTTGTGAGATTGCAGTGGTTATATTCTAACCCAGCAACCACACGGGGATAGAGAGAGAGTGCATTAAAAAAACATAGGAATCTATTTGATAGCAAGAGTAGGGCAGGGTTCCCCCGATTCCGATCTATCCTTCCCCTATCTCTCCTCTCTCTGAGCTGTTCAATATCAGACTCGAGGGGTCGGCGCAAATCTATTGTAACAACATATGAATAAAGAAGGAGATACAATAGGTCTGCACTGAACCCTTGCAATGTTTTGTATCAGATAACAGTCTAGATTGCCTCCCTTACATTACAGTGGAATTATTGGTGCACTAATGGTAAATACTAGCTCTGTCCATGTAATATCAGTACCTAGAGCTCATATCAGATTATTATGAACATCCGTAAATTGTGTAAATGCAAATTAGTTTCATGTTGCTTAAACAGAACATATTGATTTTAAATCATTTACAGCTAGTTTTTATTCTGGCATCTAATAAAAAATATAACTAGAACTATCACTGAAGGTGATGAATACCCCCGCTTAAATTCTAAGTCAAACAGATATGGCCTTAATTCTATAATAAATTAGGAGATCAACAATGGATGATGTAGAGGGACATAAGGTCATTAGTTAAATTATGACGTGTATGAAGTTTGACCAAACAACCCATTCAAAATTGTTTGAAGAATGTAAGTAACAACAAGAGGCCCAAGGGGGCTGTGGACACTCTACTGGCTAACATGGCTCTTACAACATCAATGAAGTTAGTGACTGTCATTTACGTTTTTTTTTGAAGTTTCGGGCAAAAAACAGCTTTTTAACTAAATCAAGGGCCAGAACTAAAGAATCTGTTAAAGTTCGGTAAAGATCAGATGAAAAATGAAGGCCCTATCGTATTAACAAGGCAAAATATAGCATTTTTAACTAAATCAAGAGCCATAACTCCTCTCTTCTGGTCCGAATGGTCCAACTTAGAGCAAAAAAAAAAAAAAAAAGCAAAAATTAAAACATATATATAAAAAAAATCATTAAAAAAAAATTAAAAAACATAAATTAAAATTAAAACAAAAAACTGAAAAAAAAATTGAAAAAAAGAAATTAAAAAAAAAAAAAATTCAATTAAACAATAAAAAAAAATCATTAAAAAAAATCAATTAAATCAAAAAAAAAAAGAAATTAATAATTTAAAAAAAGAATTAAAAAAAGAAAGAAAAGTTTGGTAACGATCGGATGAAAAATGAAGGACCTCTCGTCTTAACGAGGCAAAATATAGCGTTTTGAACTAAATCAAGGGCATACTAAGATGTTACTGGTCCGATATGTTTGGTTTTCGAACTTGTCTGAGCTTTCATTGATATTAACAATCCGATAAAGTTTGGTAAAGATCAGATGAACAATGAAGCCCCTATCGTCTTAACGAGGCAAAATATAGCATTTTTAACTAAATCAAGGCCCATAACTCCACTGTTTCTTGTTTGAAATGGCTGGTTTTCAAGCTTGTTCGAGCTTTCAATGACATAAACAAGCTTATATAGTTTGGTAAAGATCGGATGAACAATGAAGCCCCTACCATCTTAACAAGGCAAAATATAGCATTTTTAACTAAATCAAGGGCCACAACTCCGCTGTTACTGGTCCGATATGGCTGGTTTTCAAACTTGTTCGAGCTTTAAATGACATTAACAATCTGATAAAGTTTGGTAAAGATCGGATGAACAATGAAGCCCCTAGCATCTTAACGAGGCAAAATATAGCATTTCTAACTAAATCAAGGGCCATAACTCCGCTGTTACTAGTCCGATATGGCTGGTTTTCGTACTTGTCCGAGATTTCATTGATATTAACAATGTGGTAAAGTTTGGTAAAGATAGGATGAAAAACGAAGGCCCTATCATCTTAACGAGGCAAAATATAGCAATATAGCATTTTTAACTAAATCAAGGACCATAACTCTGGTGTTACTGGTCCGATCTGGCTGGTTTTCGAACTTGTCCGAGCTTTCATTGATATTAACAATGTGGTAAAGTTTTGTAAAGATAGGTTGAAAAATGAAGGCCCTATCGTCTTAACGAGGCAAAATATAGCATTTTTAACTAAATCAAGGGCCATAACTCCGCTAATACTTGGCCAATCTGGCTGGTTTTCGAATTCATCCGAGCTTTCATTGATATTAACAACCTGTTAAAGTTTGGTAAAGATTGGATGAAAAATGAAGGCCCTATCGTCTTAACGAGACAAAAGTTAACAACGGACGACGGACGGACGACGGACAACTCGGCATCCCATAAGCTCTGCTGGCCTTTGGCCAGTAGAGCTAAAAATGGCGGGATCGAGTGACCCAACGGGACAAAAATGTGTTACGGGACGCGATGCGACGGGATGTTATGGACAACGTGATTCCTACTTCACTTATACTTTTTACTTCACTTTGTGAAAGTGTGGGTGTAATTATGTGTATACTGCAAACATCCGATTGTTATTTACAAACTCTGTTTAATACTTTCAATGTAAATTAAAGCTCAATAATCGCCCATATCCGACGTATTGTAAAATCATACTGGGTGTGTAATGTACTTGGAACTACTCTTTCTGCATACTTGTTCGGGATTGGTGCAACTCACAGTTACATTATATTATGTCACAGCGGGATTGGTGCAACTCAGTTACATATATTATGTCACAGTGGGATTGGTGCAACTCACAGTTACATACATTATGTCACAGCGGGATTGGTGCAACTCACAGTTACATACATTATGTCACAGCGGGATTGGTGCAACTCACAGTTACATATATTATGTCACAGCGGGATTGGTGCAACTCACAGTTACATATATTATGTCACAGCGGGATTGGTGCAACTCACAGTTACATACATTATGTCACAGCGGGATTGGTGCAACTCACAGTTACATACATTATGTCACAGCAGGATTGGTGCAACTCACAGTTACATATATTATGTCACAGCGGGATTGGTGCAACTCACAGTTATATACATTATGTCACAGCGGGATTGGTGCAACTCACAGTTACATATATTATGTCACAGCGGGATTGGTGCAACTCACAGTTACATATATTATGTCACAGCGGGATTGGTGCAACTCACAGTTACATATATTATGTCACAGCAGGATTGGTGCAACTCACAGTTACATATATTATGTCACAGCGGGATTGTGCAACTCACAGTTACATATATTATGTCACAGCAGGATTGGTGCAACTCACAGTTACATATATTATGTCACAGCAGGATTGGTGCAACTCACAGTTACATATATTATGTCACAGCGGGATTGGTGCAACTCACAGTTACATATATTATGTCACAGGAAGTATGTCATGTGAATCAAAAAAACAATTGGAGTATTTTGGTTTCATTGTGGAAAATTTCCATAATGTTATGAAAATATGTTCAAATAAATGTTTTTGATGAAAATAAAATGTTAAAATCTGTGTTTTTTTGTGATAATTATTCTCATTTTTTTTATTTCACCTAACAGTAGCACCCGGGTGCTATGCAAAGTGTTAAGATTTTCAATATCTTTCCCGACTGTTTCCTTAAAGAATTACTGTACGGCCATCTTTTACTATGACATCGGTATTGACTAAACCTAAACCCGACTGTATACTGAGTATATCACTGTATGATAAACATTTCCGTCGAACTTGACGATTACAAAACTAAACAGTAAATTGAAAGAAAGGAGATAAACAAAAGCGGTAATTTGTATTGATGATGATAGCGCTTTAAGGTTTGTCATAGACCATTACCGATGTCGTAGTAAAAGACTCCCGTAATCAAATCCATTAGCGGTAAAGATGTTGGTTTTTTTTGGATTTTTTTAGGAACTTTTGGATTATTGAAGAAGGTAAGTTTTTTTAAAACAGGTGGGGGCGCTTCATTAGGGAAGGCGCTACTAATAAGGGAAATACGGTATATAAAATGCGTATGCAATAAAAAGGTTATTAGATTTGTACTGGGATATATGCACAAGTTCTTCCGCTGTTAAACATTTTGCTCCTAAAGTCGCGCAAAATATTAATTATTAACATGCGGAAGAACTCGTGCATATCTCCCAATACAAATCTAACCTATAAACACTAGCTCTACCAGTGCATTATCAGTACCTAGAGCCCATATCGGATTATTATAAACATCAATATAACGTGTAAAAGCAAATCAGTTCCATGTTGCTTAAACAAAACATATTGATTTTAAAGCGTTTAAAGCTACTTTTTGATTTTGGCATGTAAAAAAGTATATGTTTACTGTAAATATCCGATTAATATAACAGCGCTGACCGATTTCAATTATTACAGGGATTCACACCAATCCTGATTTTTTTTATACTCGCAGCGTCCCAATAGTTTTTAGCTGGATTGTGTAGCAAATCCATTCTTATATTTTAGTGATTTCTATCTGTCTGTCCGTCCGTCCATCTACGCGTTTTGATGTTTTGGTTAAAGTTTTTGGTTAAAGTTTTTGGTTTTCCTCATTTCTCAGACTAAAACAATTTGTTGAAAGCTTTGAAACTTGGTACACATGTTATTTATCATTACACTGTGTTACATGACAAGAATTTTTTTCCCCTGAATTATCCCCCTTTTTACTTACGATTTTCAGTAAAAAATTTAAAATCGCAATCCGGTGTTCGCACCACTGTTGGTGCTTCTTTTATTCTATGTAACTGCAGTTTTTCAATGATTAATATTAGTTATAGGAAAAGTTCAAATCAAACTGTTTTCACATATAACTAACTGTTGGTTATATTGTACCAAAAATATATTTAATTAAACCTATGGTAGAATAACGAAGAACAACTGAAAACTCAAAACTTTTATTTAATAAGTTCTATTACAGTTACAGTTTCTTATTGAATTAATTTACACTACAATATTAATTTTATGTTTTTAACTGTCTGTTGAAGAAACTAATCCTTCTAATAACGAGATAATTACACTACAAAACCATTTATCAAAACTCTGTTCAGGTGTTCAGGTCAATAATAATGTATATGTGCGGTTTAAAAGTACAAATTTATTCACGGGTTCTTAAAATACCCTTGACTGAATATGTGTAAAGTGAATAATCAGATGGATACTCCAGTTTTGGGGTTTGGTCTGGCTGGTTAAATCTGTTTATATTGTATTTATAGAGTTTGTATTCTGAAAAAAGGTAAATGATAAATAAATACCTCATGATCAGTAGGTTAAAAAACGGTGTACATATGTTATAAAATATGGCTGTTGTTGGCAAGACAGCTACTGTAAAGTACACTAGAAGATTTCTGTTATATTCATAACTGTCTATCAAAGTTTCCGTAATATTCCTAACTGTCGATCAAAAATTATGTTACATTCCTTAACGACTATCAACATAATTATAGTGAAGATTTCTGTTATATTTTTAACTGTCAATCATTGTTTTGTTATTTTCCTAAATGTCTATCAAGTATAGTTAGACTGTAGAATACTGAAGATTTCTGTTATATGCCTTATTGTCAATTAAAATTTTCTGTTCTATTCCTAACTGTTGATCAATAACTGGTATGTTTTTAACTGTCTTAAAAACATATACTGAAGATTTCTGTTATATTCCTAAACTATCAATTAAATGTTCTGTTATATTCCTTAATGTCTATCACAGTATACATAAGAATTGTTATTCTCTCTCTTTTTGGTAAACCAAAGCACATTATACTGTTTGTAATGTTGGCCAGGAGAGTACCCAGAGGATAGATGCAGGTAAACCAAAGCACATTGTACTGTGTAATATTGGCCAGGAGAGTATACCCAGAGGATAGATGCAGGTAAACCATTATACTGTGTATTGTTGGCCAGGAGAGTACCCAGAGGATAGATGCAGGTTAACCAAAGCACATTATACTGTGTAATGTTGGCCAGGAGAGTACCCAGAGGATAGATGCAGGTAAACCAAAGCACATTGTACTGTGTACTATTGGCCAGGAGAGTACCCAGAGGATAGATGCAGGTTAACCAAAGCACATTATACTGTGTAATGTCGGCCAGGAGAGTACCCAGAGGATAGATGCAGGTAAACCAAAGCACATTGCACTGTGTAATATTGGCCAGGAGAGTACCCAGAGGATAGATGCAGGTTAACCAAAGCACATTATACTGTGTAATGTTGGCCAGGAGAGTACCCAGAGGATAGATGCAGGTAAACCAAAGCACATTGTACTGTGTAATATTGGCCAGGAGAGTACCCAGAGGATAGATGCAGGTAAACCAAAGCACATTATACCGTGAAATATTGGCCAGAAGAGTACCCAGAGGATAGATGCAGGTAAACCAAAGCACATTATACTGTGTAATGTTGGCCAGGAGAGTACCCAGAGGATAGAAGCAGGTAAACCAAAGCACATTATACCGTGTAATATTGGCCAGGAGAGTACCCAGAGGATAGATGCAGGTAAACCAAAGCACATTATACCGTGTAATATTGGCCAGGAGAGTACCCAGAGGATAGATGCAGGTAAACCAAAGCACATTATACTGTGTAATATTGGCCAGGAGAGTACCCAGAGGATAGATGCAGGTAAACCAAAGCACATTATACCGTGTAATATATTGGCCAGGAGAGTACCCAGAGGATAGATGCAGGTAAACCAAAGCACATTATACTGTGTAATGTTGGCCAGGAGAGTACCCAGAGGATAGATGCAGGTTAACCAAAGCACATTGTACTGTGTAATATTGGCCAGGAGAGTACCCAGAGGATAGATGCAGGTTAACCAAAGCACATTATACTGTGTAATGTTGGCCAGGAGAGTACCCAGAGGATAGATGCAGGTTAACCAAAGCACATTGTACTGTGTAATATTGGCCAGGAGAGTACCCAGAGGATAGATGCAGGTAAACCAAAGCACATTATACCGTGTAATATATTGGCCAGGAGAGTACCCAGAGGATAGATGCAGGTAAACCAAAGCACATTATACTGTGTAATGTTGGCCAGGAGAGTACCCAGAGGATAGATGCAGGTTAACCAAAGCACATTGTACTGTGTAATATTGGCCAGGAGAGTACCCAGAGGATAGATGCAGGTTAACCAAAGCACATTATACTGTGTAATGTTGGCCAGGAGAGTACCCAGAGGATAGATGCAGGTTAACCAAAGCACATTGTACTGTGTAATATTGGCCAGGAGAGTACCCAGAGGATAGATGCAGGTAAACCAAAGCACATTATACCGTGTAATATATTGGCCAGGAGAGTACCCAGAGGATAGATGCAGGTAAACCAAAGCACATTATACTGTGTAATGTTGGCCAGGAGAGTACCCAGAGGATAGATGCAGGTTAACCAAAGCACATTGTACTGTGTAATATTGGCCAGGAGAGTACCCAGAGGATAGATGCAGGTTAACCAAAGCACATTATACTGTGTAATGTTGGCCAGGAGAGTACCCAGAGGATAGATGCAGGTTAACCAAAGCACATTGTACTGTGTAATATTGGCCAGGAGAGTACCCAGAGGATAGATGCAGGTAAACCAAAGCACATTATACTGTGTAATGTTGGCCAGGAGAGTATCCAGAGGATAGATGCAGGTTAACCAAAGCACATTGTACTGTGTAATATTGGCCAGGAGAGTACCCAGAGGAAAGATGCAGGTTAACCAATGCACATTGTACTGTGTAATATTGGCCAGGAGAGTACCCAGAGGAGCCAGGAGAGTACCCAGAGGAGCCAGGAGAGTACCCAGAGGATAGATGCAAGTAACATAAACTGTTTTTCGAAAATGAAAAATTCAAGATTTATTGTAAAAAGCACACATACCGAAGGTAAGGCCAGTCTTTTTTATTAATTGATTTATGGATTTTTTTTTCTAAAAGTTGAGGGTAGGAGGAGGGAAAAAAAATAAAAATAAAATTAAGATGTTGACCACAAAAAATGCCATTTTAATATGTTACTGTAGTCCTTCATACCTCGACGAAACACATAAAAATAACATTCAATTCTTAAATTTTTAACCAACGTTATTTCACAGTTTGAATTAGCACTTTCATACATCCAAAAATCATTGTTTTTGCTTCTTTGTTTTTTTAGCATTCCGTGTGGATGATTTTAAGGCTCTGTTGAAGCAGGAGAGGCAGATAGATCTCACAATACTGGAAGTTTCTCTCAGTTGCCTGACTTCATATTTTTTTTTTTTTTTTTTTATTTAAAGAGTTGAAAAAAACAAATCTTTTTTTTTTTTTTTTGGTTTCGGCAAAACTTGCAGTCGGCGGGTCCGTTAATCTGAAAATCAACAAGAGGTCAATGACGTAGAAGCTCTACTGATTGATTTTGATTTCAGGAAGAAGTCTCTACAAACTTGTTTTTTGGAAATTATTTTTAGCCGTGGCGGCCATCTTGAATTTTCAGCCGACCTGAAATTTTGCTAGGATCAATTAGACATTTTTGACAAGGACCAACATCATGTCATGCTGATCATTTTAGAAAAAGTCCCATATCAATATCACTTATAGTTTTCAAGAAGTAGTCGCTACAAACTTGTATTTTGAAAATCTATTTTTAGCCATGGTGGCCATCTTGAATTTCTGGCAGACCTGAAATTTTGCTAGGATCAATAAGACATCAAGAGCAACATTCCTGTGAAGGTTCATGAAAATCCGTCAAGTAGTTTCAGAGGAGTAGTCTCTACAAGTTTTTACTATATAACTCTATGTAAACAAAGATGGCCGCTGGCAACCATGTTTAACGTCGAATCAAAACGATTTTCGACAAGGACCAACATCATGTCATGCTGATCATTTTAGAAAAAGTCCCATATCAATATCACTTATAGTTTTCAAGAAGTAGTCGCTACAAACTTGTATTTTAAAAAATTATTTTTCGCCGTGGCGGCCACCTTGAATTTCCGGCCAACCTGAAATTTTGCTAGGATCAATTAGACACCAAGAGCAACATTCCTGTGAAGTTTCATGAAAATCCGTCAAGTAGTTTCAGAGGAGTAGTCGCTACAAGTTTTCATTATATAACTATGTAAACAAAGATGGCCGCTGACAGCCATGTTTAACATCGAATCAAAACAATTTTTGACAAGGACCAACATCATGTCATGCTGATCATTTTAGAAAAAGTCCCATATCAATATCACTTATAGTTTTCAAGAAGTAGTCGCTACAAATTTGTATTTTGAAAATCTATTTTTAGCCATGGTGGCCATCTTGAATTTCTGGCCGACCTGAAATTTTGCTAGGATCAATAAGACATCAAGAGCAACATTCCTGTGAATGTTCATGAAAATCCGTCAAGTAGTTTCAGAGTAGAAGTCGCTACAAGTTTTCATTATATAACTCTATGTAAACAAATATGGCCACTGGCAGCCATGTTTAACGTCGAATCAAAATAATGTTCGACTCAGATAACCATCATGTCATGCTGATAATTTTAGAAAAAGTCCCATATCAATTTCACATATAGTTTTCAAGAAGTAGTCGCTACAAACTTACATGTATTTTGAAAATTTATTGTTAGCCGTGGCGGCCATCTTGAATTTCCGACCGACCTGAAATTTTGCTAGGATCAATAAGACATCAAGAGCAACATTCCTGTAAAGTTTCATGAAAATCCGCCAAGTAGTTTCAGAGGAGTAGTCGCTACAAGTTTTTACTATATAACTCTATGTAAACAAAGATGGCCGCTGGCAGAAATGTTTAACGTCGAATCAAAACGATTTTCGACAAGGACCAACATCATGTCATGCTGATCATTTTAGAAAAAGTCCCATATCAATATCACTTATATTTTTGAAGAAGTAGTCGCTACAAACTTGTTTTTTAAAAACCTATTTTTAGATTTGGCGGCCATCTTGGATTTCACATCAACATTAATTTTTGCTAGGATCAACTAGACTTCATGGGCAACATTCCTGTAAAGTTTCATGAAAATCCATTCAGTAGTTTCAGAGGAGTAGTCGCTACAAAAAAAAGTTTACGGACAGACAGACAGACAGACGACGGACGCCGCACCACGGCATAAGCTCTGCTGATCAGTCGAGCTAAAAAACTCTGGCCTATATTGACAAAATGACAAAAATGTACGCAGTATTCTCTGATTTCACCCTCCACTCCACTCCACTCCACTCCACTCCACTCCACTTCTCAAAAACATACACCTACCCCAACCCCAATATTTATATTCAGCTTGCAAAAATCAGGTAGAAAGTATAAATCCTAGAATGGGATGTCCATAAACAAAACATGTACAGTGGCCCATTTTTATTTATTTATCTTAGTTCCAATCCATTTAGGAACAATCAGGAATTCTACCCTATTAACCATCACCGCAAATACTGGGTATAACTAATGACCAGCACTAAAACTGCCTTTAATGGACACCCATTTACGTTTCCGACATTTTCACATTTGTGTATTTGTTATGAATGGGCAAACAAATGAGCAAGTGAAATGGCCGCATTGTGCGGCAATTTAATAAAAGCATTCATATTCAACTATTGTGGTCGTTAATGCAGATTCTATGTTGTAATATTTCTTTTTGACCCGGTGTATGGTTTCCTTTATCGCAGTTTCAGCTGAGAGCTTTACATTTGTCGTAAAAGCTTAGGATGGGGTACATGAGTATTATGTTCGTGTTTTGTAGTCACTTTGTCCGTTATTAATTATGGGCTGTAAAAGCTGTCAGTGTAATCTCATAACTGAAATGTGCTAATTCAGGCTGCGATTGCGGCGAAAAATAATTGTTCGTTTTCCCCCTAATTGCTTTTATCTAAATATGGCAGAATTAATATATGGGCTACGTCGGCTTCCTTAACATAAGAAAGATGAATGGAGGGATGAATGAAGATGAAAATATGATGGATGAATTGACTAAATATAAAACAGGAAGGATGAACTAGTAAAAGGAATGATGAAACAGATAGATGGAATTATTGAAAGATAGTAGAAATGATGAAAGGAATATGGAATGAATGATGAAAAGATAGAAAGAATTATGGGAAGATAGAACGAATGATAGAAAGAATGATGGAAAGGTAGAAGGAATGATGGAAAGATAAATGGACAGATAGAAGGAATGATGGAAAGATAAATGGACAGATAGAAGGAATGATGGAAAGATAAAAGGAATGATGGAAAGGTAGAAAGAATGGTAGAAAGAATGATAGAAAGATATAAGGAATGATGGAAAGATAGAAGGAATGATAGAAAGATAGAAGGAATGATGGAAAGATAAAAGGAATGATGGAAAGGTAGTTACTGTAGGAATGATGGAAATATAAAAGGAATGATGGAAAGGTAGTTACTATAGGAATGATGGAAAGATAGAAGGAATGATGAAAAGAAAGAAGGGACGATGAAAATATAGAAGGAAGGATGAAACAGATAGAAGGAAGGATGAAACAGATAGAAGGAAGGATGAAACAGATAAAAGGAATGATGGAAAGATAGAAGGAATGCTGAAATAAATAGAAGGAACAATTGATGGAGAGATGAAAGAGTTAGGGTAAACAGAAAAATAAGGAACAAATGAACTTATGCCCCCTACAAAGGCCACTCTTAAACATGAAAGCTGAACAGTCCTCCCAACCCACGCCCACTCCCCGAAATAAAATAAAGTTAGTCAAATCAGAGAAAAAAGTGCATCAAGTACAAATACAATAAAAACGCTTTTTTTCCTTTCATTTTGTTCTCGTTTTTTTATGCTTTTTCTTAAAGAATTAAGTTAACGCTGATATCCTTAATCCAGCCCTGGGATGGACGAATGGATTCATGAATGGACAGATGAGTAACAACTATATATTTTCTTCCTTAAAACTGTTAAAAACACATAATTATGAGATTTTAACAAAAATCTCTGGAGCCTCCGTTGCTCGAATAAAATGTTCTCATATGAATGAACTTACTGTCAGATTAATTTAAATCAAAGTGTTTCATTTTTATTTCGTTCATTTCCATTTAGACGCCTTAACCTCCCTGGCGAGTGTACACATCTCTTATTAGGACTAAAATCTTGTTTAAATACAGCCGGCTCCTTCACTCACATCAAAATTAACTTCTGACGAATTATGCAATTTCAGCCTTCACTTGGGTTTCAGTTTAAACGCGCGATATTGTCTGCGGCAATTCGTCATTATCGTAATGGGGGAAGATCTTTTCTCTCTCCGTGAAAACAACAATTACTTCTTTTGATTGAAATCTATTTTCCAGCTTCATAATATTTCTGTAACTCGGGCTGACCTCGGGGAGCGGGAAACAAGCAGTTAATAATCTCCTTATCCCATATTCTTACCTAATGTCAAACTAATTTGTCAAAATTTGGTTTACGAAGCACGGGGTCAGTTGAAGATGATGCTGACGTCCAACTAGATATATCAGACGGGGAATGTTTGCCAGATTTCTTTGACATTCTGATATTGAAAATGATGTATTGCCGTGGAAAAATCAATACCAGTCATTAATAATACAACACTATCATAGCACTAAACTGACAAGGTACACTAAACTATCCCTTACTACTATTTCAGAAACTGACCCCTACCTAATGGGGCCAAGTAATTATACAATTCAACCATTTTGAACCATAAAACATGGATTGTAAATTGCGACATGACAATTGTTATGGAGAAATATTTCCGAGTAATGAATTCCAGTGATTTTCAATCAAGCAGACGACGCGAGTTAGTATTTGTCTTATTTGACAGATTAAATGAATCAATCAACTTGCGCTGAATTACAGCTTCGTGCACACGATTGAATTCTAACGTGGATCTCAATAAATAAAATTTCAAAAAAATATATCATACCAAGCGCAAGAATTATACGGCTGTTGTTTTAATCTCAGATAAATCTTAAACACTAAATATTACTCCGTGCGATTTTCATAAGAATCATTTACAGCCGCAGTATGTTATTTTCTTTGTGTCAAGTATTAGTGTGTAATGTATCCAGCAAAATTGCATCAAATCGTCAAATGTACCCAGGCTTTAATTGAAACAACTATGTAGAAACTAACACTTTGGTAGAAAGTTACGCAAACATTTTTCATAAACAATACGCAAGTGAGGAAGTGTCGATTCATACGGATGGCGGGAGGTGTACAAATTACTCATTCTACCTAGGAAAAGTGTGTGGTCTGCCTCCACCACAAAAAAGTCGACCGTCATATATAACCTTAAATGTGTTGAAAATGATCATAGAAAACATAAACATACCAGATATATTTAAATGAACCAGTTGGCCATCACACTACCTGCTGTTATGCTTAGCGCAATAATGTTCAGAGGATATAGCATCAATTAACACATCAGATATTGAAACTATTTACTTGCCATGGTTTGTAAAGTTTAATTCTATTCTATTCTGTTGATGGAAGTGCCTTAGTTTGTAAAGTTTAATTCTTTTCTATTCTGTTGATGGTTTGTGTAATCCCTTAGTTTGTAAAGTTTAATTCAATTCTATTCTATTGGTGGTTTGTGTAAGTCCCTTAGTTTGTAAAGTTTAATTCTATTCTATTCTGTTGATGGAAGTCCCTTAGTTTGTAAAGTTTAATTCTATTCTATTCTATTGATGGTTTGTGTAATCCCTTAGTTTGTAAAGTTTAATTCTATTCTATTCTATTGATGGTTTGTGTAATCCCTTAGTTTGTAAAGTTTAATTCAATTCTATTCTATTGATGGTTTGTGTAATCCCTTAGTTTGTAAAGTTTAATTCTATTCTATTCTATTGATGGTTTGTGTAATCCCTTAGTTTGTAAAGTTTAATTCAATTCTATTCTATTGATGGTTTGTGTAATCCCTTAGTTTGTAAAGTTTAATTCTATTCTATTCTGTTGATGGTTTGTGTAATCCCTTAGTTTGTAAAGTTTAATTCGATTCTATTCTATTGATGGTTTGTGTAAGTCCCTTAGTTTGTAAAGTTTAATTCTATTCTATTTTGTTGATGGTTTGATTAATTCCCTAAGTTGTAAGGCTTCCGAACATCTTAATTGTCAGCTGTTTCAATTTATGTTTAATAAGCATACATACTCTGCCTCTAAGCTCTCCAAATCTCAGAACAAGAAATCCTACGTACTTTACTGAGGTTTCCAACAGTCATCGAAGTTCCCCAAATTGGGATAAAGCAAACATGTTTATTTTCTGAAACAATGGCGAGACATACAATTTTGGGGAACAATGGCACATGGTCATTTATTTTTGGCAAACAAGTGAACATTGTCTGTTGTTTTCAGGGAACAAGGAAACATTGGCATATTTTTAGGGAACAAGGGAACATGAGTTTACATGAATTAAAATTCTAACATCTAGTTTTAATACAAAAACACCCCCAAAACTTCCACTAAATGTAAAGGAAATGTAAACATTTCAAACAAATCGTGATGACAGAGTTGCCTAACATGCAACTATAAATATTGTAGGCCAAATGGTTTGTTAATTCATCAGAATGAATTTTGAGGTACATCGGCAAATATTATTTGGGGACAAGGGAACATTGCAAATATTTTTAGGGACCACTGGAATATTGGAAAAATAATTTGTCAAATATTTTTGGGGAACATGGGAAGATTGGGTCATATTTTCAGGGAACAAGGGAAGGGCCTCTCTTTTGTAGATGATGTAGCCTTAAATCAGCCTGAGACTGCCTTATTGACCTGATCCAGTGGAACAATAACTTCGCCTGATTATTGTTGGCCTGCTCTTACTTGTGCCAGCCTTTGTATTGACTTCAGGTTTTGTCTGGGCTTATTAAAATATTTACACCCATGCACACAATTAAGTATGCACCAGATATGAAATCTGCAATAAACCAGCAAGGTCAATGAGAAGCTTTGTTAGTCGTATTCAAATTTCTTACCAATCAGAAGTTTGCTCGGTATTTTCCGGTTCTTCCGAGTAGAAGCATGTTGTTGTTGTTCAACAGAATCTTCTGTTGGAGGAACACTGATCACCACCGTCGTATGGTTTTTTGAAACACGCATGTTTTAGAAAAACTTTTTTTTTTTATATTTCTTGAAACAATTTCTGTAAATGCCTAGTGATTAAAACAATTTCTATAAAGGCCTGGATGTAGTGAGAATTGGGTAATATTCAATAATGATATGCTGGATATCATTGTAAAGTCAGACAGAGTAGCTGGATGTCATTGTAAAGTATGAAAGAGTAGCTGGATATCATTGTAAAGTAAGACAGAGTAGCTGGATATCATTGTAAAGTAAGACAGAGTAGCTGGATATCATTGTAAAGTAAGACAGAGTAGCTGGATATCATTGTAAAGTAAGAAAGAGTAGCTGGATATCATTGTAAAGTAAGAAAGAGTAGCTGGATATCATTGTAAAGTAAGACAGAGTAGCTGGATATCAAAGTAAGAAAGAGTAGCTGGATATCATTGTAAAGTAAGACAGAGTAGCTGGATATCATTGTAAAGTAAGACAGAGTAGCTGGATATCATTGTAAAGTAAAAAAGAGTAGCTGGATACCATTGTAAAGTAAGACAGAGTAGCTGGATATCATTGTAAAGTAAGAAAGAATAGCTGGATATCATTGTAAAGTAAGAAAGAGTAGTTGGATATCATTGTAAAGTAAGAAAGAGTAGCTGGATATCATTGTAAAGTAAGAAAGAGTATCTGGAAATCATTGTAAAGTAAGAAAGAGTAGCTATCATTGTAAACTAAACATGAGTAGCTGGATATCATTGTAAACTAAACATGAGTAGCTGGATATCATTGTGAAGCAAGACAGAGTAGCTGGATATCATTGTAAAGTAAGAAAGAGTAGCTGGATGTCATTGTAAAGTAAGAAAGAGTAGCTGGATATCATTGTAAAGTAAGAAAGGGTAGCTGGATATCATTGTAAAGTAAGAAAGAGTAGCTGGATATCATTGTAAAGTAAAACAGAGTAGCTGGATATCATTGTAAAGTAAGAAAGAGTAGCTGGATATCATTGTAAAGTAAGAAAGAGTAGCTGGATATCATTGTAAAGTAAGAAAGAGTAGCTGGATATCATTGTAAAGTAAGAAAGAGTAGCTGGATATCATTGTAAAGTAAGAAAGAGTAGCTGGATATCATTGTAAAGTAAGAAAGAATAGCTGGATATCATTGTAAAGTAAGAAAGAGTAGTTGGATATCATTGTAAAGTAAGAAAGAGTAGCTGGATATCATTGTAAAGTAAGAAAGAGTATCTGGAAATCATTGTAAAGTAAGAAAGAGTAGCTATCATTGTAAACTAAACATGAGTAGCTGGATATCATTGTAAACTAAACATGAGTAGCTGGATATCATTGTGAAGCAAGACAGAGTAGCTGGATATCATTGTAAAGTAAGAAAGAGTAGCTGGATATCTTTGGAAAGTAAGAAAGAGTAGCTGGATATCATTGTAAAGTAAGAAAGGGTAGCTGAATATCATTGTAAAGTAAGAAAGAGTAGCTGGATATCATTGTAAAGTAAGAAAGAGTAGCTGGATATCATTGCAAAGCAAGAAAGAGTAGCTGGATATAATTGTAAAGCAAGAAAGAGTAGCTGGATATCATTGTAAAGTAAGAAAGAGTAGCTGGATATCATTGTAAAGTAAGACAGAGTAGCTGGATATCATTGTAAAGTAAGACAGAGTAGCTGGATATCATTGTAAAGTCAGACAGAGTAGCTGGATATCATTGTAAAGTAAGACAGAGTAGCTGGATATCATTGGAAAGTAAGACAGAGTAGTTGGATATCATTGTAAAGTAAGAAAGAGTAGCTGGATATCATTGTAAAGTAAGGCAGAGTAGCTGGATATCATTGTAAAGTAAGACAGAGTAGCTGGATATCATTGTAAAGTCAGACAGAGTAGCTGGATATCATTGTAAAGTAAGACAGAGTATCTGGATATCATTGTAAAGTAAGAAAGAGTAGCTGGATATCATTGTAAAGTAAGACAGAGTAGTTTGATATCATTGTAAAGTAAGACAGAGTAGCTGGATATCTTTGGAAAGTAAGACAGAGTAGCTGGATATCATTGTAAAGTAAGAAAGAGTAGCTGGATATCATTGTAAAGTAAGAAAGAGTAGCTGGATATCATTGTAAAGTAAGAAAGAGTAGCTGGATATAATTGTAAAGCAAGAAAGAGTAGCTGGATATCATTGTAAAGTAAGAAAGAGTAGCTGGATATCATTGTGAAGTAAGACAGAGTAGCTGGATATCATTGTAAAGTAAGACAGAGTAGCTGGATATCATTGTAAAGTCAGACAGAGTAGCTGGATATCATTGTAAAGTAAGACAGAGTAGCTGGATATCATTGGAAAGTAAGACAGAGTAGTTGGATATCATTGTAAAGTAAGAAAGAGTAGCTGGATATCATTGTAAAGTAAGGCAGAGTAGCTGGATATCATTGTAAAGTAAGACAGAGTAGCTGGATATCATTGTAAAGTAAAAAAGAGTAGCTGGATACCATTGTAAAGTAAGACAGAGTATCTGGATATCATTGTAAAGTAAGAAAGAGTAGCTGGATATCATTGTAAAGTAAGACAGAGTAGTTTGATATCATTGTAAAGTAAGACAGAGTAGCTGGATATCTTTGGAAAGTAAGACAGAGTAGCTGGATATCATTGTAAAGTAAGAAAGAGTAGCTGGATATCATTGTAAAGTAAGACAGAGTAGCTGGATATCATTGTAAAGTAAGAAAGAGTAGCTGGATATCATTGTAAAGTAAGACAGAGTAGCTGGATATCATTGTAAAGTAAGAGAAGAGTAGCTGGATATCATTGTAAAGTAAGAAAGAGTAGCTGGATATCATTGTAAAGTAAGAAAGAGTAGCTGGATATCATTGTAAAGTAAGACAGAGTAGCTGGATATCATTGTAAAGTAAGAGAATGGATATCATTGTAAAGTAAGAGAAGAGTAGCTGGATATCATTGTAAAGTAAGAAAGAGTAGCTGGATATCATTGTAAAGTAAGAAAGAGTAGCTGGATATCATTGTAAAGTAAGACAGAGTAGCTGGATATCATTGTAAAGTAAGAGAAGAGTAGCTGGATATCATTGTAAAGTAAGAAAGAGTAGCTGGATATCATTGTAAAGTAAGAAAGAGTAGCTGGATATCATTGTAAAGTAAGACAGAGTAGCTGGATATCATTGTAAACCTGGACCTCTTACGCTTTCAATGCACTTATACCATATTATTCTGACAATAATAATAAACGTCATTCCAGATACAAAAACAACCCTATATTACAAAAATACTTCACAATATGATCATTGAACCCTCCTCCGGTAACTCCGTTCTTTCAGAGAAAAACAAGCAGAGATAATGAGAAAACTAATCAAGCGTGGAAATAAATTGAGACCAATAAATGATTATGAAAATCTTGGGGCGTTTATTATGGAATCCTGATAAGACCCAGGAGAGTTAACCGACAATATTACAGCCGTATAAAACTCGGAGCGACACATTCATTGACAAACACCAACATTCAAGTACAACCTTGGCACTGTTTGTCATTAATAATCAATCTTTAAAAAAAAAAGAGAATTTCGTAAAATTTATTCATTATACTAACAACTTGCTTCTCTACAGAATTGAATTTCTTGGGGTTAAAGGACACTTAAGCACATATAAGCTATTAAGAGCCACTCAGAGAGTAAAGGCCTTGGAAGGAATGCCTCAGGAGTGTGGGATTTCTGTACTCCTATTCCGCCTTTTTATTCGCAATATTTCGGATTGTCATATTGATACAAAGAACCGGAACCAGCATGTTTTCCATTATATCACCCCCTTCTAATGGACAGACACAGCAGGAGGTTGGTTATTGACCAGCTTCGGTGACTCGGCAGCTGACTGGCTCCCAAGTTCGCTCAATGACCTGACTGAGGTTCACACCGACAATCACCTGTTTGAAAGACATGGTCACTCAGCAACCAAACTAATACTCACCCTTAATGCAACCACCTGTTTGAAAGGCAAGTTCGCTCTGTGGCGTGACTGAGGTTCACACTGACAACCATCTATATGAAAGACAAGTGTGCCCAGTAACCTAACTGAGGCTCAAACCTGAAACCACTTCTTTGAAAGGCAAGTTCATTTAGTGACCAGACTTAGGCTCACATCGACAACCATCTATATGAAAGGTGAGTGTGCCCAGTGACCTGACTGAGGCTCACACTTGAAACCACCTTTTTGAAAGGCAAGTGTGTCCAATAACCCCACAGGGGCTCACACCAGCAACAACACGTGTAAAAGGCAAGTTCATTCAGTGACCTGACTGAGACTCACACTAGCAACAACACACGTGAAAGGCAAGTTCATTCAGTGACCCGACTGAGGCGCACACTAGCAACAACACACGTGAAAGGCAAGTTCATTCAGTGACCCAACTGAGGTCACAACAGCAACCACATATTTAAAGTAGGTATATAACAATCAGATGAAAACTCTCCTATTCTAAAACAACAGCATAAGCACAATTTTAAAACAGTATACAATTATATATAATGAGAGGAAATTATACGAAATGGGGTGTAATATGTCCTATTAACACATCATAATTATTAGGTCATACTGTAAAGCAACTTTAGAGGGAGATGAGATGAAGAATGAAGTTTCCCATCAGACATGCCTCCTCCAGGTATAACCCACCCAAGGCAGAGTTCTGTAGCTCTTAAGGTCTGTCTGTAGCTCTAGAGGACAGCAACCTCAGCAAACCCACCCAAGGTAGACTGAGGTTTGTAGCTCTAGAGGTATATTCGGTTATATTGGGAGAGCAACCTCAGCAAACCCACCCAAGGTAGACTGAGGTTTGTAGCTCTAGAGGTATATTAGGTTATATTGGGAGAGCAACCTCAGCAAACCCATGCAAGGCAGACTGAGAGCAACCTCAGCAAACCCATGCAAGGCAGACTGAGGTCTGTAGCTCTAGAGGTATATTAGGTTATATTGGGAGAGCAACCTCAGCAAACCCATGCAAGACAGACTGAGAGCAACCTCAGCAAACCAACCTAAGGCAGACTGAGGTCTGTAGCTCTAGAGGTATATTAGGTTTTATTGAGAGAGCAACCTCAGCAAACCAACCCAAAGCAGACTGAGGTCTGTAGCTCTAGAGGTATATTAGGTTATATTAGGACAGCAACCTCAGCAAACCAACCCAAAGCAGACTGAGGTCTGTAGCTCTAGAGGTATATTAGGTTATATAAGGACAGCAACCTCAGCAAACCCACCCAAGGCAGACTGAGGTCTGTAGCTCTAGAGGTATATTAGGTTATATTAGGACAGCAACCTCAGCAAACCAACCCAAAGCAGACTGAGGTCTGTGGCTCTAGAGGTATATTAGGTTATATTAGGACAGCAACCTCAGCAAACCAACCCAAAGCAGACTGAGGTCTGTGGCTCTAGAGGTATATTAGGTTATATTAGGACAGCAACCTCAGCAAACCAACCCAAAGCAGACTGAGGTCTGTAGCTCTAGAGGTATATTAGGTTATATTAGGACAGCAACCGCAGCAAAACAACCCAAAGCAGACTGAGGTCTGTGGCTCTAGAGGTATATTAGGTTTTATTGAGAGAGCAACCTCAGTAAACCAACCTAAGGCAGACTGAGGTCTGTAGCTCTAGAGGTATATTAGGTTATATTGGGACAGCAACCTCAGCAAACCCACCCAAGGCACACTGAGGTCTGTAGCTCTAAAGCCAAGGCCTTCTCCACTGAGGTACCGAGGCCGCTGAACTATGAGTAGAGAGATTACACTTGTTGATTACGACTGGAACTCTCCTCGTTTATATCTCAAACACGACTTATTCCCCATGGGAACAATCGCTGTGTCAATAGGTCTATCTATAGGGCTGATATTGTCCTCATTTAAATGTTGCATGAGACACAGGTCTTTATATTGTTTTACAATAAGCCTGGTGAATCAGGTGAGATGGCATATAGTGTGACCACATACAAGCAAAACTGACAGTGGAAAAAAGATGGTTGCTTGGGTGCTGAGATGGGAGGTGGGGGTAATGGTAAAGGTTTTCAATATAGGAAGTCCGTAAGATCTTGAGGCGCTCTTCTGATTAGAAAATGAATATGTTTTACTTGGGTTAAACATACAACATGATAAATGACTCATGATAAATGACTCATAAAACATAAATAAGTACACTAAAGGAAATCCTTCAAAAACAACAGCAAAACTGATGAGAAAAATGTAGCAGACTCGTTTTTATCAAAACTGTTCATGAGGGGTTAATATCAGATTTAACAGCTCTCAAGAATCTAGCACCGGCTTATTTATAAGCGGTATTCCACGTTAAAGCAAGGCTGAGTGGGTTTAAAGTACCCGTAAGTAATAGCACTACTAATTTGTTATGCCTGGAGACTTTTTACTGCACTGAACAAATGCTATTGTGTTTGTTTTGTTTGTGGTGTTTTGCGTCACTTTTAGCACATTTCAGGCCATATATGACGGTCGATTTTTTTCTGGTGGAGGCAGACCACCCCATTTTTCCTGCCTAGAACTAGTACTGTATACCTCCCGCCATCCATAAGAATCGACACTTTCTCACTTACAAAGAGCTCCCAGTGAGATTCGAAAATGTTAGTGTGAATGTCAGTACATACAGTAAAGGGGATCCTTAAAAGCAACAAACACAAGCAGGAGAAGGAAGTGGCAGACTCACTTTTATCAAGTTACAAATTATTTATTTTACAGGAGAACCAGTCAGAAAGCTTTCCATTTAAGTTTTAAGTTCAGCTGAATATATTAGGATATATTGCGACAGTGTAACTTTGTAAAGGGCTGTCAACCAATCTCCATACCTAGACACTGCATGTAATGCTCCTATCTATAAAAGTAATGTTGTTTAATGGCTCATCATCACATTAGAGGTTTTTGAGAGCCGCCCCAGAGAGATGGGAAGGATACATACGAATCTCATAACAGACTCCGAAACACAGGACCATCCAGTTTACTTCCCCATCCGACGGACGACAACCAGCAGAATCTCTTTGTCAGTATGGTAAGGTGATATGGGATTCCTCGATTTTATCCCCTACCTCTGTCTAGGTCAGCTCTAAATAACAAACCATTATGAGTCGATGAGCAGAACGTCATCAGTATGACTAACAAGTTAACGAGCAGATGGCGTACAAATGACACCCACAAAATCTCTTGTAGTATTTGACCAGTAGAGCTTATAACAACAGTACATAATGTTGTTTTGGTCTGAAGATCACGAAGAAAATCACTCGAAAAAGCAAAACCATTCACATGGCTGAAAAATAATTAATGATCGCAAACAATAAAACGATTTGCGGACAAACTAAGATAAGAGCCAGGTTAGTTTTATCAGTGACATGTGTGATGCGGAATGATGAGATCGGACGGTGAGAAATTGACAATTATCGTTTTCAGCGACAGTATCTCTTTGAAGACGATCCAGTGAGGAAGACTCACAACTTAAAAGGTTTGTACATCACAGTTATATATATAGTCAATGAAATATTCCAATACAGTTAAATACTGATTTTTTTTTTATCATGCAGTGATAATTTTGGAGAATACTTGATAACACTGCATAGTGACTGATATTTTTGTTTGTATTAGTCAATAAAGGGGGCTTGCGGAACGTCGGTGGTTCTATCCAGGTGCCCGCCCGTGCACGAAAATTGCCTGGAGGGGCACCTGGGGTCTACCTCCACCAGTGGAAGCTGGAAAGTCGCCATATGACCTTAGCTGTTGGTGCGACTATAAAATCCAATTCAATTCAATTCAATAAAGGGGTCTCATCTATATAATATACAGTGTCTGAAATCCACTAAATGGTTCTGCAAAATTTAATAGAGTAAATGACAAATTTTACTCTGTCAGATAATATATGCTTGTCTCTTGAACACACAACACAGTGTTTGATATCTATTTTTGTGTATTTGTCTATTTCAGTCTCTACAACAACCACTTTCTCAACATCATGATCCCTAGTCTCAACATCATGATTCATAGTCATCATCATGATCCATAGTCTCAACATCATGATCCCTAGTCTCAACATCATGATTCATAGTGACATCATCATGATCCATAGTCTCAACATCATGATTCATAGTGTCATCATCATGATCCATAGTCTCAACATCATGATCCCTAGTCTCAACATCATGATTCATAGTGTCATCATCATGATCCATAGTCTCAACATCATGATCCATAGTCTCAACATCATGATTCATAGTGTCATCATCATGATCCATAGTCTCAACATCATGATCCATAGTCTCAGCATCATGATCCCTAGTCTCAACATCATGATTCATAGTGTCATCATCATGATCCATAGTCTCAACATCATGATTCATAGTGTCATCATCATGATCCATAGTCTCAACATCATGATCCCTAGTCTCAACATCATGATTCATAGTGACATCATCATGATCCATAGTCTCAACATCATGATTCATAGTGTCATCATCATGATCCATAGTCTCAACATCATGATCCCTAGTCTCAACATCATGATTCATAGTGTCATCATCATGATCCATAGTCTCAACATCATGATCCATAGTCTCAACATCATGATTCATAGTGTCATCATCATGATCCATAGTCTCAACATCATGATCCATAGTCTCAGCATCATGATCCCTAGTCTCAACATCATGATTCATAGTGTCATCATCATGATCCATAGTCTCAACATCATGATTCATAGTGTCATCATCATGATCCATAGTCTCAACATCATGATCCCTAGTCTCAACATCATGATTCATATTCTCAACATCAACATCCATAGTCTCAGTCTCATGATTCATAGTCTCCTCATCACGATCCATAGTCTCAGCACCATGATCCATAGTCTCAACATCATGATTCATAGTCTCCGCATCATGATCCATAGTCTCAGCACCATGATCCATAGTCTCCGCACCATGATCCATAGTCTCCGCACCATGATCCATAGTCTCCGCACCATGATCCATAAGTCTCAACATCATGATCCATAGTCTCAGCATCATGATTCATAGTCTCAGCATCATGATTCATATTCCCACCATCTTGATCCATAGTCTCAACATCATGATCCATAGTCCCAGCATCATGATTCATAGTCTCAGCATCATGATCCATAGTCTCAACATCATGATCCATAGTCCCAGCATCATGATCCATAGTCTCAGCATCATGATCCATAGTCTCAACATCATGATCCATAGTCCCAGCATCATGATTCATAGTCTCAGCATCATGATTTATAGTCTCAGCATCTTGATCCATAGTCTCAACATCATGATCCATAGTCTCAGCATCATGATTTATAGTCTCAGCATCATGATTTATAGTCTCAGCATCATGATCCATAGTCTCAACATCATGATCCATAGTCCCAGCATCATGATTCATAGTCTCAGCATCATGATTTATAGTCTCAGCATCTTGATCCATAGTCTCAACATCATGATCCATAGTCTCAGCATCTTGATCCATAGTCTCAACATCATGATCCATAGTCTCAGCATCTTGATTTATAGTCTCAGCATCATGATTTATAGTCTCAGCATCATGATCCATAGTCTCAGCATCATGATCCATAGTCTCAGCATCATGATCCATAGTCTCAGCATCATGATCCATAGTCTCAGCATTATGATTTATAGTCTCAGCATCATGATCCATAGTCTCAGCATCATGATCCATAGTCTCAGCATTATGATCCATAGTCTCAGCATCAACATCCATAGTCTCAGCATCATAAATCATAGTCTCAGCATCATGATCCATAGTCTTTGTCTCATGATTCATAGTCTCAGCATCATGATTCATAGTTTCAGCATAATGATCCATAGTCTCAACATCATGATTCATAGTCTCAACATCATGATCCATATTCTCAGCATCATGATTTATAGGCACAGCATCAACATCCATAGTCTCAGTCTCATGATTCGTAGTATCAGCATCATGATCCATATTCTCAGATCATAAATCCATTTTCAACATCATGATCCATAGTCTCAACATCATGATTCATATTCTCAACAGCCTTATCCATAGTCTCAGCATAATAATTCATAGTCTCAACATCATGATTCATAGTCTCAGCATCATGATCCATAGTCTCAACATCATGATTCATAGACTCAACATCATGATCCATATTCTCAGCATCATGATTTATAGGCACAGCATCAACATCCATAGTCTCAGTCTCATGATTCGTAGTATCAGCATCATGATCCATATTCTCAGATCATAAATCCATTCTCAACATCATGATCCATATTCTCAACATCATGATTCATATTCTCAACAGCCTTATCCATAGTCTCAGCATAATGATTCATAGTCTCAACATCATGATTCATAGTCTCAGCATCATGATCCATAGTCTCAGCATTATGATCCATATTCTCAACATCATGATCCATATTCTCAACATCATGATTCATATTCTCAACAGCCTTATCCATAGTCTCAGCATAATGATTCATAGTCTCAACATCATGATTCATAGTCTCAGCATCATGATCCATAGTCTCAGCATTATGATCCATATTCTCAACATCATGATCCATATTCTCAACATCATGATTCATATTCTCAACAGCCTTATCCATAGTCTCAGCATAATGATCCATATTCTCAACAGCCTTATCCATAGTCTCAGCATAATGATTCATATTCTCAACAGCCTTATCCATAGTCTCAACATCATGATTCATAGTCTCAGCATCAACATCCATAGTCTCAGTCTCATGATTCATAGTCTCAGCATCAACGTCTATAGTCTCAGTCTCATGATCCATAGTCTCAACAGCCTCATCCATATTCTCAGCATCATGATTCATATTCCCAGCATCATGATCCATAGTCTCAACATCATGATCCATAGTCCCAGCATCATGATTCATAGTCTCAGCATCATGATTTATAGTCTCAACATCATGATCCATAGTCTCAACATCATGATCCATATTCTCAACATCATGATTCATATTCTCAACATCATTATTCATAGTCTCAACATTATGATACATAGTCTCAGCATCATGATTCATATTCCCACCAACTTGATCCATAGTCTCAACATCATGATCCATAGTCCCAGCATCATGATTCATAGTCTCAGCATCATGATTTATAGTCTCAGCATCATGATCCATAGTCTCAACATCATGATTCATAGTCTCAGCATCATGATTCATATTCCCACCAACTTGATCCATAGTCTCAACATCATGATCCATAGTCCCAGCATCATGATTCATAGTCTCAGCATCATGATTTATAGTCTAAGCATCATGATCCATAGTCTCAACAGCCTTATCCATAGTCCCAGCATCATGATCCATAGTCTCAACAGCTTCATCCATGGTTCCAGCATCATGATCCATAGTCTCAACTGCCTTATCCATAGTCCCAGCATCATGATCCATATTCTCAACATCATGATCTATAGTCTCAACATCATGATCCATAGTCTCAACATCATGATCCATATTCTCAACATCATGATTTATATTCCCAGCATCATGATTCATATTCTCAACATCATGATCCATAGTCTCAAGATCATGATTCATAGTCTCAACATCATGATCCATAGTCTCAGCATCATGATCCATAGTCTCAACATCATGTTTCATAGTCTCAACATCATGATCCATAGTCTCAACATCATGATTCAGACTCAACATCATGATCCATAGTCTCGACATCCAAATTCATTAAAATCAGATCCAAAATATTCGCTCCACTGCTTTCCGCTATTAATATTACATACCGGGTCACCTCAGATTGACCTTTCATCTAATCAATATTCATGAGAAGATCAACTAAATTCAACCAATGAAATCGCGCGTTTCATTTATAATTCACATGAAATTAAAACTTATTCTATTCGAGTGAACTGAACAAACGCAAATCTACATATCCGAATAAAGATATGTCTTCGTGCATTATTGTTGTATTATTGCACGATACATTCAAAGAAATGCACTGAATGGTATGTTTTACATCAAGATACAAAGAAAATCATGGGCACTGTCGTGTATTTTTCCACCGAAATTATTAGGACACTGTATAGCCTAAATAGTATGACATAATACATATGGCCCGATTAGCTCAGTTGATAGCGTGCTCGACCGCGGAATTACCAGTATAATTTTAGTGTGTGGGTTCAATCCCACGAATCGGTAAAAATATTTGTATCGCTATTAAATTCAGTCAAGTTTACAATCTTTTTTTCCCAGTAAATATTCAATAATGGTTGGTGTATTATGTTTGTCAACGCAATTCGTTTGTGTTTTATAAGCTAAAAGTTACGGACACTGTCTCTTTCAATACCAAGCGTAGACTTTTACTGTTCAATGCAACATGCGCAGTGAAGCTGTCAATACCAAACAATTGTGTAGGCTGAAATCTGACTGGCTAATCGTAAGGTCAATCTGAGGTGACCCGGTATGTAATATGGTCAGATCTAAATAGCGGAAAGTAGTGGAGCGAATTTTTTGGATCTGATTTTAACGAGATTGTCTCAACATTATGATTCATAATCTCAACATCATGATTCATATTCCCAACATCATGATTCATAGTCTCAACATCATGATTCATAGTCCCAACATTATGATACATAGTCTCAACATCATGATTCATAGTCTCAACATCATGATTCATAGTCTCAACATCATGATTCATAGTCTCAACATCATGATTCATAGTCTCAACATCATGATTCATAGTCTCAGCACCATGATCCATAGTCTCAACGTCATGATTCATAGTCTCAACGTCATGATTCATATTCTCAACATCATGATCCATATTCCCAATATCATGATTCATAGTCTCAACATCATAATCCATATTCTTCGCATCATGATTTATAGGCTCAGCATCAACATCCATAGTCTCAGTCTCAACATCATGATTCATAGTCTCAACATCATGATCCATAGTCTCAACGTCATGATTCATAGTCTCAACGTCATGATTCATAGTCTCAATGTCATGATTCATAGTCTTAACATCATGATTCATAGTCTCAACATCATGATCCATAGTCTCAACGTCATGATTCATAGTCTCAACATCATGCTCCATATTCCCAATATCATGATTCATAGTCTCAACATCATAATCCATATTCTTCGCATCATGATTTATAGGCTCAGCATCAACATCCATAGTCTCAGACTCAGCATCATGATTCAGTCTCAGCATCAACATCCATAGTCTCAGTCTCATGATTCATAGTCTCAGCATCATGATCCATATTCTCAACATCATGATCCATAGTCTCAACAGCATAATCCATATTCTCCGCATCATGATTTATAGGCTTAGCATCAACATCCATATTCTCAACATCATGATCCATAGTCTCAGCATCATGATTTATAGGCTCAGCATCAACATCCATAGTCTTTGTCTCATGATCCATAGTCTCAGTATTATGATCATTTTTCTCAGCATCATGATTTATAGTCTCAGTCTCATGATTCATAGTCCCAGTCTCATGATTCATAGTCTCAGCCTCATGATTAGCTCCATGATTCATAGTCTCATGATTCATAGTCTCAGTCTCATGATTCATAGTCTCAGCCTCATGATTCATAGTCCCAGTCTCATGATTCATAGTCCCAGTCTCATGATTCATAGTCCCAGCATTGATTTATAGACTCAGCATCCACATCCATAGTCTCAGTCTCATGATTCATAGTCTCAGCATCAACATTCATAGTCTCAGCATCATGATTTATAGTCTCAGCATCATGATCCATATTCTCAACATCATGATCCATAGTCTCAACAGCATAATCCATATTCTCCGCATCATGATTTATAGGCTTAGCATCAACATCCATATTCTCAACATCATGATCCATAGTCTCAGCATCATGATTTATAGGCTCAGCATCAACATCCATAGTCTTTGTCTCATGATCCATAGTCTCAGTATTATGATCATTTTTCTCAGCATCATGATTTATAGTCTCAGTCTCATGATTCATAGTCCCAGTCTCATGATTCATAGTCTCAGCATCAACATCCATAGTCTCAGCATCATGATTTATAGTCTCAGCATCAACATTCATAGTCTCAGCATCATGATTTATAGTCTCAGCATCAACATCCATAGTCTCAGCATCATGATTTATAGTCTCAGCATCAACATTCATAGTCTCAGCATCATGATTTATAGTCTCAGCATCATGATCCATATTCTCAGCATCATGATTTATAGGCTCAGTATCATGATTCATAGTCTCTGTATCATGATCCATAGTCTCAGTCTTATGACCTATAGTCTCAGTCTCATGATCCATATTCTCAGCATCATGATTTATAGGCTCAGTATCATGATTCATAGTCTCTGTATCATGATCCATAGTCTCAGTCTTATGACCCATAGTCTCAGCATCATGATCCATATTCTCAGCATCATGATTTATAGGCTCAGTATCATGATTCATAGTCTCTGTATCATGATCCATAGTCTCAGTCTTATGACCCATAGTCTCAGTCTCATGATCCATATTCTCAGGATCATGATTTATAGTCTCAGCATTATGCTTTATAGGCTAAGCATTAACATCCATAGTCTCAGTCTCATGATTCATAGTCTCAGCATCATGATTTATAGTCTCAGCATCATAATCCATAGTCTCTGTCTCATGATGCATAGTCTCAGTATTATGATCCATAGTCTCAGTCTCATGATTTATAGTCTCAACATAATGATCCATATTCTCAGCATCATGATCCATAGTCTCAGCATCATGATTTATAGGCTCAGCATTAACATCTAGTCTCAAGTCTCAAGATTCATAATCTCAGCATCATTATCCATAGTCTCAGCATCATGATCCATAGTCTCTGTCTCATGATCCATAGTTTCAGTCTTATGATCCATAGTCTCAGCACAATGATTCATAGCATTGACATCATGATCCATAGCCCATAGGCTCAGTCTTTTGATCCACAGCATCATTCTCATTATCCATAGTCTGTGTCTTATGATCCGTAGTCTCAGTCTCATGATCCGTAGTCTCAGTCTCTGATTCATAGTCTTAGTCTCTGATTCATAGTCTCCATCTCATGATTCATAGCCTCAGTCACATGATTCATAGTCTCAGCCTCATGATTAGCTCCATGATTCATAGTCTCAGTCACATGATTCATAGTCTCATGATTCATAGTCACATAATTCATAGTCTCAGCCTCGTGATTCATAGTCTCATTCACATGATTCATAGTCTCAGCCTCATGATTCATAGTCTCAGCCTCATGATTCATAGTCTCAGCTCCATGATTCATAGTCTCAGTCTCATGATTCATAGTCTCAGCCTCATGATTCATAGTCTCAGCTCCATGATTCATAGTCTCAGTCTCATGATTCATAGTCCCAGTCTCATGATTCATAGTCTCAGCCTCATGATTCATAGTCTCAGTCTCATGATTTATAGTCTTAGCCTCATGATTCATAGTCTCAGCCTCATGATTCATAGTCTCAGCCTCATGATTAGCTCCATGATTCATAGTCTCTTGATTCATAGTCCCAGCCTCATGATTCATAGTCTCAGCCTCATGATTCATAGTCCCAGTCTCATGATTTATAGTCTCAGCCTCATGATTCATAGTCCCAGTCTCATGATTCATAGTCTCAGCCGCATGATTAGCTCCATGATTCATAGTCTCTTGATTCATAGTCTCAGCCTCATGATTCATAGTCTCAGTTTCATGATTCATAGTCCCAGTTTCATGATTCATAGTCTCAGCTCCATGATTCATAGTCTCAGTCTCATGATCCATAGTCTCATCATCATGATTCATAGTCTCAGCTCCATGATTCATAGTCTCAGTCTCATGATCCATAGTCTCATCATCATGATTCATAGTCTCAGCTCCATGATTCATAGTCTCAGCTCCATGATTCATAGTCTCAGCTCCATGATTCATAGTCTCAGTCTCATGATCCATAGTCTCATCATCATGATTCATAGTCTCAGCATCATGATCCATAGCTCAGTCTCATGATTCTAGCAGTAATTGTTTATTTGACAAAAAATCAGATTTGTTTTTTAAAGAAATGTAAACAAGCAGTGTTTGTTTAGGTGTCATAAACAAGCATATTAGATTCAAATATTTGTTTAAGTTTATTGAGAGTTAAATTGATTTATTAAATATTCAAGCAAAATACAATCATAACTGAGGCAGCTCCACAAAAACAATTAACTCATGCATAAAAATGCAATGAATATTGGATGCTTCTATCAGTGAAAAGGATTCTGCTAATGTTGGTTCAAAGGGCAACATTTTATTTTAATTTCTAAAAAAGAAAGGATGCTATGTTGAATGATATTTAGATCTTTCTACAGGGTATGAACAACATTAGGCTTGTTTAAAGTGCCCGGCCTTCTTGCTATCTCTAAATTAGCTTATGTTGTTCATACCCCGTAGAAAGATCGAAATATCAAATTCAATCTGCATTTGTTCTGTTTTTCAGACTAAAATTATTTAAATATGTTGCATTTGTGTCAAAAACAGTGTTTTAAAGCTGTAATATGTACTGTTGGAACAGCGACGTTGACAACATAGCATGCTTTTTATAGCAACTGATGTCAATTAGCATTTGTTTTAGCTACACCCTAAAAGAAAATGTTGTTCACTGGGAATTGAGGCACAACAAAACAATAGTTTATTGCAGGCATGTGCAGTAGAAATGTAAATATTGAAGGTTGAATGGCTGAACGGTGCTTTAAAGGGACAATGTCCGTAACTTTTAGCTTATAAAACAGACACTAATTACGTTCACAAACATTACACACTAACAGTATTAAATATTTGCTAATTAAAAGCAAGATTGTTTGACGGAATTCAATCGCGGTACAAAAAAAAAGAACTACCGCTTTGCGAGTCCCACATTATATACAAATAATAATTAAAACTATTTTTTTTTTCAAACTCACGAATGTATACATTTCACTGAATAAAAGTCAGACAGTTATTTTATTATGCTCAATATCAGCTTACTTATGGACAGTGTCCCTTAAAGTAATTTTAGGCATATTTTAGGCTATAAATGATGGTTGATTTCTTAGTGGTGGAAGCAGATCATGGCTCTTATTCCTGGGTAGAACCAGTTCTGTATACCTACCTCCCTCCATCTGTAAGAATGGCCACTTTCTCACAAGTAGAGCACCCAGTGGGATTCGAACCCGCAGCGGAGAGAGGTGACAAGATTTCAAATGCAGCGTCTCTAGCATTCCTGCCACGGACGCGTATTGTTTAATCTGTACTTATAAGGAACACATTATGTCTAAATTTACCAATCTCTGAAACAACAATGTTGGATCCACTAGAACATGTAAATGATTTGATGCATTACAAAGAGATACCAAGTGTACTTGTCGCCAATTACCTCGTGTCTAGACAGATTTTATAGTATTTGGGAAGAAATCTAATCCCACCATCTTGGAATATCACATACTACACTATCTATATTTTATGGTAACGGTATTTTAATATTGGGAGAAATATTTGCAAACAACCAAGGACAGACAACTATCAGACAAACCACGGCAGGGTGTCTAGCTATGATGAGAGACACAGAAATTTGATTTCTGTCTCTCTCATCATAGCTTGGTGCCCTGCTGTAGTTCGCCCAATGGTTGTCTGTCCTTGGTTGTTCGCAAATATTTCTCCCTAAATATAATTCTACTTTGTGAACATGAATCTCTGACATCCCAAATTTCCAAGTTGCCATTGTGTCAGTTCCAATTATCTCCCTTTAATATATGTGTGTATATATATATATTTATATATACATATAAGCCAATTTATGAGATTTTAAAAGAGAAAACAAACTTTCATGTATGAGCATTTTCAGTTTTAGGTTTAGAAAAATTAAATAAAAAAGTGTTTGTATAGAGTTTGTATTCTCCAGTGTATATTTGGGACATTTTCAAAGTTTTGTACAAGTAATATTTCCCCTAATATTGTAGCACCTGGGTGCAAAACAAAATGCAAACAGGGTGCCTTATAAAATTTAATTAGGGTTATACAAAGGATAGAAAGTTATTAAGTTTTTGTTTGTTTTTTGGATACAAAAGATTGAAAGTGTATTGAATTTTGAAGATTTTTTTATGTATTTTTTTAAATTTGGCTTTTTTAAAGTTGGGTGCCTCCTTTTAGGGGAGACCCTCTCTTACTGTGTTAAAAACAGTATTTGAACTCTTCTTAACACTCAGTTATTATTCTGTTCTAACTACTGTTCCTAATGTCAATTATTTCGAGCTAGAATATGAAATACTAAAATTTCCTAAAATTAGAAATGCCCAGGCCTCATTCCCAAAGGCAGAGATAACACCCTCACATATATTTGTTTTACAAATTTTGTCTTAACATATGGTTCATACAAAAAATCAAGTTCTCAAGTTTTCAATAGTCTGCAAGAAAACATCCGATTCGGTTAGGGATACCCTCTGTCACTACCTGTTTTGATCAAAACCTCAGGGCACAGCCTCTGTTTAATTCAAAACAATTAAGCCAGTTAGAGTTCTGATGGGTCAGATTCAATTGACAAGCAAGACACTTTCCCTTAGCCTCGTCCGTCAGATGGGGACGTAAACTGGGCGGTCCGTGTATCGGTCTATCCCCCGAGCATGTTGAAGAACCATAGGAATCTATTCGATAATAAGAGTAGGGCAGGTTCCCGGATTCCTATGTATCCTTCCCCTCTCTCTGGGGCGGCTCTAAATAACCTATACTGTGTTGATGAGCCATTAAACAACATTCAATTCAATTGACAACCAGTTTATTTATTGTAAAAGACGAGATTCAGTGGACACCCTGCTTTTAATCTGGAGTGCGAATTTCAGTCAACAACCCGCTTATTTCTCCGATGGGAAAAATTCAATTGACAACCCGCTTATTTAGTGTCAGTCAACACCCCAAGCAAACTAGCTAGCTCAGGCAATAAGGTCTTGACTTTAGAGCTACAAACCTCCACCCAGTGGGGGTTTGCTCACTAGCCTAGGCATGTCTGATGACCCATCATCTTTTATCTCATCTCCGTCTGAGGTTGCTAATACAATGTGTTAAAGGAAATAATCCCCTTTCCGTTCGGTCAACAACTTGCTTATTAAATTTAGTCTGATGTGCAAAACTCAGTCAAAAACACGCTTATTTAGTCTGATGGTCAAAACTCAGTCAACAACCTGCTTATTTAGTCTGATGGGCAAAACTCAGTCAACAACCCGCTTATTTAGTCTGATGGTCAAAACTCAGTCAACAACCTGCTTATTTAGTATGATGGGCAAAACTCATTCAACAACCCACTTATTTAGTCTGATGGTCAAAACTCAGTCAACAACCTGCTTATTTATTCTGATGGGCAAAACTCAGTCAACAACCAGCTTATTAAGTCTGATGGGCAAAACTCAGTCAAAAGCCCGCTTATTTAGTCTGATGGGCAAAACTCAGTCAACAACCCGCTTATTTAGTCTGATGGGCAAAACTCAGTCAACAACCAGCTTATTAAGTCTGATGGGCAAAACTCAGTCAAAAGCCCGCTTATTTAGTCTGATGGGAAAAACTCAGTCAACAACCCACTTATTTAGTCTGATGGGAAAAACTCAGTCAACAACCAGATTATTTAACCCGATGGGCAAAACTCAGTCAACAACCCGCTTATTTAATCTAATGGGCAAAACTCAGTCAACAACCCGCTTATTTAGTCTGATGGGAAAAACTCAGTCAACAACCCACTTATTTAGTCTGATGGGAAAAACTCAGTCAACAACCCGATTATTTAACCCGATGGGCAAAACTCAGTCAACAACCCGCTTATTTAGTCTGTCATAATGGGCAAAACTCATGCCCCGCTTATTTAGTCTGATGGGCAAAACTCAGTCAACAACCCGCTTATTTAATCTGATGGGCAAAACTCATTCAACAACCCGCTTATTTAGTCTGTCATAATGGGCAAAACTCATGCCCCGCTTATTTAGTCTGATGGGCAAAACTCAGTCAACAACCCGCTTATTTAGTCTGATGGGCAAATCTCAGTCAACAACCCGCTTTAATTATTTGTTCTCAATTCACAGGTGGCTTTCTATTTTTCTCTCAAATGATGCTATACAATGTGTAATCACAGGCGGACTATAACCGTTATGACATCAGACTGTGTAATTAATTAAATACAGAGGAAAAACAGATCAAACTACATTGCATTTGTCATCGATGACCTTTTAAGGAATAGCCAACATATTGTACACACAATGACGTGCATTAGCAAACGCTAATCTTGGGTAAACGTTTCGCACTTGTACATCCAATATGTGGGTATATATGACAAGAACACTTCATTTCCTTTCATTTAAAGCCACTGACAAGGATAACAACGCCGTCACCATGGTAACAAGAGTCATGCTTCTACACACAAAGCACTCATAGACCACTGATCATAGCTTCATGCCATCACATCATACACACAGCTTCTTTAAAAACATTTACTTTTTCTAATATTGGAAAATATAACTGTCAGCATGTCGCGCTATCAATAACATTCCATAATTGGGCGATAGCCATGATGATAGCCATGATGATAGCCATGACGATAGCCATGATCATGTAAAGGTTTAAAGGAACACAGAATAATGTCATTTTAACCCTTTATTAAACCCGCTACAAATATATAATGGAATGTTCTTTCTTTGAATTAAGACCATTCCATTTATGTGACAAAAGGGTGTTTTTGGGGAAAATGACTGATCAGCAGACATTGTAAACCTGCGAGTTACTTGCAGGCCGATCTGGGTTTACAATGGACGCAAAGGCTATTATAGTTGTGCTTAGCGGGTTAAGGGTTAATTGTTATATATATTTTATCGACACATCAAGTACTACCAAGTTACTGTTACTGTGGCGTAATGGTAGAGCATCCACTCACATGCGGGAGGTCATGGGTTCACATGCCGGAGGTCATGGGTTCACATGCAGGAGGTCATTGGTTCTCACGTGGGAGGTCATGGGATCACATGCGGGAGGTCATGGGATCACATGCGGGAGGTCATGGGTTCACATGCGGGAGGTCATGGGGTCACATGCGGGAGGTCATGGGTTCACATGCGGGAGGGAGGTCATGGTGTCACATGTGGGAGGTCATGGGTTCACAATGCGGGAGGTCATGGGTTCACATGCTGGATGTCATGGGGTCACATGCGGGAGGTCATGGGTTCACATGCGGGAGGTCATGAGTTCAATTCACTTACGAGTCGTACCAAAGGCTTTATAAAAATGGTACGAGTAGTTCCCTTGCTTGACGCTCAGCATGTAAAGGGTAGTTCTAGGACTGGTCAGCCCGAGTCAGTATAATGTGATGTGTCTATAGCGTGGTACACTATAAAGTTGAGAATAGCCAGAGCTAACTGCTAGAAGTAGACATAGTCATGATATGACTAAAGAGGGTTAAAAGTGCTGCCAAACCCTAAACATGCATGCTCTTTTTCATCTGCTGAAAGACATTTTGCACCACTGCAGTCATAACTATCTTAACAAGTCCATCATGCCATCCACTGGGTCACATACGCCAGCCTCCTGGACAAAAATTAGGAAAGTGCCCTATACATAACAGTAATTTCATGTACGTGTTTGAAATCAATATTGTATTGCATTTTACGTCATTTTCAACACATGTAAGGTTATATATGACGGTTGATTTTTTGTGGTGGAGGCAGACCTACTACTTTTCCTGGGCAGAACCAGTACTGTACACCTCCCGCCTTCCAAAAGAATCGGCACTTCCTCACTTACAAAAGGCCCCACTATAGAACAAGAGCTGCCCCACTATAGAACAAGAGCTGTCGGATGACAGCATGCTCAACTTTCAAGGTCTTGTCTATTTATTGGGAAATTTTCAAAGTTGGAAAAAGGAGCATAATAGGGATATATCTGGGCTAAAACTCAATGACGTCACATACTGTGTAAACCTCTCAATACGATATCAGACATAATAAACCTATTCTTTATATACAGCTTAGTATATATACCGTGTAAGTAATGAACTGTTTGTCCAAAATCATTGACAGTTTCAGTTTATTTTTTAGAACATAATATATCTAAAATCGAGCCCTATTCTGTTAAAATTCATAACACAGTTATGGCATCCGCTGTTGGGATGACATGTGTACCCAGATCTGCTGTTGGGATGGCATCTATGACCAGATCAGCTGTTGAGACGGCATGTGTGACCAGATCAGCTGTTGGAATGGCATCTGTGACCAGATCTGCTGTTGGGGTGACATATGTGACCAGATCTGCTGTTGGGGTGACACCTGTGACCAGATCAGCTGTTGGGACAGCAAATGTGACCAGATCTGCTGTTGGGAAAGTATCTATGTCCAGATCTGCTGTTGGGAATTCATGCTTGACCAGGTTTGCTGTAGGTTGTCATTTATGTAACCAGATGTGCTGTTAGAATGGCATCTATGATCAGCTCAACTGTTGAGAGTTGCTAATGGGATGGCATCTGTACCTGAGATCTGATTAAATAGGGATAGCTCAACGACTTCACACTGTGTAAACCTCTCTATACAATGTCTGACATAATAAACCTATACTTGTGTAAATATACCATGTAAGTAATGAACTGTTGTCTGAAATCATTGACCAATTTCAGTTTATTTTTTAGAACATACCATAATTATGTAAGATCGAGCCCTTAATTCTTTGCTAAGCCTGCCGCTATTTGAACTGCATTTGTGACTTAATCACCTTCCTTAATTTACTTCTGATGCGACTGCATTTTCAAAGGACCAGTTTCATGCGCAAGTCTGCTGTTAAATAGATTTCATCTGACCAAGTCAGTTTCATGCATTATCTGTTTGCTTGGCATCTGTGCCCAGACCAGTCTCATTTATTGTATATTCTTTTTTGTTGACTCATTTGCTCTTGTGACTGCATCTGTGACCAGACCCATATGTTTGACACAACACCTTCAGTGTGTGAGCAATCAAGTTAGAAAGATTCCCTCAGAAGCTCAGTGAATTAAAGATGAATGGCCACCCTTTTTGTAGTAGTATCAATTTACATGAACATTTCTTGATAGTCCTGGAGAGAAACATATATTTAAAACCGCTACTAAGTTGTATGTAAAAATAAGTATTATTTGCATGACGAAGATACTACTTTTACCACTGCGTGACTGCACGGGGAAATGAGGTAACTCTGAATTGTATAGCTGCACAACTATTGCCAGATAATTGATAAATACATTTACCTGTGGATTTCGATTAAATAAACTTAAACATGTTCATTAAACAAAACATGGCCGGAGAACTTTAAAGGCCTCGAGTATGGGACTTACAGACCTCTGTCCCGCGTGGTTTCACTCTCTGGTGGAGGCATGTGTCTAATGGGAAAATACCTCCTTTATCTCATCTACCTTTTGAGATTGATGTTCGATTATAACCGAATATGACATGCTAACAGGATGTAAACTCTCATTTCATTTTATTTGAAAATTCTGGCTTTAGAAGATATTTAACCTGTTGGCAAAAGTGCTACACAAACAGCTAAGGCTGAAACGCTTACACGTGTACACGTTTATGTAATTCCATGAAATCATGACGACAGCATGATCAAAGTTCATTTGAGATTACCCCCAATACAGTTGATTTTATCATTTCCCGCGAAATGTAAACACGTTTCCAAATGTAGGAATACGCTCCTTATTTGGAAAAAGCAGTACAGAACGAGAGTCTCACGAGATTCTCGTCTGACGTCATGACCCACAATGGCCAACAATTGGAAAATGTTTGAGTGGGCGGCTGATAATTTTGATTCATAACCGAATACAACGCGCTAACAGGACTTAAAATCTCATTTCATTTTATTTGAACATTACATGGTCCGAGTATTAACTTTCATACCCCATCCAACCCCTTCTCCAAGAAGCGAAAACGGGGTTGGCTGAGGTATGAAATAAGACCTTATTTTCGGCTTAAAAAGTTTGCATATTATAAAATTAAAACATTTAATAGGTAATTTTTAACAGGTTATCGCATTTTTTCCTGTAAAACATGCACAGTTAGAGAAAAGTGTGAGAAGTCACACTATATATGGTCTATATATTCCTGTTGTTACTTTAAACAAGCTTGATTATGTTTCTTTTGTTCAACCATGCAACATTTCAAATAGTCTATAACCTCCAATTCTACCATTATAATAATAATCTTCTAGTTTTGTGTCTATATTTAGCACAGACTGGAACTGCTTTATATTTCCATGCCAACCCTCCTTGACTGCTGCATACAGGTTCATTTACCACTAAACACTTTATACTCCAGAACCAGTCTAGCATACATAATGATGCCATATCCAGTCTAGCATAGAGTTCTACGCACAGGAAATTGTTCAAAGCCAGCCTCATGCTTAGGTGAACATAATCATCTCAAACATGCAATATTTTCACAAGGCTACAAGAAAAGATCAGGAAGGAAATTTTCTGGTGGCGTCTGCCGCAAAAGCACAAAAAACATGGCAATTAATCTGTCCCAGGATGGTTTATATTATGACAGATATAATGCACATGGGTCACTCGATGCTAATTTCAGATTGAAGACAAAAGCAAATATCGAGTCAAAACACATTTTTCTACTCAAATGGTTAAAGAATATAAAAGCTCTTAAGAGAATTTATTATAAAGCGTGTGTCAGATAATTGTAGTTTAAATTCTACAGGGGAAAAAACTTTTAACATCATGAATGAGGGTTGATAGCTTTAACTTCATATCTTCTTGCAAAAATCTGCAGGTCTGACTATTATGCTAATAGTGGTGATCTTCGACTTAAATCTTGTCTTTTCATGCACTTAACCATTTATTCTCTTGTTGCTATGGCTTCTGCCAAGTCACTGAGTACTTACTATGTGACTGTCTGGGCTATTGTTTCTTTATATTCATATAAACATGATCATCTTTTTGCAACTTATATTTTCTATTAATGCTGCTTATTTGGTTAGAGGATATAGATAGCTAGCATCACTGGCAGGGATTTCCTTATTTACTGTCCCTTTTAATTGGGATGACAATAGGGTATGGGTGAGGAGACAGGACAAGTTTCTCTGTACATTTAAGACATGTCATCTCAAATTCAACTGTGCTAACACAAACACCATGTCTATTAAAACAACTATTGGGCCAGGGTTATCACATCTAAAAAGTGTTATGAAATGCAAATAGTTGGTACTCCTTAAGAGGAGTGTCTAACACAGACTACATACCTGAAGCACAATGAATGAATGAATGAATGAATGAATGAATGAATGAATGAATGAATGGTGTTTTACGGCACGTCGACACATAAATAGGTCATATTGTGCGCAAAAATTGATGAAAAATGAAGAAATGAAGTATTATTTAAAAATTAGTGTAAATATATAAAGATAAAAGTATTAAAAAATAGGGGATGATAAGGTGTAATATAAACTATGTATGTAAATCAGCAAATGCCGTCAACGGGTATATAAAAAAGTAAATATATATAAGAACGCATTATAATGATTTATATAGTCTGATCTCTTTTAGGAAATCTAAAACAAGACTAAAATCTACAGTATCAAATAACTCTTTCATAGTATTAACATTGTAGAACCTTTGACGCATAGGATCAAAGTCTACACATTCCAATAAGATGTGTTTGACCGTTAATGGTGCAAAGCAGGGTATACATTCTGGTAATTGCTCACCTTGTAATAAATATGAATGAGTATAACGTCAATGAAGAATGAAGAGCTTTAGGTAAATGAGAAACTGAGTTAAACGCAAAATAATAGCAAGGTTGATGACAATTTGTCTGTGAGAAACAGCTCTTTGAGAAATACAAGAAATCCGTGGATTCACATATCTCGCCTAATGGGGGCTGGACGTAAAAATAAAAACGTCAATGGTATTTAAATGAAAGTTTGTAAACATTTTAGTAACTAAAAACAACGGTGTTTGCCGTTTGCTTTTGCTGAGATGACATCTAAGTGCATTTGTTTAAAGACAAAATGCCATTCTATTAAAAACAAAATGCATTCTATTAAAAACAAGAGGCCCAAAAGGGCCTGTGGATGCTCTACTGGCTAAAACGGCTCTTATATCAAGGGTTGTCGACATAAAATTCCCTTCATTATTTTTTTAAAACATTGCAAAAACAACCGGGATAGGATGGCCTTAGATCATGGGCATTAAGTCTGCTGTGTCTAGTCTGGCATGTGTATATTTTAATTTGTCCCACTTCTTCTATGAATGAAATTTCATAAAAATGGGTGGTGGGTTATATTAACATTCTAAACAAATATGGCAAAGATCAGACAAAACATGAAGTAACTACAGATTTAACAAAGGAAAATACAATATAGCATTTTTCAACAAATCAAGGGCCATAACCTGTCGTTACTAACAATATCTAGCTGGTTTTCGAACTTGTCCAAGATTTTATTGATATTCCACGCTTTGCACAACTAGACAGCATACTGAGGCTTCCAGCCAAATTTTGTAGAAATCCAACAAGCCGTTTAGGAGGAGTAGCGCCGACAAAGAAATTTAAAGTAAAAATGTCAAAGTGCCATAACTCAGCGAACTGGAACAAAAGTGCATATTAAAAGTGCAATATGCACAGCTAGACATCTAACCGATGCTTCCTGCCAAGTTTCGTTGAAATCCAACAAGGCGTTTAGGAGGAGTAGCGCCGACAAGCATTTTAAAGTAAAAATGTCAAGGGGCCGTAACTTCATCAAAAATCAACGAATCGGAAAAAACACAATAGGCACAGCTAGAAATCATAGCAATGCTTCCTGCTAACATGGCGTTAACACCAAAAATAATGAAATCAAAAAGAACAAGAGGTCAATGACCTTGAAGCTCTACTGATTGATTTTGATTTCAGGAAGTAGTCGCTACAGACTTGTTTTTTGAAAATCTATTTTTAACTGTGGCGGCCATCTTGAATTTACGGCCGACCTGAAATTTTGCTAGGATCAATTAGACATTAAGAGCAACATTCCTGTGAAGTTTCATGAAAATCCGTCAAGTTGTTTCAGAGGAGTAGTCGCTACAAGTTTTCATTATATAACTCTATGTAAACAAAGATGGCCACTGGTAGCCATGTTTAACGTCAAATCAAAACGATTTTCGACAAGGACCAACATCATGTCATACTTATCATTTTAGAAAAAGTCCCATATCAATATCTCTTATAGTTTTGAAGAAGTAGTCGCTACAAACTTATTTATTTTAAATCTATTTTTAGCCGTGGCGGCCATCTTGAATTTCCGGCCGACCTGACATTTTTCTAGGATCATATAGACATCAAGAGCAACATTCCTGTGAAGTTTCATGAACATCCGTCAAGTAGTTTCAGAGGAGTAGTCGCTACAAGTTTTTACTATATAACTCTATGTAACCAAAGATGGCCACTGGCAGCCATGTTTAACGTCTAATCAAAATAATTTTCCACAAGGATCAACATCATGTCATGCTGATCGTTTTAGAAAAAGTCCCATATCAATATCACTTATAGTTTTCAAGAAGTAGTCGCTACAAACTTATTTTTTAAAAATCTATTTTTAGCTGTGACGGCCATCTTGAATTTCTGGCAGATCTGAAATTTTGCTAGGATCAATTAGACATCAAGAGAAACATTCCTGTAAAGTTTCATGACAATCCGTCAAGTAGTTTCAGAGGAGTAGTCGCTACAAGTTTTTATTATATAACTCTATGTAAACAAAGATGGCCGCTGGCAGCCATGTTTAACGTTGAATCAAAACGATTTTTGACAAGGATTAACATTATGTCATGCTGATCATTTTAGAAAAAGTCACATATCAATATCACTTATAGTTTTCAAGAAGTAGTCGCTACAAACTTGTATTTTAAAACTCTATTTTTAGCTTTGGCGGCCATCTTGGATTTCACATCAACATGAATTTTTGCTAGGATCAACTAGACTTTATGGGCAACATTTCTGTAAAGTTTCATGAATATCCATCCAGTAGTTTCAGAGGAGTTGTCGCTACAAATAAAAGTTTACGGACAGACAGACGGACAGACAGACGGACGGACAGACAGACGGACGGACGGACGACGGACGCCGCACCACTGCATAAGCTCTGCTGATCTCTGATCAGTAGAGCTAAAAATAAAAAAAAATATCAATCAATCAAATAAACAAAAATATAAAAATAACAAAAAATAAAAACAAGAGGTCAATGACCTTGAAGCTCTACTGATGGATTTTGATTTCAGGAAGTAGTCGCTACAAACTTGTTTTTTGAAAATCTATTTTTAGCCATTGCGGCCATCTTGAATTTCTGGCCGACCTGAAATTTTGCTAGGATCAATAAGACATCAAGAGCAACATTCCTGTAAAGTTTCATGAAAATCCGTCAAGTAGTTTCAGAGGAGTAGTCGCTACAAGTTTTCATTATATAACTCTATGTAAACAAAGATGGCCGCTGACAGCCATTTTTAACATTGAATCAAAATAATGTTCGACTCGGATAACCATCATGTCATGCTGATCATTTTAGAAAAAGTCCCATATCAATATCTTTTATAGTTTTTAAGAAGTAGTCGCTACAAATTTATTTTTTAAAAATCTATTTTTAGCCATGGTTGCCATCTTGAATTTCCGGCCGACCTAAAATTTTGCTAAGATCAATTAGACATCAAGAGCAACATTCGTGTGAAGTTTCATGAAAATCCGTCATGTAGTTTCAGAGGAGTAGTCGCTACAAGTTTTCATTATATAACTCTATATAAACAAAGATGGCTACTGGTAGCCATGTTTAACGTCGAATCAAAATAATGTTCGACTCGAATAACCATCATGTCATGCTGATCATTTTAGAAAAAGTCCCATATCAATATCACTTGTAGTTTTCAAAAAGTAGTCGCTACAAACTTATTTTTTTTAAATCTATTTTTAGCCATGGTGGCCATCTTGAATTTCCAGCCGACCTGAAATTTTGCTAGGATCAATTAGACATCAAGAGCAACATTTGTGTGAAGTTTCATGAAAATCCGTCAAGTAGTTTCAGAGGAGTAGTCGCTACAAGTTTACATTATATAACTCTATGTAAACAAAGATGGCCACTGGCAGCCATGTTTAACGTCGAATCAAAATAATGTTCAACTCGGATAACCATCATGTCATGCTGATCATTTTAGAAAAAGTCCCATATCAATATCTCTTATAGTTTTCAAGAAGTAGTCGCTACAAACTTATTTTTTAAAAATCTATTTTTAGCCGTGGTGGCCATCTTGAATTTCCGGCCGACCTGAAATTTTGTTATGATCAATTAGACATCAAGAGAAATATTCCTGTGAAGTTTCATGAAAATCTGTCAAGTAGTTTCAGAGGAGTAGTCGCTACAAGTTTTCATTATATAACTCTATGTAAACAAAGATGGCCGCTGGCAGCCATGTTTAACCTCGAATCAAAACGATTTTCGACAAGGACCAACCTCATGTCATGCTGATTATTTTAGAAAAAGTCCCATATCAATATCTCTTATAGTTTTCAAGAAGTAGTCGCTACAAACATATTTTTTAAAAATCTATTTTTAGCCATGGCGGCCATCTTGAATTTCTGGCCGACCTGAAATTTTGCAAGGATCAATTAGACATCAAGAGCAACATTCCTGTGAAGTTTCATGAAAATCCATCAAGTAGTTTCAGAGGAGTAGTCGCTACAAGTTTTCGTTATATAACTCTATGTAAACAAAGATGGCCGCTGGCAGCCATGTTTAACGTCGAATCAAAACGATTTTCGACAAGGACCAACATCATGTCATGCTGATCATTTTAGAAAATGTCCTATATCAATATCACTTATAGTTTTCAAGAATTAGTCGCTACAAACTTGTATTTTAAAAATCTATTTTTAGCTTTGGTGGCCATCTTGGATTTCACATAAACATGAAAAACTGCTAGGATCAACTAGACTTCATGGGCAACATTTCTGTAAAGTTTCATGAATATCCATCAAGTAGTTTCAGAGGAGTAGTCGCTACAAATAAAAGTTTACGGACAGACGGACAGACAGACGGACGGACAGACGGACGACGGACGCCGCACCACGGCATAAGCTCTGCTGATCTCTGATCAGTAGAGCTAAAAATTAAAAAAAAAAAAAAAAATCAATAAATATATATATATATATATTAAAAAAAAAATACACTTATAATAATAAAACAAGAGGTCAATGACCTTGAAGCTCTACTGATTGATTCTGATTTCAGGAAGTAGTCGCTACAAACTTGTTTTTGAAAATTTATTTTTAGCCGTGGCGGCCATCTTGAATTTCCGGCCGACCTGATATTTTGCTAGGATCAATTAGACATCAAGAGCAACATTCCTGTGAAGTTCATGAAAATCCGTCAAGTAGTTTCAGAGGAGTAGTCGCTACAAGTTTTCATTATATAATTCTATGTAAACAAAGATGGCCGCTGACAGCCATGTTTAACATCTAATCAAAATGATTTTTGACAAGGACCAACATCATGTAATGCTGATCATTTTAGAAAAAGTCCCATATCAATATCACTTATAGTTTTCAAGAAGTAGTCGCTACAAACTTGCATTTTGAAAATCTATTTTTAGCCATGGCGGCCATCTTGAATTTCCGGCCGACCTGAAATTTTGCTAGGATCAATTAGACATCAAGAGCAACATTTCTGTGAAGTTTCATGAAAATCCGTCAAGTAGTTTCAGAGGAGTAGTCGCTACAAGTTTTCATTATATAACTATATGTAAACAAAGATGGCCACTGGCAGCCATGTTTAATGTCGAATCAAAATAATGTTCGACTCGGATAACCATCATGTCATGCTGATCATTTTAGAAAAAGTCCCATATCAATATCACTTATAGTTTTCAAGAAGTAGTCGCTACAAACTTATTTTTTAAAAATCTATTTTTAACTGTGGCAGCCATCTTGAATTTCTGGCCGATCTGAAATTTTGCTAGGATCAATTAGACATTAAGAGCAACATTCCTGTAAAGTTTCAGGAAAATCTGCCAAGTAGTTTCAGAGGAGTAGTCGCTACAAGTTTTTACTATATAACTCTATGTAAACAAAGATGGCCGCTGGCAGCCACGTTTAACGTCGAATCAAAACGATTTTTAATAAGGACCAACATCATGTCATGCTGATCATTTTAGAAAAAGTCCCATATCAATATCACTTATAGTTTTCAAGAAGTAGTCGCTACAAACTTGTATTTTGAAAATTTATTTTTAGCCGTGGCGGCCATCTTGAATTTCCGGCCGACCTGAAATTTTGCTAGGATCATTTAGACATCAAGAGCAACATTCCTGTGAAGTTTCATGAAAATCCGTCAAGTAGTTTCAGAGGAGTAGTCGCTACAACTTTTCATTATATAACTCTATGTAAACAAAGATGGCCGCTGGCAGCCATGTTTAACGTCAAATCAAAACGTTTTTCGACAAGGACCAACATCATGTCATGCTGATCATTTTAGAAAAAGTCCCATATCAATATCACTTATAGTTTTCAAGAAGTAGTCGCTACAAACTTGTATTTAAAAAATCTATTTTTAGCTTTGGCGGCCATCTTGGATTTCACATCAACATGCATTTTTGCTAGGATCAACTAGACTTCATGGGCAACATTTCTGTAAAGTTTTATGAATATCCATCCAGTAGTTTCAGAGGAGTAGTCGCTACAAATAAAAGTTAACGGACGGACGGACGGACAGACAGACGGACGACGGACGCCGCACCACGGCATAAGCTCTGCTGATCTCTGATCAGTAGAGCTAAAAAAAAAAGGCAAACCATCTGGTAAAGTTTGGTAAAGATCAGATGAAAAATGATAGCCCTATATCGTATTAACGAGGCAAAATATAGCATTTTTAACTAAATCAAGGGCCATAACTCCGCTGTTACTGGTCTGGCTGGTTTTCGAACTTGTCCGAGCTTTCATTTATATTAACAGTCTGTTAAAGATCGGATGAAAAATGAGGCCCTTGGACAGTAGAGCTAAAAATCATCAGCTCCAAAAAGTAGGTCAAGGCAGGGCTCGCACTGGGATGCGCAAATGGTGCCAAATGCGCATAAAATTGAAATATGGCGCAAGAATAAACAAATTTGCGAAAGTGATTTGCGCAAAAGAATATATTATATACATCAAATCTCTTCTTTCCAACTGACCATTAGTAGTAGTAAAAAAAAAAAAAATGCGGGAAAGGATGACCACCCCTCACTTCCACAGCCCACCCCGCTTCCACCGCAAAAATGCCAACACTCCTTAAAAAAAGTCCTGGGGAAAGCTCTGTTAGTTACCTGAGCTTCAATTCCTAAATGTTTCAGAATGTTTCTAACATGATTTTTACTATAGAACAATACATGTGACTCTAAAAGTTCTATCTGTAACCTCAGTTTGTTTTAGTTAGTAAACAGTGTTATAGTTAAGTATCTCCAAACGATTTGATTTGAGGACCATGTTAACTTGAAATTTCATGTAATGAGTTTGTGCCTTAAAGAAAAATATTTGGCTCCAATATTTTCAATTTGGCTCTAATTTTTTTCATTTGGCGAAAGTAGTTGCGCAAAGAAATAAAGAGCCAGTGCAAGCCCTGTCAAGGTCATAGATGAAATCCATGCATCCAAAAAGATGCACTACCCAAGACACAACTACGTCAAAATAGAATATGTTTTCTTCCGAAGATTAAGCTATAAGGTAGGTTTAAAACATCTAATGCATTATTATGAATTATAGTTCATGAGAAAGTGATGTAACTATAACAATTTAAGTTATCCGCCCTTTGCTTGGATGGTGAAGGTCACATCCACATTTGCTTTGTGAAGTTGCAATGTACCACTCAAGATACAACTATAAGCAAAGTTTGAAAGGTCTTTAAGTGCATACAGTTTGTGAAAAAGTGACATAAACGCCAAATTTGAAGATAAAAATTATAAGGTTATCTGCCCTTTGCTTGGAGGGTCAAGGTCACTTCCACATTTGCTTTGTCACATTGCCAGGTACCACCCAAGATACAACTATAAGCAAAGTTTGAAAGGTCTAGTGCATACAGTTTGTGAAAAAGTGACCTAAACGCAAAAGTTGAACCTAAAAATTAGTAAGTTATCTGCCCTTGGAGTGGAGGGTCAAGGTCACTTCCACATTTGCTTTGTCACGTTGCTATGTAACACCCATGATACAACTATAAGCAAAGTTTGAAAGGTCTAGTGCATACAGTTTGTGAGAAAATAAATAACAATATTTATCTAAGAGACACTGAGCTTAACACAAAATAACAATGTTGATGACAATTTATCTGTGAAAAAAAAAGCTAAATACAATATAATAATGATGTTGAAGACAATTTATATATGAAAAACAGAGCTTAATGCAAAATAATAACAAGGTTGAAGACAATTTATTTGTGAGAAACAGAGCTCTTTTAGCTTAGCTAAATACAAAATAATAACAAGGTTGTCGACAACTTATCTGTGAGAAATGGACTTAAATACAAAATCATCATGATTTTGATCAGAATTTATGTGAGAAACGGAACTAAATGCAAAAAAATAACAAGATTGTCAACGATTTATCTTCCATCCATTATGGCTGGGCCAATTTAAATTCTGTGAATTTAATTCAAACAACTATGAGATTTGTCAGTGTTCCTTCCCTTGGGAGGAGGGAAATATGGCTGAATTCAGCGACAGATTTTTTAAGGATAATTATAGAGTACTGGCGTACAAAGGAATGTCTTGATTTACAAGTTAGGTTAGGTCTATATCTCTTAGCTGCTGAAATTGTATTTATTGCTTGAGCATTTTCTGAAGAACTATTTTTTTGTGTAAATTACATTTTTTTATTGTCAAAATAAAAACAATATGGTAAAGTGAATGTTTTTCTGGTTAATGATTGTACCGAAATAAATTGTGTTAGATTCAAAATATAAATATATTCGGTAAAAAAAGTTTTGGACCAGGGTATATAAAGTCATATAAAAATAAAACTAGTGGACAGAATTTAAGTATCTTTTTTTAGTAACCAAGGTCTACCCTACCCGGTTAATTTGGTACCAGAAACATTAAATTCCAAACAAGATTTGATTTTTAAAAAAATCACGAACACACAAAGGGTCTGTAAAAAATGTTGCAAAGTCCAAAAAAAGTAACAGTTACAGACATTCGAGTAACCAATAAAAAGATTATGACCCGGTTAATCTTGTTTGGAATTTAATGTTTCTGGTACCAAATTAACCGGGTAGGGTAGACCTTGGTTACTAAAAAAAGATACTTAAATTCTGTCCACTAGTTTTATTTTATATGACTTTATATACCCTGGTCCAAAACTTTTTTTACAGAGTATATATTGACGTGTTATTAATTGTATGGGGTTTAACATCGCATTTGGGGGAGTCCGTGGCCAAATAGTTATAGAGTCTCTGACTTGAAATCACTTGCCCCTCACCACTGTGGGTTCAATCCCTCATGGGTCTAGGAATCTTTATGTGAAGAAGCTATACACCAGGATAGTGGTTCTACATCCAGGTGTCTGCCCGTGCATTAACATTGTCCGGAGAGGCACCTGGGGTCTTCCTCTTCCAATGGAAGCTGGAAAGTCACAATATGACCTTAGCTGTTGGTACGACTACAAAATCCAATTCAATTAACATAGCCTTTAACAAACGTTCTGTCAATTATAACAATGGTGAATTGAATTGAATGTTGTTTAACGGCTCATCAACACAGTATAGGTTATTTAGAGCCGCACCAGAGAGAGGGGAAGGATACATAGGAATCCGGGAACCGTGCCCACTCTTATTATCAAATAGATTCCTATGGTTCTTTAACGTGCTCGGAGGATAGACTGATACACGGGACCGCCCGCTTTACGTCCCCATCCAACGGATGAGGCTAAAGGAAAGTGTCTTGCCCAAGAACACACCGATGAAACTCAGTGGCATCACGTAGGATTGAACCGGTCTCTGGTTACAAATCTGCCGCGCTACCAACTGCGCCACGCCAGCCCTCAACAATGGTGAATACTTGTAGCAGTGAGATCAATGGGCATGCACATCAACTTTATAGTGCTGCCACACTGAACTACCACGCCACAGACACACCACATGACACCCTTACCCTGAGTCACATTATATGGACACAGGGCCGACAAGTCCTAGAATTAACCTTTATATGCTGAACACTGAGCAAGGGAGCTACTAGTACCATTTTTTTTATAAAGATTTTGTTATGACCCGGTTGGGGACTGAACTCAAAACCTCACCCCGCATGCGAGTTAGGTGGTAAAAATACTTTTAGAATTTGTTTAAAATTTAGAATAGAAGATTATTTTCAGTAAATTATTAACTGATACTATATTGCATCATTGTATTAAAATCATATATAAAAAAAATATAAAACCTGTTATGATTATTTTAGGTCTATTTTAAAGCCACGTCAAAACTGTTAAAACATTTCAGACTCATAGCCAGTTTTTTAAAAATGGGGGTGCGTAACTGAGTCTCAAAGAGGCAAAGGGAGTAGTTGCGGTATCCCATGTGCCACCTCCCTCTCTGGGGGTGTTTGAAGGGCCTCTCCAAGAGTATTTTGCAAAAAAATAGACTTGAAATGCTGAAATATCGAACAAGATTTGAGCGTGTTTTTTTTCTAACATTCATTTTCAATATGTTTTTATTTTAAATTGTGGGCATACAAAAACAAAACTTAATCAATCTTCGAATTAACCCACTAGCCTAAAACCCGGGGCTAGTAAACTGTCATTCGGGTTAGTGATTTTTTTTTGATGTATGTAGTCGGGCTAAAGGAAAATGTACAGGTTTTCATTGAGTTTATAAGAATTCGGGCTAACACAAACACTTTAATTCAGAGACTGCTTAATGCACCTAATGCAACCCCATAGGCTATGGGTATGCATTTTAAAGTGTTAATCAAATTTGTTTGTTTGTAAGGTGTTTTCCGTCATTTCAACACATGTAAGGTTTTATATGACGGTCAATTTTGTTTTGTGGTGGAGGCAGCTGAACACTCACTTTTTCTCGGTAGAACAAGTACTGTACACCGCACACCATCCATAAGGACCGACAATTCCTCACTTACAAAGCGAGCTCCCAGAGGGATTCAAACCCGCAGTGGTTAATTAAAACACTGCATACATGTATTGTTTATAGAGGTACTTTATTTGCAGTAGCAATCACTTCAAATATGTCCAGTCCCTGGAGGCGTCGGCTAGTGTTTTCCATAATGTTTCAGGCCATTATAACGAATATTAAATGAGAAAGATACAATGTGTTGCTCATAATATAATATTATATTGGGGGCAAAACTGTAGCACAACAAGCCTGTTTTCCATAATGACTTGTGAAAATCTACAGCAATTTGTGCTAGTCTAAATGTTTGTGCTAGTGTACACCAGTCACATTTCAAACCGAGGACTGGGTGAGGTACACACTACACAACTGCCACATTTCCAACCATGGACTGCATTAGGTACACACAACACATCAGCGAAATTTTCAACCATGGACTGCATTAGGTACACACAACACATCAGCCAAATTTCCAACCATGGACTGCATTAGGTACACACAACACATCAGCCAAACTTCCAACTATGGACTGCATTAGGTACACACAACAAATCAGCCAAATTTCCAACCATGGACTGCATTAGGTACACACAACACGCTTCAGCCAAATTTCCAACCATGGACTGCATTAGGTACACACAACACATCAGCCAAATTTCCAACCATGGACTGCATTAGGTACACACAACACATCAGCCGAATTTCCAACCATGGACTGCATTAGGTACACACAACACATCAGCCAAATTTCCAACCATGGACTGCATTAGGTACACACAACACATCAGCGAAATGTTCAACCATGGACTGCATTAGGTACAGACAACACATCAGCCAAATTTCCAACCATGGACTGCGTTAGGTACACACAACACATCAGCCAAATTTCCAACCATGGACTGCATTAGGTACACACAACACATCAGCCACATTTCCATCCATGGACTGCATTAGGTACACACAACACATCAGCCACATTTCCAACCATGGACTGGGTGAGGTACATATCAGCCACATTTCCAACCACGGACTGGGTGAGGTAGCAACAACAGCCATATTTCCAACCACGGACTGGGGCCATCCTTAAAAAACTGTTTGTTTGCTGTGCTCCGACCGACCGTCTAAAAAGGCAGCGACCGATATATTTGTTTTAGCCTTTTCGGATTTTTTTTTTTTTTTACTTTAAATTTTTTTTATTTTTTTTTTATTTTTTAATAAAAAAATATTTGTAAAGAAATATTAATGAGGTTATCCACAGACTGCATTATAATACATTGAGATAGGAAATTATGCTTTGCAAAAATGCTTAACCAGGACTGGCCAAAAAAAAAAGAAAAAAAAAAAGACCTACCTACATACCCACTTAAAAAATTCAGGGTCGGAGCACAGCAAACAAATATTTTTTTAAGGATGGCCTGGGTGAGGTAGTAACAACAGCCATATTTCCAACCATGGACTGGGTGAGATACATATCAGCCACATTTCCAACCATGGACTGGGTGAGGTAGTAACAACAGCCATATTTCCAACCATGGACTGGGTGAGGTACATATCAGCCACATTTCCAACCATGGACTGGGTGAGGCAGTAAAATCAGCCCAGCCATATTTCCAACCATGGACTGGGTGAGGTAGTAACAACAGCCATATTTCCAACCATGGACTGGGTGAGGTACTTATCAGCCACATTTCCAACCATGGACTGGGTGAGGTAGTAACAACAGCCATATTTCCAACCATGGACTGGGTGAGGTACATATCAGCCACATTTCCAACCATGGACTGGGTGAGGTACATATCAGCCACATTTCCAACCATGGACTGGGTGAGGTAGTAAAATCAGCCCAGCCATATTTCCAACCATGGACTGGGTGAGGTACATATCAGCCACATTTCCAATCATGGACTGTGTGAGTAGTAACAACAGCCATATTTCCAACCATGGACTGTGTGAGGTAGTAACAACAGCCATATTTCCAACCATGGACTGTGTGAGGTAGTAACAACAGCCATATTTCCAACCATGGACTCGGTGAGGTACATATCAGCCACATTTCTAACCATGGACTGGGTGAGGTAGTAACAACAGCCATATTTCCAACCATGGACTGGGTGAGATACATATCAGCAACATTTCCAACCATGGACTGGGTGAGGTAGTAACAACAGCCATATTTCCAACCATGGACTGGGTGAGGTACATATCAGCCACATTTCCAACCATGGACTGGGTGAGGCAGTAAAATCAGCCCAGCCATATTTCCAACCATGGACAGGGTGAGGTAGTAACAACAGCCATATTTCCAACCATGGGCTGGGTGAGGTACATATCAGCCACATTTCCAACCATGGACTGGGTGAGGTAGTAACAACAGCCATATTTCCAACCATGGACTGGGTGAGGTACATATCAGCCACATTTCCAACCATGGACTGGGTGAGGTAGTAAAATCAGCCCAGCCATATTTCCAACCATGGACTGGGTGAGGTACATATCAGCCACATTTCCAACCATGGACTGGGTGAGGTAGTAAAAACAGCCAAATGTCCAACCATGGACTGGGTGGGGTAGTAAAAACAGCCAAATTTCCAACCATGGACTGTGTGAGGTACATACAAGCCACATGTCCAACCATGGACTGGGTGAGGTACATACAAGCCATATTTCCAACCGTGGACTGGGTGCAGGACACACCAGCCACATTTCCAACCAAGGACTGGGTGAGGTACACACTACTCACCAACCACATTTGTTTTCTATCTACCTATTTCCGACTTCCTTAGTTTCTTATATATATATATGTATATAACCCTTAACACGCTAAGCTCGACTATAATAGCCTTTGCGTACATTGTAAACCCAGATCAGCCTGCGAGTAACTTGCAGGCTGATCCGGGTTTACAATGTCTGGCTGCTGATCAGTCATTTCCCACAAAATACTTCTTTGTCACATAAATGGAATGGTCTTAATTCAAAGAAAGAACAGTTTAAGCTTTATTTATGTTGCATCATTTATGAAACAAGGTACACAGTTTCCACAAATCACTCTTGACAAAGAGCACTTGACCGCATTATCATATGTCTTGAAATCTGACAACCCAGTATGGCCTCTGTCTTAGTGTACGATGACACAGGGAATCAAACCACGCCGACACAGGGAATCAAACCACGTCTCTGTCTTAGTATACGATGACACAGGGAATCAAACCACGCCTCTGTCTTAGTGTACGACGACACAGGGAATCAAACCACGACGACACAGGGTATCAAACCACGCCTCAGTCTTAGTGTACGATGACACAGGGAATCAAACCACGACGACACAGGGTATCAAACCACGCCTCAGTCTTAGTGTACGATGACACAGGGAATCAACCCATGCCTCTGTCTTCGTGTACGAGGACACAGGGAATCAAACCACGGCAGCATTGACATTGCTACCTGGAAACCCAATGAAAACCAATAGAAACCATACGATTTATAATACGGGTGACATCAGAAAGAGATCCTGCTGTCAATGTAAAGAGATCCTGCTGTCAATGTAAAGAGATCCTGCTGTCAATGTAAAGAGATCCTGCTGTCAATGTAAAGAGCCATTTTGTTGCAATTAGATTTTGAAATCATTTCTGGCACTTTAACAGCATATTTTTTTATTTAGACAATACAATAATATAATATAACAGCACATTTCAAACTCAATACATGCTAGTATATATGTCTGTTTTGTGTGGCTTCCGCGGCACGATATCGCAATTAGCGTCAGTTCTTCTACAGAGGAATTGGATTTCTCCGAGGACTCGAGAGTAAGTCAGCTGACCGCCGTCTTTAATCATGTATAATTGTGCGAGACAATAACGTTACTTGTTATGGCTGCCAAGTCGCAGTGAATGGGTCATCTGTTTTTACACGGTTAGTATCAACGATCACATTAAATAACATGATTAAAGCTGACCATATGCCAGTAGAACAATAGGGTTTGATAGCTAATGAGAATGAGAGGAAACTAACGAGTTTACGTCTTTTTCTATATGTTACCATAGATACTGTAGTTAACATTTGTGGTGAGGGAAAAAAAGTGATGCCTACAGTACAGTGGTACCTCATATGTAGACATTGAAGTAAAACCTCAAATACAGTGAAGTAAAACCTCAAATACTGTGAAGTGAAACCTCAAATACAGTAAAGTAAAACTTCAAATACAGTAAAGTGAAACCTCAAATATATAGCAAGGTGAAACCTCATATACAGTGAAGTGAACCTTCAAATACAGTGAAGTGAAGTGGAGTGAAAATTCAAATACAGTAAGGTGAAACAAATACAGTAAAGTAAAAGCTCAAATACAGTGAAGTTAATCCTCAAATACGGTAAGCCAGTATCTCAAAAATAGTAAGGCAGTACCTCAAATACAGTAAGGTGGTACCTCAAATACAGTAAGATGGGACCTCAAATACAGTAAGGTGTTACCTCAAATACAGTAAGGTGGTACCTCCAATACAGTAAGGCAGTACCTGAACTGAATATAGTAAGGCAGTACCTCATATACAGTAAGGCAGTACCTCAAATACAGTAAGGGGGTACCTCAAATACAGTAGGTGGTACCTCAAATACAGTAGGCGGTACCTCAACTGAATACAGTAAGGAAGTACCTCAAATACAGTAAGGTGGTACCTCAAATACAGTAAAGTGGTACCTCAAATACAGTAAGGCAGTACTTCAAATAGAGTACGAGGGGCATTCAAAAAGTTCTGAGACTGGCCTCGTAAAATAAAACATAACAGGTTTATGGACAAATATTCTATTTTAATCCTTCAAAGTTTTCGCTCTTAACAAGAATACACTTTTTTAAACGAGATATCCATGACCGGAAAGCCGCAGAGTAGTCACACCTTGGTATACCATTTAGATACTGATGTACCGCACAGCCAACGACGCTTCCCGAGTTATAACGACGTCCAGCGAGCATCTTTTTCAGCTTTGGAAACAGAACAGAAACAGAAAACAGATCCGGCGAGTATGGTGGGTGTTGAAGCAGTATAACATGTTCATCTCAAAGAAATTTTTGTACTATAACGCTTTTATGGGAAGATGCATTGGACATTTAAACCAGTCCTTTAAACCAGACGAAGTTTAACATAGTGATTTTTCACTGATTTTAAGACACTGTCCCTTAATAATAATTGGACACTTTGAATTGAAGAAAATTATGTAGAGAACCTTCTTCGCACTTTTTGTCCATTTGGCAATTACTGATCTTTCTTGCCCTTTTCTCAGCCATTGTTTATTACTAATTCATCGCTGAGGTTCAGCATAATATAAATATGTCTCATCATCAGTTATGAGCTCATTTAACCTCCTTAATTTCATTGACAGTTCCATATTTTTTACAACATTTCACTTATTGTGACCTTTTCTCTTTTGTCAATAGATGGGGGTACCAACCGTGCACATACTTGTTTAATTTTAAACGCTTCGTTAAAATCTCATGAACACTTCCAGTTGATATGCCCACAGCTATCTCAGAAACAGTACCTTCACCATAGCATCAACAGCTACGATGTTTCTTGAGGAAAATGAAGTCTTTGGTCTTTCGACGGTCAAGATCTTTGACGTTGGGTTTCCCTCTTTAAACATTTTTAAACTGTGGCTTTTGAAACAGAAGAATGCCCATAAATGCTTTTAACTTCATCAATGATTTGTTTCCCTGATATATTTAAAGCGCAATGCATTTTTATAAAAGTCCTAATTTCCGCTTTTTCCACTGGTTTCATATTTACTACAGAAAATGGTCAGTGTATATGAGTAAGCTCTATTCAAAACCGTATAACATTATAATCCCTTGATGAATTGTAATACAATTTTCAGTATACATTGCTATTGAAATTACCTACAAAAGCAGGTAAAATAATGCATGTATCTGACTTAATTTCTACGAAAGCGCATCAGTCTCAAAACTTTTTGAATGCCCCTTGTAAGGAGTTACATCAAATGCAATAAGATGAAACCACAAATATAGTAAGGCAGTACCTCAAATACAGTCAGGTGGTACATCAAATACAGTAAGGCAGTACCTCAAATACAGTAAAGTGAAACTTCAAATACATTAAAATGAAACTCAAAAACAATAAGATGAAACTAAAAATATTTAGTACAATGAAATCTCAAATACAGTAAGACAGTAAGGTGATACAGCAAACAGAGAAATAACGGTTACTAAGGTGATACTGCAAAATCCAGTAAGAGAAATATGAGATACGTATAAAATTAGACGATACATCAAACACAGAAATAGACATAGGTTATATCTCAAATACAGAAAAATAAAGTCTAAGGTAATGAGGTATAGAATATATTCTGTGGTACATGAAACATGAAAAACAAGGCGAATATAACATTTGGTGTTTTACAGTATATGTAGGAGTGAGTGTCTCCCTCTCACCACCACCTCATGGACAATCATTGAGTGTAAAGAATAATGTCTAGCTATTACTACCTATACCACATGGACAATCGTTGAGTGTAAAGAAGTGTGTCTCCCTCTCACTAACACCTCACTGACAGTCACTGAGTATCTCCCTCTCACCACCACCTTATGCTCAATCACTAAGTGTAAATAATCATGTCTCCCTCTCACTACCACCTCATGGACAATCATTGAGTTTAAAGAATCATGTCTAGCTCTCACTACCACCTCATGGACAATCACTGTGAGTCTACCTCACACCACCACCTCATGGATAATCATGGAGTGTAAAGAATCATGTCTCCCTGTCACTACCACCTCATGGACAATCACTGAATGTCTTCCTCTCACTACCACCTCATGGACAATCACTGAGAGTCTACCTCTCACCACCATCTCATGGACAATCATGGAGTGTAAAGAATCATGTCTCCCTCTCACTACCACCTTATGGACAATCACTGAATGTCTCCCTCTCACTACCACCTCATGGACAATCACTGAGTGTCTCCCTCTCCCTACCACCTCATGGACAATCACTGAGAGTCTCCCTCTCCCTAACACCTCATGGACAATCATTGAGTGTCTCCCTCTCCCTACCACCTCATGGACAATCATTGAGTGTCTCCCTCTCACCACCACCTCATGGACAATCATTGAGTGTCTCCCTCTCACCACCACCTCATGGACAATCACTGAGTGTCTTTCTCTCACTACCACCTCATGGACAATCATTGAGTGTCTCCCTCTCACTACCATCTCATGGACAATCATTGAGTGTCTCCCTCTCACTACCACCTCATGGACAATCATTGAGTGTCTCCCTTTCACTACCACATCATGGACAATCACTGAGTGTCTCCGTCTCGCTACCACCTCATGGACAATCACTGAGTGTCTCCCTCTCACTAACACCTCATGGACAATCACTGAGTGTCTCCCTCTCACTACCACCTCATGGACAATCACTGAGTGTCTCCCTCTCACTACCACCTCATGGACAATCACTGAGTGTCTCCCTCTCACTACCACCTCATGGACAATCATTGAGTAAAGAATCATGTCTCCCTTTCACTACCACCTCATGGACAATCATTGAGTGTCTCCCTCTCACTACCACCTCATGGACAATCACTGAGTGTCTCCTTCTCACTACCACCTCATGGACAATCATTGAGTAAAGAATCATGTCTCCCTTTCACTACCACCTCATGGACAATCATTGAGTGTCTCCCTCTCACTACCACCTCATGGACAATCACTGAGTGTCTCCCTCTCACTACCACCTCATGGAAAATCACTGAGTGTCTTCCTCTCACTACCAACTCATGGAAAATCATTGAGTACGTGTCTCCCTTTCACTACCACCTCATGGACAATCTCTGAGTGTCTCCCTCTCACTATCACCACATGGACAATCATTGAATGTCTCCCTCACTACCACCTCATGGACAATCATTGAGTGTCTCCCTCTCACTACAACCTCATGGACAATCATTGAGTATCATTGAGTATCTCCCTCTCACTACCACCTCATGGACAATCATTGAGTGTCTCTCTCTCACTTCCACCTCATGGACAATCATCGAGTTTAAAGAATTGTATCTCCCTCTCACTACCACCTCATGGACAATCATTGAGTTTAAAGAATTATATCCCTCTCTCACTATCACCTCATGGACATTCATTGAGTGTCTCCCTCTCACTTCCACCTCATGGACAATCATTGGGTTTAAAGAATTATATCTCCCTCTCACTACCACCTCATGGACAATCATTGAGTTTCTCCCTCTCACTATCCTCTCATGGACAATCATCGAGTTTAAAGAATTATATCACACTCTCACTACCACCTCATGGACAATCATTGAGTGTCTCCCTCTCACTACCACCACATGGACATCACTGAGTGTCTCCCTCTCACTACCACCACATGGACAATCATTGAGTAAAGAATCATGTCTCCCTCTCACTACCACCACATGGACATCACTGAGTATCTCCCTCTCACTACCACCACATGGACAATCGTTCAGGGTAAATAATCATGTCTCCCTATCACTACCAAATCATGGACAATCATTCAGTTTAAAGAATGATATCTCCCTCTCACTACCACCTCATGGACAACATTGAGTGTCTCCCTCTCACTACCACCACATGGACAATCGTTCAGTGTGAAGAATCATGTCTCCGTCTCACTACCACCTCATGGCAATATTTGAGGGTAAAGAATCATTTCTCCCTATAGCTACAACTTGCTTCTACCTTTCTTACTTAGTTCACATACCTGTCAAGTCTCAAGCATTAGTTGTGAGACACGCACATTTTTGTGTCAAATCACCCACACACGCTTATATTGTACGTTCTCATGTATTCTAACAATTTGATCAAAATGTTTTTTGGTTTGCATTTTTTAAAAAAATAAAATATACATGTAGTATGTTTTATACCAAACCTCTATAAAATTAAGTATAGTTCAACCAGGATTTCTCAAGGTCTGTATCGCTTCCTTATATTGTGTGACTTAAATGAATTCAGTTAAAATATATCATCATATGAAAAGCATTACGAGTATACCACAATGCTAAAATACATAACACAAGACAGACCAACACACTATACAAGACAGACAACACAATACACAAGACAGACCAACACACTATACAAGACAGACAACACAATACACAAGACATACCAACACAACATACAAGACAGACAACACAATACACAAGACAGACCAACACAACACAAAAGACAAACCAACACCCTATACAAGACAGACCGACATACTATACAAGACAGACCAACACACTATACAAGACAGACCAACACACTATACAAGACAGACAACACAAAACAAAAGACATACCAACACAACATACAAGACAGACCAACATACTATACAAGACAGGCCAACACACTATACAAGACAGACCAACACACTACACAAGACAGACAACACAATACACAAAACATACCAACACAATACACAAGACAGACCAACACACTATACAAGACAGACCAACATACTATACAAGACAGACCAACACACTATACAAGACAGACCAACACACTATACAAGACAGACAACACAAGACATACCAACACAACATACAAGACAGACCAACATACTATACAAGACAGGCCAACACACTATACAAGACAGACCAACACACTACACAAGACAGACAACACAATGCACAAAACATACCAACACAATACACAAGACAGGCCAACACACTATGCAAGACAAACACAATATAGACAGACCAACACACTATACAAGACAGACCAACACAATATACAAGACAGACAACACAATACACAAGACAGACCAACACACTAAAATTACAAGACAGACCAACACAATATACAAGCCATACCAACATTGTACAATATATACAAGACAGACCAACACAATATACAAGACAGACCAACACACTATACAAGACAGACCGACATACTATACAAGACAGACCAACACAATACACAAGACAGGCCAACACACTATGCAAGACAAACACAATATAGACAGACCAACACACTATACAAGACAGACCAACACAATATACAAGACAGACCAACACAATACACAAGACAGACCAACACAATACACAAGACAGACCAACACAATATACAAGCCATACCAACATTGTACAATATATACAAGAAAGGTTATGATATTCTTCATCTTCTATCTCATTTCCTAAAGCAAATATCCAGTCAATTTAGAGCTCTGCGAAAAGTCATAAAGCAAAACAAATGCTGCTCATGCCGTAGAATGACAGATACGATGTTTAAGCTCCAGAGTCCTTAATATCTGATCAATCTCGGCGAACAATTTGTTTTTCTCAGAGTTGAACAAATATGTCTATCGAAGTTGCTTTGCGTTTCCTGCAACAACTTGACCCGTGTTGAAATTAGAAATGATGCCAGTCTCAGAAAGACTGCACGTCTGCACGGTTATTTTTGGAAGTTGTTACACAAGACACTGAAATGGAGCCAGATGTCCTTATAGACACCTATTGTCTAAAATTGTTGGTTGGTTAGTTGGTTGGTTGGTTGAATGGTGTTTTACGTCATTTTCAGCATGTTTTAGGCTTTATCACATATGGTGTGGGAGTGGAATAACAAAATTCTGTATTTTCGCTATACCACTAGTTATATAAGTATGAAATAAGCCTAGTATGCGCTGTCAAAAATGACTATGATCCAATTCCCACGGTTTATATCGGTTTGGCGTGTTAAAGCGACATGCAAAATGCAATAAAAGTCGATATGTGAGATATGTGATCAATAGAATCTAACATTCATTCTCATTCATTATTGAATTTATTAAACTCGTTAGCAAAAATGATATAATGCTCGGCAAGAGCCTCTCATTATATCATTTTGCCAACTCGTTTAATAAATTCAATAATGAATGAGTACTCATGTAAGATCCTCTATATATATGATGGTCACATTTTTTCATGGTAAACGCAGACCACCCACTTTTTCCGGGTAGAACCAGTTCTATATACCTTCCGCCATCCATAAGAATTGACACTTTCTCACTTGTAAGTCAAGCTCCCTGTGAAACTTGTGGCGTCCCGTTAGTTTTTCTACATAACTTGCCTTTGACTTCAATCATTAAGATTAATTATAATAACATTTAAAATATATTGATTTTGCATATTACTAACACCAATAATAATTGATAAAAGTTGGCCCCAAATTAAATTTGACCTGTAAAAATGTTTAGGTTACAATGCTAAATTTGAAATTAATTGAAGAAGCCATTAATTATATGGAAAAAAAAGGGAAGTCAAGGGACAGTTGATCTTTGGTTAGGGAGTTTGTGGAGTGAACCCCTGCGAAACTCTGTTCTTATACTCAAGAACAGTTCATGAACAGTTCTAGAACATTAAGAACAGTTCCTGAACTGTTCTTAATTCATTGTTCTAGAACATATGTTCTTAATATGTTCTTGAACACTTTCAAGAACTATTGAAGAACATTTCAAGAACTTTAATTTTTCTTAAGATAATCTTGAAAGGTTCTTGGAACAAGTTTAGAACAGTTCAAGAACCTTTAAATAGAGAAAATGTTCTAAAAATGTTCTTGAACAATTTCAAGAGCAAATCAAGAACAGTTTAGGAACTGCAGGAGTTCCTGAACTGTTCTTAATTTGTTCTTGAACAATTTGAAATACAAATGAAGAACCGTTCAGGAACTTCAAGGGTTCTTCAACCGTTCTTAACTCTAAGTGTTCTTAAACGTTAAGCGTTAAGCACTAATTAAGAACAGTTTAAACCCTTGAAGTTCCTAAACTGTTCTTCATTTGTTCTTGAAATTGTTTTAGAACAGTTTTAGAATATCTTCTCTATTTAAAGTTCTTTAAATGTTCTTTAAAATGTGAACTAAATTCCTTTAAATAGGAAATGTAATTAAGATGTGCTTAAAATATCTACAAATGTGTTATCTTAATAGGAATGTCGCTACAAATCGATTACATCTGTGCAAATGTAAATATACATTAAATTAGTAAGCAAGTCACAATATTAACCACCTAATAAACTATTGTGATCTTCCATTATTAGTCACACTATTTAATGATACAGCGTTTGAAAAAGGCATTATTTTTGTAATGCTGACAGGCACAGGAATTATAAGGAAATATGAAATTTCTTTGTTTTAAGTAGCTTGAAGACAACCCAAGTATACATTGATGGCTTTTGCTGGGACATGAAAACAATTATCCATAAACTTGGTATAAAAAGACATTTATTTTGTAGCACTTAAGTTTTGTGTTGATTAAAGTTCAAAAGTTTCAAATCTTTTGAGTATTTCCACAAAACAACATAATTTTATTACACTATTTCCAGAACAGGTTTTTCCATAACAACCTGAATGTTTATGAATGTTGTTTAACGGCTCATCAAAACAGTATAGATTATAAGAAAAATTACAGTTTTTTGAAATGCTCTTCAATCGTTCTTGAAAATGTTCAATGTTCAAGAACATATTAAGAACATGTTCTAGAACAATGAATCAAGAACAGTTCAGGAATTGTTCTTAATGTTCTAGAAATGTTCATGAACTGTTCTTGAGTATAAGAACAGAGTTTCACAGGTGTTCATCTTCATTAATTAAACAAATCTATACTACTATTAACAAACAAATATATGATCATTATTGCATGAACAGTTTAATATAATAACATTATCTGGAGTTTAAAAGCCCATGTCTTCATTTATATTTGCAAAGAAAGTAGGTAAAGAATATATGACACCTGAGTGTGATTCTGACAAAATTGCAAATAAAATGCAAACGCCATTCTTTTGAGTTTTTGGCGGTAAAATGGCAGTCCAACTGAAGATTGTGCTTGCATCATTTAATGATTAAATGTAAGTGTTTTGTGATAATACTTAAATTACTTATTGTGTCAAAACATCTTCTATATTGAAAGATGAAATTTCTAAATGTAGTCTTTAGAAACATTATTTTAAAATGAAACCCCTATTGTCATGTGTTTTCGCGGATTGACTTTCTTTTTTTATTGCTGACAGAAAAATGGTATTCAGCACTGCAGATATTATTTCATTTCAGTATCATATGTAACATTTCAACAAGTATGACCAGGCATTCTGAAGGTTCAATTAATGAATTGTTCTTTAACTGTTATGTAGGTTAAATTAGTGGCCAATGGAGTTCAGGAATTGTGCAGGAACTGTTCTGGATAGATTGTTCAAGAACGGTTCTTGAACTGTGCTTCATCTGTTCTTGAGCAGTTCTAGAACGGTGCATGAACGTTAAATGAGACAAAATTTCTAGAACTTATGTTCAAGAACAGTTCTAGAACTATCTTACTGGAACTGTTCAAGAACAGTTCAAGTACAGATCATTCTGTAACAGTTCTAGAACAGTTCCAGTACAGATAGTTCTAGAACTGTGCTTCATTTGTTCTTGAGCAGTTCTAGAACTGTGCATGAACGTTAAATGAGACAAACATTCTAGAGGTCAAGTTTCAGTACAGATAGTTCTAGAACTGTTCTAGAACAGTTCCAGTACAGATCGTTCTGTAACAGTTCTAGAACAGTTCCAGTACAGACAGTTCAAGAACTGTTCTTGAACATAAGTTGTAGAAAATTTGTCTCATTTAACGTTCACATACTGCTCTAGAACTGTACCAGAACAGATAAGGTACAGTTCAAGAACAGTTCTTGAACAATCTATCCAGAACAGTTCAAGAATTGTTCATGAACAGTTCTAGAACATTTCGCAGGGGAAGCCCTCTGAAGCCAGTTAGGGTCTTTGGTTGAATTTTATGTATTTTAGCATTGAGGTATACGCGTAATGCTTTTCATACGATGATATATTTTAACTGAATTCATTTAAGTCACACAATATAAGGAAGCGATACAGACGTTGAGAAATCCTGGTTAAACTATACTAAATTTTATCAAGGTTTGGTATAAAATAAACTATATTTTATTTTTTAATAAATGCAGACAAAAAAACATTTTGATCAAATTGTTAGAATACATAAGAACGTAGAATATAAGCGTCTCACACCTAATGCGTGAGACTTGACAGGTATGTGAACTAAGTAAGAAAGGTAGCAGGAAGTGGTAGCTAGAGGGAGAAATGATTCTTTACCCTCAAAGATTGCCATGAGGTGGTAGTGAGAGGGAGACATGATTCTTTACACTGAACGATTGTCCATGTGGTGGTAATGAGAGGGAGACACTCAATGGTTGTTCATGAGGTGGTAGTGACAGGGAGATATAATTCTTTAAACTGAATGATTGTCCATGAGGTGGTAGTGAGAGGGAGACATGCTTCATTACACTGAACGATTGTCCATGTGGTGGAAGTGAGAGGGAGACACTCAATAGTTGTCCATGAGGTGGTAGTGAGAGGGAGATATAATTATTTAAACTGAATGATTGTCCATGAGGTGGTAGTGAGAGGGAGACATGATTCATTACATTGAACGATTGTCCATGTGGTGGTAATGAGAGGGAGACACTCAATGATTGTCCATGTGGTGGTAGTGAGAGGGAGACACTCAGTGATTGTCCATGTGGTGGTAGTGAGAGGGAGACACTTAATGATTGTCCATGAGGTGGTAGTGAGAGGGAGATATAATTCTTTAAACTCAATGATTGTCCATGAGATGATAGTGAGAGGGAGACACTCAATGATTGTCACTGAGGTGGTAGTGAGAGGGAGATATAATACTTTAAACTCAATGATTGTCCATTAGGTGGAAGTGAGGGGAGACACTGAGTGATTGTCCATGAGGTGGTAGTGAGAGGGAGACACTCAAAGATTGCCCATGAGGTGGAAGTGAGAGTGAGACACTGAGTGATAGTCCATGAGGTGGTAGTGAGAGGGAGACACTCAATGATTGTCTATGAGGTGGTAGTGAAAGGGAGACACTCAGTGATTTTCCATGAGGTGGTAGTGAGAGGGAGACACAATTCTTTACACTCAATGATTGTCCATGTGGTGGTAGTGAGAGGGAGACACTCAGTGATTGTCCATGAGGTGGTAGTGAGAGGGAGGCATTCAACAATTGTCCATGTGGTGATAGTGAGAGGGAGACGCTCAACAATTGTCCATGAGGTGGTAGTGAGAGGGAGATGCTCAATGCTTGTCTATGAGGTGGTAGTGAAAGGGAGACATTATTCTTTACTCAATGATTGTCAATGAGGTGGTAGTGAGAGGGAGACACTCAGTGATTGTCCATGAGGTGGTAGTTAGAGGGAGACACTCATTGATTGTCCATGAGTTGGTAGTGAAAGGGAGACACTCAGTGATTGTCCATGAGGTGGTAGTGAGAAGGAGACATAATTCTTTACACTCAATGATTGTCCATGTGGTGGTAGTGAGGGGGAGATATAATTCTTTAAACTCAATGATTGGTAGTGAGAGGGAGACACAGTTCTTTACACTCAATGAGAGGGAGATATAATTCTTTAAAATCAATGATTGTCCATGAGGTGGAAATGAGAGGGAAACACTCAAATTAAAATGATTGTCCATGAGGTGATAGTGAGAGTGAGATACAATTCTTTAAACTCAATGCTTGTCCATGAGGTGGAAGTAAGAGGGAGACACTAAATGATTGTCCATGAGGTGATAGTGAGAGGGAGCTACTCAATGATTGTCCATGAGGTTGAAGTGAGAGGGAGACATTCAATGAATGTCCATGAAGTAGAAATGAGAGAGAAACAAAATGATTTTCCATGTGGTGGTAGTGAGAGGAAGACACTAAGTGATTTTCCAGGTGGTGGCAGTGAGAGGGAGACACTGAGCAATTGTCCATGTGGTGGTAGTGAGAGGGAGACACTCAATGATTGTCCATGAGGTGGTAATGAGAGGGAGAGAGAGGGAGACATTGAGTGATTGTCCATGTGGTGGTAGTGAGAGGGAGACACTCAATGATTGTCCATGAGGTGGTAGTGAGAGGGAGACACTCAGTGATTGTCCATGATGTGGTAGTGAGAGGGAGACACTCAGTGATTGGCCATGAGGTGGTAGTGAGAGGGAGACACTCAATGATTGTCCATGTGGTGGTAGTGAGAGGGAGACACTCAATGATTGTCCTTGAGGTGGTAGTGAGAGGGAGACATTCAACAATTGTCTATGTCACGATAGTGACAGGGAGAGACTCAACAATTGTCCATGAGGTGGTAGTGAGAGGGAGATATTCAACAATTGTCCATGAGGTGATAGTAAGAGGGAGACACTCAACAATTGTCCATGAGGTGGTAGTGAGAGGGAGACACTCAATGCTTGTCCATGAGGTGGTAGTGAAAGGGAGACATGATTCTTTACTCAATATTTGTCCATGAGGTGGTAGTGAGAGGGAGACACTCAGTGATTGTCCATGAGGTGGAAGTGAGAGGGAGACACTCAGTGATTGTCCATGAGGTGGTAGTAAAAGGGAGACACTCAGTGATTGTCCATGAGGTGGTAGTGAGAGGGAGACACTCAGTGATTGTCCATGAGGTGGTAGTGAAAGGGAGACACTCAGTGAGTGTCTACTGAGTGTCTCTGTGGTGGTAGTGAGAGGGAGACATGATTCTTTACAATCATTGTCCATGTTGTGGTAGTGAGAGGGAGACACTGAATGATTGTCCATGTTGTGGTAGTGAGAGGGAGACACTCAGTGATTGTCCATGAGGTGGTAGTGAGAGGGAGACATGATTCTTTACACTCAATGATTGTCCATGAGGTGGTGGTGAGAGGTAGACTCTCAGTAATTGTCCATGAGGTAATAGTGAGAGGGAGACACAATTATTTACACTCAACAATTGTCAATGAGGTGGTAGTGAGAGCGAGACACAATTATTTACACCCAACAATTGTCCATGTGGTAGTAGTGAGAGGGAGACATGCTTCTTTACACTCAATAATTGTCCATGAGGTGGTAGTGACAGGCAGACACAATTCTTTACACACAATGATTGTCCATGAGGTGGTAGTGAAAGGGAGACATGATTATTTACACTCAATGATTGAGCATGAGGTGGTGGTGAGAGGGAGACACTCAGTGCTTGTCCTTGAGGTGGTAGTGAAAGGGAGACATGATTCTTTACACTCAATGATTGAGCATGAGGTGGTGGTGAGAGGGAGACTCTCAGTGAATGTCCTTGAGGTGGTAGTGAGAGGGAGACACAATTCTTTACACTCAATGATTGAGCATGAGGTGGTGGTGAGAGGGAGATACAATTATTTACACTCAATGCTTGTCCGTGAGGTGGTAGTGAGAGGGAGACACTCAGTGATTGTCCATGAGGTGGTAGTGAGAGGGAGACACTCAGTGATTGTCCATGAGGTGGTAGTGAGAGGGAGACACTCAGTGATTGTCCATGAGGTGGTAGTAAAAGGGATTGAATTGGATTTTATAGTCGCACCAACAGCTAAGGTCATATGGCGACTTTCCAGCTTCCATTGGTGGAAGAAGACCCCAGGTGCCCCTCCGGGCAATTTTCGTGCACGGGCGGGCACCTGGGTAGAACCACCGACGTTCCGCAAGCCAGCTGGATAGCTTCCTCACATAAGGATTCCTATGCCCCTGAGGGATCGAACCTACAGCGGTGAGGGGCAAGTGAGTTCAAGTAAAAGACATTAACCACTTGGCCACGGATGCCCCAGTAAAAGGGAGACACTCAGTGATTGTCCATGAGGTGGTAGTGAGAGACTCGGAGACACTAAATGATTGTCCATTAGGTGGTAGTGAGACGGAGACACTCAGTGATTGTCCATGAGGTGGTAGTGAGAGGGAGACACTCAGTGATTGTCCATGAGGCACGTGGTAGTGGAAGGGAGACACTCAGTGATTGTTCATGAGGTGATAGTGAAAGGGAGACATGATTCTTTACTCAAAGGTTTTCACACATGGAGACATGATGTTCTTAACGCTTGAAGGAAATCCAAGGAGGTGATAGTGAAGCTGTCACTTTCCTAGGGGGTGTCAATAGAAGGGGAGGCTAGCGGGGGAAAGGGTTAACATACATGACGATTGCATAAAAGTCAAACGCTAATCATGGAGCCTTTGTTAAACTCCGAGAGGTTAGATTCCTTTAGAGACCTCCTGTTTTGTAAATGAAGACAATTTGCATAAGAATCACATAGCGATGCCAAGTAAAGGCTTTGCTTCTTGGCCAACATCTCCTTAGCACCAAAAAATAATCAATACTTCAAATTCAGTAGTACTCCAATCCGAACAATTCTGAAATTCCCTAACTGTGCAAGCCATAGAAATTAGCTGTGACAATATCTAAGAAGATGGAATTAAATTAGAATGCTTAATTAAGTTTGTTAGTGTCAAGTGTGAAGTTGCCATAGAATGACTCCTGGTATAGTTGTATATTGTGCTGACTGTTATCTAGTTAAAACAGAAGAATATACTAAATGCTACCTTTTTTATTTTTTTATTCTTGTAAGCTGCATGATTTATTTATGAGTCCCCTATTATGTAGCAGTGATAGATCCAGGATTTCGGATTAGGGTGGTGGTGTGTGGTGTCCGCACATGTGTAGATGAGTTTGGATAGGTCTGCATATTCCATGAGACCGAGTTTGTAGTGTTACTCTTTTTCCCCCACTCTATCATCCATAAAAACAAGACTTATTGCATCTGTCAACCTTCGTAGCTAAAGTAATATGGCATTGCACGTTCGAGCTGCAGACCTCTGCATCAGGTGGGTATGCTCCCTTGCAGTGGCAGGATGATGGAATACTCATGTCGCTGTCCCAACAATATCTTGTGCATGTTAAAGGGACATAAATTTCATTTCTATACGTTATTAGCAAAGTGGACCAATTTATGGTTGCTGATCAAAGTGTGCATCCTAACCTGTTTTTCTAAGTTGCAGAGACAAATTTTAAACAAGAGTGTCCACTGTGATAGGTGATATTGCAAAAGTTAATGCACGGACACACAGATGGACGGACAATGCCGCGAAATAATACAAACTTAGTTGTTACCGGGGCAATATGGGCTGGTTTCCGAACTTGATCTAGATATTAATTTATGCCCATAAACATTATTCCAGTTTCATAAAGATTTAAAAACAAATACTCAAGTTATTGAGCAGACATCGTTAAGATTGTCAATTTTCAATAGCCCCAAACTCAGTTGTTACTGGGGCGATTGGGCTGGTATTCGAACTTGACTGAGATATTATGCCCATAAACATTATTTCCAAGATTCATAATGATTGTATAATGTTTGTTTGAGTTAGAGAGCGGACATCGCAAAACTTAATGGACAGGCGGATGGATGGACAGTCCATACAGACAAGAGCAACATTAATTTCAGTCTGTCATGCGTACAGACAGCACTTAGAGGTTTATTGTACGTATATTGGATGTCGTGGGGTTTAATCATATAACCCCACAAAATAACTGTATTTTGATATTCCTAGAACCACCTCATAGTGTCATTTTGAACAAGTATAATAGTGATGTGATGTAAATTATCCCAGAAGACATACCTAAACTGAAAAACAACCCAATTATGTAGCCTGCGTAAGGATGGACGGACGGACGTGCATGCTTCCAATTGGCAGCAGAGAGCCTTTTTAGTCAACATTTGCTGCCAAGGGGCCATTTTCCATGGCCCTTGAAAGTGCTTGGAAGTTGTTGAAAAGTATTCAGTGGGGCTAAGGGGAGCTAAATATCGTTTTTTGAAAATTGGCCCCATGTAAGCAGGCTTAGACCATAGGCTGGACAAGTCGTATGAACTGTTTGGGGGCCATTTTAGTTGCCCATCCGAATGTAAAGGGGCAGTGGTGCCCCTTTGTTTTGGACAGGTAGCCCCTTATAATGGCTCCTTATGGAAATGGCCCATTACCCGAAATAGTGGACCGGACGGACGGATGGACGGACGTACAGACGACGCCACAAAATAATACGTCCCGTCTTAGGACAGGCGTATAAAAATACTGAATTAAAATGTCAGTCAACTTCAATTGGGTATGACAAGAAGCTAGATTGCGGATTGAAAACTTTGATCGCAAAAAACTGAGATGAAAAGGGGAATCATTTTGGTGAAAGGCATGACAGAGTTATGGTGATTGTCACATATAATTTTGTAATGATGATGAACATGTGTGCCATGTTTCGAAGCTTTTGGAAAAAATGTTTACGAGAAATGAGGAAAAACAAAAATTTAACCAATACGCGTAGACGGACAGATGAACAGATGTACGGATAGAAAATTCCTGGATTTGCTACGCAATCTGGCTAAAAATGATGTCTATACATATAGAGGCCTCGCCTCCTCATGGCCAGAACTGGACCCCGCCCCACAACCCCCGCCTTTCCTATGCAACAAGTCCTGGATCTGTGTATGCATTAGGTATTGATCACTTGTAAAATTAAAATTAAGCATTCATGGTTATAAGTCTTGGTTGGGTTAGTCTCATCTGCTGCAAACAATTTACATACAAATGTATAGAAAACTACTGCAAGCTCCACAGCAGAGCAGTTGTGACAGTTGACAGAATTCTGATGAACAGTTACCAGTCTAATAGCCGCAGAAATTAATAAGCATTCCAGGGATCAAGAACAGACATTCCAAGTATAAATTAATAAGCATCTTGTTGACAAGACTGGGCTGGTTGCATGCCACCAAAACTCAGACTGTAGTTAGTGCCAGGGCACTGATTAATTTATAAGACTGGTTATTATTTTAAGGAAGCCAGAGAAAATGACATACAATGGTCTGTGATGCCATTGTTACAATGTGGTTGATGTCAAAATGACAGTTTAGTGTTTAGTACAACAACAGTCGATAATTGTAATGTCCAACAATTTTGTCATTCTGTCTAAATAAGAGACTTACCAATGACCATTCCATACATGTGATATTTTCAGGGCCTCAATCTGGGAGTTTAGAGATTTTTTTAAGGGAGATTCATGGGGTATTTTTTTTTACCCAAATATTATAAATCAATGCCATAAAATACAGTTTTAGAAAAGGGAGATAGTCATAACATTAATTTCATTGAAAAACATTATATTTTCATGATTTTGTTTTGATTTTTTTTTTGTTATAATTATGAAATTTGAATGAAAATTATGATACAAACGTTTTATATCAGCTAACACTATTATTTAGATACCTATTTTCATTGTCCAAAAGCCCTGAGGAATAAAAACTCCAAATGAAAATTCTACTTTTGTTTTCTCTATCCAATAATTTTCATTTTCCACAACTACATAAATGATAGCAGTTTGTTTCAAGTCATAATCCAATTAATTACCTACATCATTAATGACTTAAACAGCATGCTGCTAGGTAAATCCTTTGATTAGATAAACTGTCTGCCGATCAAACATTACCCCTCGGGCCCCAGGTAAGAGGTGTCAAAATTATAAAAACAACGGATCCATGTGACAATAAACAAGTCTTGATCATATCCACGCTTGCTTATTCTTAAGACAAACGTTTGTATTTAAAATCAAGCATCTTAATGATTAAGACCAAGAAACAAGTTTGGTTTTAAATTGCAAACTGTTTTGAGATCGTTTTTACGCAAGTTTTTCACACAATTCCGTGGGGCCAGGAGGAGGGTTAATGTCATTCAGGAGAATGGACACAGAAACCAAGTTCATGCGTCTAGAATGACAGAAAGTCCAAAATATTTTATGTTTCCAGTAAGCTCTACAGGGTGAGCCAGTATGTATGGCAGAGGCATAATCCCTTACTCCCGGGAGTAACTTGGAAAAACAAGAGGCCCGTTTCATAAAGTTATATCATATGTTAATAGCATTTCCTAGGTGTCAGGTCAATATACCCGTACCTTTGACCTTCTGACAAAAATAACAGATAGGGGATGTTGCTTAACCAAGAGCACTATTTGTATAAAGTTTCAAGACTGTATATCAAATAGTTTATGAATAACAGCTGGGAAGGAATTTGTCATGATCAGGTCACAGTGACCTTGACATCTGACCTACTAAGCTTAAAATCAATAGGGATTGCTGTTTTAACATGGGTACTATTTCTGTAAAGTTTCAAAACTGTAGGTCTAATATTTACAAGTTACAGTGAGGAAAATGTCTTAAGATTCAGTCATTGTCAGTTCAATGTGACCTTGATGACCTACTGAAAAGCTTCCTCCACTGACCAAGGACAATGCACCTATGAAGTTCAATAAGTGTGGGTATCATATATCTGGGATTGTCATTTGCAATGTGTATGTCCATATGAGGACATGGTGACCTTGACCTTTGACCTACTAAGTCCAAAAGCAATAGAGTTCCTCCTCTCACCAAGGGCAATGTATCTACAAAGTGTCATGAGTGTAGGTATTATACACTTGGAATATGTACTGGTGACCTTGATCTTCGACCTAGTAACCCCAAAAACAACAGGGTTCCTCATCTGATCAAAGGCAATGTATCTATAAAGTTTCATGAGTGGTTTTGGTTATTTGGCGGAATGTGTATGTCCATATAAGGTCATGGTGACCTTGATAAGACAATAAGTTTCTTCCTCTTGCCAACGTCAATGCACATACGAAGTTTCACCAGTGGGAGTGTTATGGTTTTGATGTTATCGCGCAGAATGCATATTACCACATAAGGTCCATTGACCTGCTAACCCCAATGAAATACAATACTCTCTCTCACCAAGGTTAATGTTCCTATGAAGTTTCATGAGTGTAGGTGTAGTGGTTTTGAAGTTATCACATGAAATGCCTATTTCCATACAATGTCACAGTGACCCTGACCTTTGACAAAATGACCCAAATCAGTAGGGTTCCTCCTCTCACCAAAGTCAATATACCTATGATTTTTTTTGAGTGCGAGTGTTATAGTTTCGAAGTTATCGCGAGGAAGGCCTATTTCCATATAAGGCCAAGGCCACCTTGACCTTTGACCCACTGAACCATAATCAACAGGGTTCCTCCTCTCATCAAAGGCAATGTACCTATAAAGTTTCACAAGAGTGGGTATGATGGTTTGAAGTTATCAGATAGAATACCTATTTCCATATAAGGTCATGGTGACCTTGATTTGACCTACTGGCCCCAAAAACAATAGGGTTCCTCCTTTCACCTAGGGCAATGTACCTATGAAGTTTTATGAGTGTAGGTGTTACGGTTTTGAATTTATTGTGCGGAATGCATGATACCATCCAAGGTCACTGTGACCTTGACCTATTAGGCCCAAAAGAAACTGGGTTCCTGCTTTCAACAAGGGCGATGAACCTATGAAGTTTCATGAGAGTAAATGTTACAGTTTTGAAGTTATCATGTGGAATTCTATTTCTATATATAAGGTCATTGACCTTGACCTTTGCCCAAAAGCAATAGTGTTCCTGTTTTCAACAAGGATGATAAACCTATGAAATTTTACAAGTGTAGATGTTATAACGGTTTTGAAGTTATCATGTGGAAATCATATTTCCGTATAAAGTGATGGTGACCTTGACCTTTGACCTACTGACCCCAAACACATTAGGGTTTCTCACCATGGGCAATGTGTGTATGAAGTTTTAAAAGTGTAGGTGCTTTAATTTTGAAGTTATCGTGTGTGCGTGTGTATAATTCTAAGGTTTATAGTCCCACCACCAACTAATACAACAAGCCCCTTGCGGAGTGTTTTGAAGTTATCATGAGGAATGCATTTTGTTATATAAAGTGACAGTGACCTTGTCCTTTGACCTACTGACCCCAAAAGCAATAGGGATCCTCCTCTCACCTAGGTAATGTACCTATGAAGATTTATGAGTGTAGGTGTTACAGTTTTGAAGTTATTGTGTGGAAGGCATATTTCCATATAAGTTAACTGTGACCTTGACCTTAAACCTACTGGCCCCAAAAGCAATAGGGCTCCTCCTCTCACCTAGGGCAATGTACTTATAATGTTATTGAGTGTAGGTGTTACGGCATATTTTCATATTTCCATAAGGTGATTGTGGACCTACTGATCCCAAAAGCAATAGGGTTCCCACTCTCACCTAGGGCAATGTACCTATGAAGTTTTATGAGTGTAGGTGTTATGGTTTTGAAGTTATTGTGCGGAATGCATATTTCCATATAAGGTCACTGTGTGACCTTGACCTTTGACTTACTGACGCCAAAAACAGTAGGGGTTCTCCTCTCACCTAGGGCAATGTACCTATGAAGTTTTTTGAGTGTAGGTGTTATGGTTTTGAAGTTATTATGCGGAATGCATATTTCCCTATAAGGTCACCGTGACCGTGACCTTTGACCTACTGGCCCCAAAAACATTAGGGTTTCTCCTCTTACCAAGGGCAATGTACCTGTGATGATTCATGAGTGTAGGTGTTATGGTTGTGAAGTTATTGTGCAGAATGCATATTTCAATATAAGGTCACCGTGACCTTTGACCTACTGGCCCCAAAACCAATAGGGTTCCTCCTCTCTCCTAGAGCAATGTTCCTATGAAGTTTTATGAGGGTGGATCTCATACATTTGGAGTTAGCGCAAAAATAACAAATGCAAAAGTGATCTTAAGGATGGATGGACGGACAACACCATACCATAATATGTCCTGTTTTCCAAATGGGCATATAATAAAAGTGGAGTTTTACCGACATTTTACCAACCGGTTACAAATTAGTCTTGTGCCTGAACAATAACCCAACCAAGACTTATATGGAGACCAGTTACAAATTAGCCTTGTACACTAACAATACCCCAACCAAGACTTATATCGAGTTATATTTTACAGACTGGTTACAAATTAGCCTTGTGCACTACCAATAACCCCAATAACAATAACCACGGGAGAGGTCTTACATAGGCATTGCCTGTTGTCCAATCCCATTCAGTACTTGAATAAAATATTGTTTTAAATTAAATTAACAATAACCCCACCAAGACTTATATGAAGTAATATTTTACCGACCGGTTACAAATTGGCCCTAACCAAGACTTATATGGAGTTATATTTTACCGACCGGTTACAAATTAGCCTTGTGCACTAACAATAACTCCAGCGAGAAAAAACTATAGACCAATTTCTTTACTAAATTCCATATATAAAATAGTATCAGGAGCAATAGTGAATAGAATAAAAACAACATTAAATAAACTAATTCATAAAGATCAGACAGGTTTCATGGCAGGCAGATATGTAGGGGAAAACACAAGGATTTTATACGATGTAATGCATTATGCAGAGGAAAACAATTTACCTGGCTTACTTTTATTAGTGGACTTTGAAAAAGCGTTTGACTTACACTTTCATGGAAATTTATAGACAAAGTTATGACTCTTTTTGGTTTTGGTAATTCTATTATATCATGGGTCCATGTCCTTTATAAAAGGTCACCGTGACCTTTGACCTACTGGCCCCAAAACCAATAGGGTTCCTCCTCTCACCTAGAGCAATGTTCCTATGAAGTTTTATGAGGGTGGATCTCATACATTTGGAGTTAGCGCAAAAATAACAAATGCAAAAGTGATCTTAAGGATGGATGGACGGACAACACCATACCATAATATGTCCTGTTTTCCAAATGGGCATATAATAAAAGTGGAGTTTTACCGACATTTTACCAACCGGTTACAAATTAGTCTTGTGCCTGAACAATAACCCAACCAAGACTTATATGGAGACCAGTTACAAATTAGCCTTGTACACTAACAATACCCCAACCAAGACTTATATCGAGTTATATTTTACAGACTGGTTACAAATTAGCCTTGTGCACGTAACCAATAACCCCAATAACAATAACCACGGGAGAGGTCTTACATAGGCATTGCCTGTTGTCCAATCCCATTCAGTACTTGAATAAAATATTGTTTTAAATTAAATTAACAATAACCCCACCAAGACTTATATGAAGTAATATTTTACCGACCGGTTACAAATTGGCCCTAACCAAGACTTATATGGAGTTATATTTTACCGACCGGTTACAAATTAGCCTTGTGCACTAACAATAACTCCAGCGAGAAAAAACTATAGACCAATTTCTTTACTAAATTCTATATATAAAATAGCATCAGGAGCAATAGCGAATAGAATAAAAACAACATTAAATAAACTAATTCATAAAGATCAGACAGGTTTCATGGCAGGCAGATATGTAGGGGAAAACACAAGGATTTTATACGATGTAATGCATTATGCAGAGGAAAACAATTTACCTGGCTTACTTTTATTAGTGGACTTTGAAAAAGCGTTTGACTTACACTTTCATGGAAATTTATAGACAAAGTTATGACTCTTTTTGGTTTTGGTAATTCTATTATATCATGGGTCCATGTCCTTTATAAAAATGCTACACTAGCAGTCACTCAGGGAGGTAATATTTCATCTTTTTTTAACATAGGAAGAGGTTGTCGACAGGGAGACCCACTATCTCCATATATTTTTATTCTATGCTCAGAAATACTAGCAATTAAAATCAGAAATAATAAAAACATTAAAGGAATTAAAATTAACAATACTGAGTCTAAAATTTCTCAATATGCAGACAACACATCCACAATTCTTGATGGATCAGAGTCCTCTCTATATGAAACACTTAATGAGCTCACAAAATTTGCAAATATCTCAGGGTTATGCGTAAACTTTGATAAAACACAGGTTGTGTGGATTGGAATTAAGAAATACAGTAGTCAGACAATAAAAACGAAATGGAAACTAAACTGGGGAAAAAAAGATTTTAAATTATTAGGAATATATTTTCATGTCGATCTAGACAAAATGAATAATATCAATTATAAGGAAAAAATAAATACTATAAAATTTAAAATTAAACAATGGAAAAGAAGATATTTGACCCCATTAGGGAAAATTACTGTTATCTAAAGTTTGCTTTTTAAACCATATTTTTTTAGCATTAACAAATCCTAATGAAAACATAATCAAAGAAATAAATTAAATTTTTTATGATTTCATATGGGGCGGGACAGCCAAAATAAAACCAAAAAGTTATTATTAAACAATACATTGAAGGGGGGTTAAAAATGATCAACATTGAAGCATTTATTTTAGCCCTTAAGGCAACATGGATTAGGAGATTACTACGTATAGGGGGAAACTGGACTGAAATAACAGAACACGAAATTAGTTTATCAAGTTTTACAAATTTAGGAAATGCTTACATAGAAAAAAAGATCAACACAATTAGCAATACATTTTGGCGGGATGTTCTTAAATCACACAATAACATAATACAATTAAACAAAATAACAACTTTTGAACAGTTTCTTCAGACGCCAATATTTCAAAATAATAATTTGTTAGTAGGTGGAAAACCCATAATAAATAAGCTATGGAATGAAAAAGGTATATATTTTATTAATGATTTAGTGTCAGAAAAAGGAGAATTTTTAACAGAAACAGAATTTAAAAAAGTATACAACCTAAAAACCAACTTTCTACAGTTTCATGGAATAACTCAAGCAATAAAAAAATTAGCAAAGAAAAATTGCATAACTATGAACAATAAAAAAATGCAAAATCCTCTTTTACCCACCACTATAAATATATATTTTAAATCCATAAAAGGATGCCAACATGTTTACAATGTTCTAAATAATAATGATGAAGTACCCAGTTCAAAATTTAAATGGGAGCAAATTTATAATATTTCAGAGGAAACATGGAAAGACATATTCTTATCACCTTTCAAATATAAATATAGTTCAACCTTACAATGGTTTCAAGCCAGAATTAATCATAGAATTTTACCAACAAGGAAATACTTGAAAATAATTAAAGCTGTCCCAAGCTCATTATGTCTTTACTGTAATCAAGAGGAAAGTATTATTCATTCACTCTGGACATGTCCTTCAACAAGATCATTTTTTCAAAAAATACAATCATGGTTTATAAGGAACAGTATTACTTTGCCTTTTATTGAAGAATTATTTATATTTAATATAGGAGAACAATATATACTAACTGATTTGAATATCATATTAGAAATTAAATACTATATTTTCTCGGCCAAAAAACTAACTTCTCCATTATCTATTACTGCACTTCACAACAGACTTAAACACTCCTTCAGGGCAAAAAAATATATAGCAGTTAAGGATAATACCTTAAAAACCTTTGAAAAAAATTGGAACAAATACAAAACTTTATTCCAAGATTAAATTTAATAAACACCAGTTTAGTCCCTTCCACAGAACTTGTGTTATATACGGGCTCCCGTAAAACAAAGGTTAAAAAATATATATAAATAGATTAAAGAGGCTCTACCTATATCTTTTTGTCCACCAATTGATATAAACTTTACTTAATTATAAAGAGGACTATAAAAAAGGTAAATGGCAATAATTTCACCCAATGTAATATGCGTTTTGCTGGGGAAAAACAGGATTGAAAAGATCGGATTTTTGAAATTGTATTCGTAATTGTTTTAGACAAGCCGATTGCGGAGATTTTCCGATCTTATTCGTTTACAATCGTAACTACTTCGTCTGATTAGCGAAGAGTTCCGATCGATTCGTTTGCTATCGGAACTGCGCCGAATAGTTTGTAATCGCATTGCGCATGTCCGAGAAAATCGTAAAAACTCGTAGTTCTCCGGCAGGAATAAACGGCTGGGCAGCATTTTATTCAAGATATTGTTTCGATCATAATTAATAATTTACAGAACTGGAATACGAACCATGTTTCTGCTTAGAATACTCATAAAATAGCTTTGTATACATATAAATGCAGTAATATTGAGTATTTAATATTTTACTTTAAAAATCGCGTAGATATAGGTAGTGCCTCTTTAAAAAGTAAAAGATCTACTATTGTAACAAACAAGACGTGACTAGACCCTGACAATAACCTCTTCCATAATGTAACATAGTATTGATATTGTATTATATGGGTAACCGTGCACACAGAGTATCTCCTTTTTTTTCTTTTTTTTCTATTTCTTTTATAGGATTAAGAGAAGGTCCATTTAAAAAATGCTTTAAGACATTATAAGATTGACAGCAGTTTTTACAAAAATGAGTGAAAGAGTATGAGAGTATTTATGGAACACATGTATTGATTTTGTAAAATCTGGTATAACTCTCATATTAGCATATTATTATCCATGTTATTAAAAGCCAAATAAATGGGCCTTGTAGAAGGGCTGAAAAAACAACAAAAAAAACAACAAAAAAACAATAACTCCAGCGAGACTTATATGGAGTAATGTTTTACCGACCGGTTACAAATTAGCCTTGTGCACTAACAATAACCCCACCAAGACTTATATGGAGTAATATTTTACCGACCGGTTACAAATTAGCCTTGTGCACTAACAATAACAAACCAAGACTTATATGCAGATATATGTTACCGACTGGTTACAAATTAGCCTTGTGCACTAACAATAACCCCACCAAGACTTATATGAAGTAATATTTTACCGACTGGTTACAAATTGGCCCTAACCAAGACTTATATGGAGTTATATTTTACCGACCGGTTACAAATTAGCCTTGTGCACTAACAATAACTCCAGCGAGACTTATATATGGACTAATGTTTTACCGACCGGTTATAAATTAGCCTTGTGCACTAACAATAACCCCACCAAGACTTATATGGAGTAATATTTCACCGACCGGTTACAAATTAGCCTTGTGCACTGACAATAACCCAACCAAGACTTATATGCAGGTATAATTTATGTTACCGACCGGTTACAAAGTAGCCTTGTGCACTAACAATAACCCAACCAAGACTTATGTGGAGTAATATTTTACCGACCGGTTACAAATTAGCCTTGACCCCACCAAGACTTATATGGAGTTATATTTTACCGACCGGTTACAAATTAGCCTTGTGCACTAACAATAACTCCAGCGAGACTTATATATGGAGTAATGTTTTACCGACCGGTTACAAATTAGCCTTGTGCACTAACAATAACCCCACCAAGACTTATATGGAGTAATATTTTACCAACCGGTTACAAATTAGCCTTGTGCACTGACAATAACCCAACCAAGACTTATATGCAGGTATATGTTACCGACCGGTTACAAAGTAGCCTTGTGCACTAACAATAACCCAACCAAGACTTATGTGGAGTAATATTTTACCGACCGGTTACAAAGTAGCCTTGTGCACTAACAATAACCCAACCAAGACTTATATCGAGTAATATTTTAACCAACCGGTTACAAATTAGCCTTGACCCCACCAAGACTTATATGAAGTAATATTTTACCGACCGGTTACAAATTGGCCCTAACCAAGACTTATATGGAGTTATATTTTACTGACCAGTTACAAATTAGCCTTGTACACTAACAATAACCCAACCAAGACTTATATGGAGTAATATTTTACCGACAGGTTACAAATTAGCCTTGTGCACTAACAATAACCCAACCAACTTATATGGAGTAATATTTTACCGACCGCTTACAAATTAGCCTTTTGCACGAACAATAACTGCACCAAGACATATTTATATTATGTTATATTTTTCCGACTGGAAACATAAAATAGCACCGTGCACTAACAATAACCACACTGGGACTTACATGGCCATATATTTCTCAGACTGGGAACATTATAATCGTGTGTTCTTGTCTATACATCCACTTATGATCTTATATTTTCCAGTCTTATGTTATGAACATAAAAAAAGAAATTATTTACATAAAATGTACACACCAGCTGTTCTTTGGGATGGTTGCGAAGACTTGACTATGAAATACATAGTGGGTAAATATAATGAGTCCAGAACTGTCACAGATGGCAGGTCATACTACACCAATTCATTTTCCATAGACCTACATTATAGCTCTAAGCTCTGTACCGAGTTCCCTAATATAAGAAGCTATATTTTTGCTTACTTGTTTTGAAAGACCTATCTTAGTTTTATCAAAAAAACATACACAACCCATACATTGAGTATGTTTTGAAAAAGCTGTTTGGGTCGGATGGTGCTGATCGTAGAAACATGAGGAAAATGTAGAATATACTGCTTTTTTTTGATTATGCAACAAATTATGAATACATTGCACACATGTATGAGTTAACCTTTATAAGTACTCTTCAAAATTTTAATTTTAATTTTTTAGCAAGATGTTTTGGTTTGTTTACCTTGTCAACCAATCAAAATTAAGAGATTCTGTGTAATAGGTAGCTCCGAATTTATCCTGGAACTTTTTCCCTGCCCACTGATTGGTTGGTAATGGTGTTTTCTGATCGGAAGCAAAACAAAAATACATATTTTCTTATGGAACTAGAGAAATGGGGAACATTAGTGAGTTACCTCCCCTAGATTGCTCTTTTAAAATATTGGTCCCTCCATGCGGGAGGTCGTAGGGACAATCTCCGGTCAGGTCATATCAAAGACTTCATAAAAATGGTACTAGTAGCTGAGCCCTTGCTCGACATTCTGCATATAAAGGGTAGTTCTAGGACTGGTCGGTCTGGTACGTGTCAGTATAATGTCACTGCATGGGTGGGGTATCATTTCATGTGTGTATAAATTTGAGTATTGAGATCACTGCTACAAGCAGACACCATTGTGACATGACTGAAAGATTGTTAAAAGTGATGTTAAAACCCATTCATACAAACATAAATCCTTTCATTTGGAAACCTTTGCCTTTATGCTTAAGATCATTGTTAAGAGTTTTATTGAGTTTTTCATTGTTTACATTTCTGCTCTTACAAACGTTTATTAGAATTTTGCATTTCTGATGTGGTTTTACTGATGTTTTAATTGGAAAACAAAAGATTAATGCTTGATGTAGTTAGAAATTGAGTAGTCACCGCAACACTATAATTATATAGATTATAATTGGTACCAAGGATATTACTTTCTGGATCAAAGGCTCATTCACATAAAAACAAACTCCTAATATAAAATCTGAATTTATTTAAATATTTTCAATTTTTTGGGTTTTTTGTTAGACTCATGGTGATGTAATAGTTTTGAGAAAATATTAAAGTTTAAAAACTTGCACGTAACATGCGATCGGCTATCAGGTAAGTAGCTAGTGTCTATAATGAAATAACAGTTTGTGCATGCTGTCCGAGGCATCAAAGGAGGTTCAAAACACCGAGCAGGGATAATTATTACCCTTGGTTTCATATTGTATCTAATTTTAAACAGGGATACTGCTCACAGTGACGCTAATTTGTCTTTCTCTAATTTCATCAAAGGACAAACAGTCATTTGAGATATTTTAATTCAATCTGCTTATTAAAATACGGTAGGCAACATGTTGAACGAAATTTAAAACTGGCCATCCGCAATATCAGGGTGGTGTCTGATCCCCGAGTCTAACGTCATCGGGGTGTCTATTCCATGCAGGTATGTTTTATTACATGTAACATAAGAGCAAGCTGGTCGCATGTTTAAACAGGCTGTGTACCTGAATAAACGAATAATTGAATGAACTCGATCAGCCGTTGCCACAGTAAATATTAAATGCAAGTCACCGGATCACCAGATGGGTCTATTTCAAGTAGACAAACATAAACAATAGAATTGTCCACGTGGTTACAGATTGAATAAACCTAATACATGAGGGTTTTTTAATTATATATATATATATACAAGAAAATGTATCAGGAAAATAAAAATGTAAATTTAAATTCATGTTTCTGTAATTTATTAGAAAGTACACTTTGCCCAATCATGAATTTAGTTTGTAAAATATATATGCATTTTGGCAAAATTTACATCAGTAAAACTGAAAATATTCACGTTATTCCTATCATTGCAAAAATCACTTAATTATTTGTCAAAAACTTGTTTTAAATATGGTTTTTCTTTTTAATGTTCACACTCCCACTATAGTTATTTCATTGGAACACGTTTGTCTTTCCAAAAAAACATATTGCAATGTCATCAAATGGGCTTTTACGGAGCATCAACACAAAAAGGATATATATATATATAGTATATACCCGGTATATATATAGGATCTTAAATGAGTTCCCATTTCATGTAAGATTTATGAAATGATTTATTTTCATTTTAAGCAGCCTTTTCAGGCGAGTTTAACTAAAAATAAATCATAATGAGTTTCATAAATCTTCTATGGAATGGGGGCAAGTTTAAGATCCTTTTTATCGCATAACATTACAGATAAATATGTCAAATATAATTCAGATGAGCATTGAAACAGCCAAGATGTCCGACAAACTTGAGCACCAAAATGTCATAAAATCATGTTCTTTTGCACCAAAACATTGCGTGACGTCATATCATGTTATACATAACATTAGGTATGAAAGAGTTCGTATTTTCTCTTTTTACAAAAGGGCTTCTTTTTTTTTTACTTTTAAAATACTAATAACTGATTTTTTGTATTACATTAATTATTATAAGATGTTGGTATATAAGAAGTTTGCAACTTAGATCCGGTTTTGTTTGTTTGTATGGTGTTTTAAGTCATTTTCAACACATGTAAGTTTATATATGACGGTCGAATTTTTTTGTGGTGGAGGCAGACCACCCACTTTTCCTGGATAGAACCAGTACACCTCCCGCCATCCGTAAGAATCGACACTTTCTCACAAGTCGAGCTCCCAGTCGGATTCGAACCCGCAGCAGTGAGAGGCGAAGATTTACAACGCAACGTCGTTAACCATTCGGCCACGGAGACGCTAACTTAACTTTAATCCGGACAAATAATGTAAATAAAATAGTTTCAGTTAACAAAACGTGTGTAAATTGCTACAGATTTAATGCATTTCAAACTCAACCAATCAAAATCTTTCCAGGTTGTATTACACATGTGTACATACCATAAAATATGAAATGAGTGCTCATCGACACTGCTAACAAGGGGACATTAAGAGAAAAGCCCTGCTCCATTTACCTCAAAAGAAAACTGTGCAGAATGAGCGAAGAACTGGCACACGTGCAGAACTGCAGTTACAGTTATGTAACTGGAGCTATGTTGGTGTTTTTCCGTAAATTCTGTACTGTGCACGGGCGTAACATAATTATTCTGTTTTCTGAGATTTTCACAAAAAGTTTATTTAAATGCATGTTTGAATAATACAGGATAAAATTATGCTTCTTTGATGAATAATAGGGTTAATAATTATGGTATTTCTTAGAAAATAATGAATCTTCCATGATCCATTTTACATTAGACAACTATATTCAGCCAGTTAAAAATTTATATGCAACAAGAAATGTTACAGTGACAAATGCCCAGAAGTGACCTTTGACCTGTAGGTGTGACCTTGACCTTGGAGCCACGTACCTGGATTTTGTGCGCGACACGTCGTCTGGTTGTAGTGAGCAGTTGTGCTAAGTTATTTGAAAATCCATCCAGGAATGTCAGAGTTATTGACCAGACACAATTTGACTTTTGACCTCTAAGTGTGACCTTGACCTTGTAGCCACGGACCTGAATTTTGTGCACAACACGTCGTCTTGTGGTAAGCAACTGTGCGAGGTTATTTGAAAATCCGTCCAGGAATGCCAGAGTTACTGACCGGACATGATTTGACCTTTGACCTCTAAGTGTGACCTTGACCTTGGGGCCACAGACCTGGATTTTGTGCGCGACACATTGTCTTGTTGTGGTGAGCACTTGTGCCAAGTTATTTGAAAACCGTCCAGGAATGCCAGTTGTTGACCGGACACAATTTGATTTTTGACCTCTAAGTGTGACCATGATCTTGGAGCCACGGACCTGGATTTTGTGCGCGACACGTCATCTTGTTGTGGTGAGCAATTGTGCGAAGTTATTTGAAAATCCGTCCATTATTGTCAGAGTTATTAAGCGGACACGATTGTACAGACGAACTAACGGACGACTACTATATGCCACCCTCCGGGGGCATAAAAAGCACTGGACTACTAAAGTATTATTTTTCAACATTAACCAAGTGTTAACAGGCAAAACGCAAAAACAATAATTTCCCTCCACTGTTTACCTTAGTTAAATATCGGTGACAACCAGGTGTCAGCATGCGGGTTTAAAAGGATATGTACAGGTTATTTTGAGAAAATTGCATATTAATTACAAAATAATGAGATAATCGTAGCATCATTATTTATGATAAATCTGAGTTGAATAAAGGCATTATACAATTCACAACACATACAATTTAACGAAATATTCAGTTTCAGACAAACCTCGAGATAAAATCATTTTTTCATATTTCGTTATTTGTTTTTATTGCTAACCATTTTATAAACTTGAAATCTAACACTTTTAAAATTGCTGATGTGTTAATTGTCTTTAAAAAAACAAACCCATCATGTCAATGCGTATTACATCAAATCTGGTGTACATTTTATTCTCGACTATCGTTAAATACATCTCAAACAATTATACCCTTTTTAACTGCCTCAACAGCCCTAATAACGATGTTACAATGGGCCCTGAACAAATGGAAAATTCAATAATTGTGTTTAATGTCATAACCAAACAATTATAACCATTCTACTAAGGTGACAATGAAAAAACTTGAGCACCAGTCTCAGCAGCCGAAATAGAACCCTCGTCATCGACCCATTGTCCGTCATACAATACCTCTCTATATCTACACCATCCCATTATCGTTCTTTTGTTCTTCTCAAGTGCGAACATCGTAAAACCCTCGTAGATAAACACGCTCATTGCAAACACTGTTTACCCAAAACGTTGACGGGTAAATATGAACACAATACACCCTCTTAAAACTTAATCGATACATAGATTTTCAGTTTCAAAATGTTTTATATATTGTAACAGGACTGCTTTGAAATTCCAGCTTCCGAACAGAGAGAACACATTTTCTATCCTTTTTTTTCAAATTAAAAATATTTTCGGAAATGGGGAGAAATAAAAGAAAATACAACAAATTCAAATGAATAAAGTTGATTTGAATAAAGAAAGAAAGAAAGAGAGAGCCAATCGAATAATCACAAAAACTGACTTTTATATTTGCGATTTAATGGAAACAATACGCCACTCTGACAATGCCAGCTTTGCATATTTACTCAAGCAAATAAACTAAAGTTGAATACTTCATCCATTCAATTTCTGAATTAAAGACAAATTTTATTTTTATGTCAAAAATATCAGGAATATAATACAGCCAGATTCATTTTGAATGCATGTTATATAAGACATGTTAATTAGCCAGCAAATTATACAATATACATTTGGCATGCAAGTTATACAACATACATTTGGCAAGCAAATAACACAACATGAATTTGTCATGCAAGTTATATAACATACATTTGGCATGCAAGTTATATAACATACATTTGGCATGCAAGTTATATAACATACATTTGGCATGCAAATAAGACAACATACATTTGACATGCAAGTTATATAACATACATTTGGCATGCAAGTTATATAACATACATTTGATATGCAAATAATACAGCATACATTTGGCATGCAAATAAGACAACATACATGTGACATTCAAGTTACACAAAATACATTTGACATGCAAGTTACACAACATACATTTGGCAGGCAAATAACACAACATACATTTGGAAGGCAAATAACACAACATACATTTGGCATGCAAATAACACAACATACATTTGACATTCAAGTTACACAACATACATTTGGCATGCAAGTTATATAACATACATTTGGCAAGCAAATAACACAACATACATTTGACATTCAAGTAATATAACATACATTCAGTATGCAAATAACACAACATACATCTGGCATGCAGCTAGTTTGCAAAATACACTTGGTAACAGGCTTACCCCAGAATATAGGGTTTCCGAGCAGATAAGCAATTTTTGGGGTATTTCAGCATTAAAATTTAGCAAATCACCATTGAAAAAATAAATTAAGAAATAAAAAATGATTTACATTTATAGTATAAAAATGTAAAACATTTACTTTTAAAAAATTGAAGATCAGCATTTCAGATTTATTTAGAGGGTAAAATACACGTTGACATCAAAAACTTATCTGAAACTCTGAGGTTTTAACCGTCACAAGATGTAGGTGTCACATGATGTAGGTACAAACAACAAGTGCTGCTACAATGTTCAGCACGTGCAACTTGGAGTTCTGTGACATTTGCTTTTTATCAATAGTAAAGTTGACCTACATGAACCATGTTTGTACCTGCATCAGGAAAGTCTATTCAGACTTCGTTCGAACTGAACTGGATTTTATAGTCGCACCAACAGCTAAGGTCAAATGGTGACTTTTCCAGCTCCCATTGGTGGAGGAAGACCCGAGGTACTCCTCCGGGCAATTTTTGTGCACGGCAGGCACCTGGGTAGAACCACCGATGTTCTGTAAGCCAGATGGATAGTCAAGCCAATTCTGGATAAGGACGATTATCAGTTTTTGTTTGTTTGTTTTACGTCATTTTCAACACATGTAAGGTTATATATGATGGTCGACTTCTTGTGGTGACCAACCACTTTTCCTGGGTAGAACCAGTACTGTACACCTCATGCCATCCATAAGAATCGACACTTCCTAAATTACAAGTCGAGCTCCCAGGGGGATTCGAACTGGCGCAGCGGTGAGAGGCGAGAATTATCAGTTTTAAAAATGAATCAATATTATGGAAGATACAAGTTGCCTAAGCTACATGGGATACATTTTACAAATATGCATGTACCTACAAAGCAAATACATTTGACAAGCATGTATTTTTGCAATTAAAATGTACTTTGCAGCAATCAATTGGCAATGAATTGAAGTTAACAGCTATTTGACAAATATAGACAAGATGCTTTTGGCAAATGTGTATTTTGTAGAAGCATTTGACACATGTGAGTTTTGCAAAAGAATTTTTGCAAATGTCTATTTTCTAACAAGCATTTTTTTTAGCAAACATTTATTTTACATTTGTTGTAATAAGTATTTTGCAACATGAATTTTGCAACAAAAATGCATTTGGCAGCAAACATTTTGCATCCATGTATGGTGTTACCAGTACATACATTTGGAAAAAATGTAGTTTACAGCAAATCATTGCCAAACATGCATTTTGCATTAAGTATATAATCAACATGCATTTTGCAACAAGTAGTTTGCATATACTTCTGGCAACCATGTATTTTGCAACATACATTTTGGGAAAATACATTTTGCAACAAGTATGCCACTTGAAATACAATTTACTTAGCAAGAAGTCTTCAGAAAATTTGTTTTGCAACAAGCATTTTGCAAGCACATGTTTTGCAACAAGTATTTGGAAAAAAATATTTTGCAACAACCCTTTGGCAGAATATGTTTTGCAACAAGTATTCAGAAAACATATGTATTTTGCAACAAGCATTTGGCAAATATGTATTTTGCAACAATGATTTAACTTGCTGGTACATGAAAGGAATAAGGTATGTAAACGACATCTGTAATACAAACAGACGGCTATTTAACAAAGAATTTGAAGAAATATTAAAATTAATTTTCTACATTTTCAGGGCATCAAAATGGCAATTAACACATTTCAGAAGGTATAAAAGTTGGAATCTAATAACAAAAAGGAAATAAACCCATTTATCCTATCGCATATATACCCAGTGTTACAAAACAAAAAAGGACCAAACCAATCTATGATATCTTAAATAAAAATGATGAAAAACCTACCAGTCAATGTAAATGGAATAACATACATAATATAAATGAAAAAGACTGGAAAATATACTATGATATGTCATTTCTGGTTACTAAAGATACTCAGCTGCAATGGTTACAAGTTAGAATATTACATAGAATTCTTGCCACTAATACATACCTTACTTTAATAAATATAAAATCAAATGATAAATGTACATTTTGTAAGGAAGAAATAGAAACACTTCAGCACATTTTTTGGAGATGTAATACATACAAACATTACTATCTGAGGTCACTAGATATCTGCAGCATAAACACACCGAGGTAAAATTTAATGAAATAAAATTTGTTTTAGGAAATACAGAACATAATCAAAAAGCAAGTAATGAGAACATTTTATTCCTTGAAATCAAAATCTACATTAGCAGGTATCTTAACAGTGTCCCTACCTTCGGGAAACTACAAAGATGCATTAAATCAACTTTTGAAATAAATAAACAAATTTCGATTAAAAATAATACTGCTGAAAATTTTGATAATTATGGAATGGGGCATCATCCACACTTATTAACTGAGGTACAAGTAAGAAATCTATAATTTAAAACACAAAATAAATGATTTCATTGAGTATTATAGGCTGGAATGAACAAACATGCATTTAAAAAAAATGATGTCTATGACAAATGTGTTATAATATTACGTGATGTGGCGTGACCCCCAACCCCTCAACCCCTTTCTCCAAATGATTCCCCTATCATTTAATATCTTGAATGAATTTTAAAGAAATCATAAATAATGCATACTCTTCTATTTTCCCTTCTTTTCTCAGTTGTTATTTTTTATATTGTTGTTTTTTCTATTGTTGTTTTTTCTATTGTTGTTTTTTCCTTAGTTGAAAATAATAATTAAAGTAATCTTTACTGAAAGAAAGAATGAGCGGTTAAAAATGAATTATTTGATGGTTTATAATTAGAAATATATCAGCATTTTATTATTTATGTAAGGTGGTCCTCCCAGACCATCTCACTCTTATGACGGGGAGAATAAACGGGCCACAAAAAAAAGAAAAATATTTAAATTGGCCTATTGTGTTTTGCAACATATATGTTTTGTAACAAACATTTCTCGAACATGTGTTTTACAACAAGCTTTTGGTGAACATGAAATTTACAAAATATCACAGTCTGCAACCTATAAATTTGAAAAAAATTACTTCAACAATCAACATGATGCAACATAATTATGCATGTCCCTGCTTTGCTATGGTTTAACTAAGTGCCAAATGATAATTAATTAGAAAGTTTAATATGTCAAGTCAGATTCCTCATTATTTATCCTTCTATTCAAAGGCTGGCTGAAGTTTCATCTGTTTCTTTCCACACCTGATCAATTGCCCTATTTTCACACACATTCAAAAACTATTAATGAGACGCAAACAAAACTGTAAAATATTGAAGCTCTCAAATAGAAAATCAATAAACATAATGTAAATAAGGTTTCATTTTAGAAGAAAAATGGAATAAAATATGGTTTATGAATACACATTAATTTTAATGATTTATTTATTGTCCGCCGCAAGCTTAATTTACAGCGAAAAAGTCTGTTTCCGTTTATTATAAAAAGTGCATTTGTAATTACACTGAACCATGCTCTTGTAATGACAGAGACCATGCAATATGATGCATGCATCTTCACAACACAGATCTAAACTCAATGCATGCTCCCAGACAGTTCAAGGAAAACCTATATTGCATTTTATTTTAAAAAAAAAGAAAATATTTTTCCCCATGACCTATCGAGACTTCAGAAGGAAATTAGTCCAATACAAATGATATCATGCTCCTGCAAAGTCGAATGATCGCGTTTATGATTAAACCAAGTCCAGATATCTAGCGAAAACGGTTATAGCTTCAGGGATTTTTTTTACAATTACAATAACAGTGGCAGTTATCGCATGCTCAAACAGAATAACAGACGGCAGAGCCCCACACAAGAAATGGTTTTTAGTCATACATCCTACAATGCAACAACATATTACCAATCCACAAAAGGACGTGCGCAGTATTTTATAGTTTTCGCAATTATATTAGTGCAAGATAGCAGGCTTTTTTCCCCCTTTTCACAAATTTTGGACTTAAATATCGTTTCCCCATTGATAATAATTAAGCGCTTTTCGACTACTACAATGTTTGACAATTGAATCTGTCCATCATAACTTTGTTAACCTAAGAATTAGATCACCTGCTCTCATAATTATGTCAAACTAACTGAAAGACTAGCTTGCATGCACTAATAATTATGTCACACAAACCCGGGGACTAGTTTGCATGCTCTCATAATTATGTCAAACTAACCCAGAGACTGGCTTGCCTGCACTCATTATTGTCAAACTAACTGAGGGACTAGCTTGAATGCATTAATAATTATCAGTGTTCCCATTCACGCACATATGCGTGAATCACGCACGAAAACAAAAAATCACGCACAGAAAACTGACCTCGTACGTGCATGCACGCACAGAAAATAAAAAAAATAAAAAAAAATAAAAATGTTGTCAACTTGAATATTACATTGTGCTGTGTATTGTAATGCCTTCAGTAGCAAATAAAGTATGTTGAAAGGTTTAAAAATCTTAAAAATTCATAGTGTACCCCCTAAATTTGTAGTGTACCCCCAAAATTTAACAATAGGGGGTACATGTACCCCCAAATGAAAAAGTCAGTGGGAACACTGAATTATGTCAAACTAATTCAGTAACTAGCTTGCCTGGACTCATAATTATGTCAAACTAACTGAAAGACTAGCTTGCCTGCACTCATAATGATGTCAAACTAACCCATGGACTAGTTTACCTGCACCCATACTTATGTCAAACTAAACCAGGGACTAGCTTGCATGCATTAATAATTAGGTCAAACTAATTCAGAAACTAGCTTGCCTGCACTCATAATTATATCAAACTTACCCAAGGAATAGATATTGCAGCTCTCATAATTATGTCAAACTAACCTAGGACTAGCTTACTTAATTGCACTCATAAATATGTCAATCTAAACCCAGAGACTAGCTTGCCTGCTCTCATAATTAGTTTAAACAAACTGCTGGACTAGATTGCATTCACTCATGATTATGTCAAACTAACCCAAGGGTTAGATATTGCTCTCATAATTATGTCAAACTAACCCAGAACTAGCTTATAACTATGTCAAACTAACCCAGAGACTAGCTTGCCTGCACTCACAATTATGCCAAACTAACCTGACTTTAAATACTAACTAACAAAAGTGCAACAGCTGCAACACATTAATGAAAGAAACTTTTAAAACAAGAAAACGGAATGAGTGATACAATTAAAGGGAAATATAAGACCTGTCAGGAGCGTAGATGTTCATGACAAAAAAATAAGGTTAGTACATAGGAGCCTAGAGCTGTTGACACAAAATAATTCAGCATGCTTTCAGTTGTCAGAAGTGGAACAAACCAAAGTACCTCAAACAAACTTCTGTTACAGAAAATAAGAATCAAACTATTTTATTGTTTCATAAAACAAGGCAAACAATTCGCAAAACAATTCAGAAATGTGTATTATTCAGCATGAAAAAGATTCTACAATTTAGAAACCCATATAAAGTTTCAAACATTGAAATATTTGTTTTCTAAACTTTCAGCTCTGCATAAAAGCATCGTGCGTGTAGGCAGATTGGCAAACAATGGCCGTTTTTCCGACTATTTGTGAACTATGAAAGCATCTACTTTTCAGCGTCGGTCATTTTACTTTTACAACAATTGTTTTCCCAAAACAGGAAGTGCCACAAATGGATTGTAAAATATTGACGTTAAAAACGTCGCTCTGATAAAATCGTGTAAATGGAAATGTCAGTGAAATGAGAGACTTTAAATGACGTAAATGGTTTGGCTATTTATTATTCCTAGAAATTCTATAATTATAAATAACACAAGTTTAGCTATTAGATATGAAGTGGCTTGCATGCTCATAGTTCCACAAATCTGAAGTGGACACTGGAAGGGAATGGGTTTAATGGATTTTCATAAAAATGTATTACTTTGCAGCAATTTTAATGAAATTTGGCAGTCAAGAGTCAAAGATTGTTTTCTGACAAAAAAATTAGGAAGAAGGAATTTGTTGTTTTTTCTAGCCAGGTACTATATAGTGGGGTAGTTTATATTGTCTTTTATAGCGCCTAGGCCCCACTCCCTCTAATTGGAATATGTGTGTTTACTAGCATTTGGTGTCTCTAATTGTCATTGGAGAAAAAAGGGGGCAGGGCAAGCAACATATACATGAATAAAAGCTCAATTTAGATTTATTTTTTTCATATAAGAAATAAAAAATCCTTGTACGATTTGTGTAAGCGATAATTAACTGAGTTTTAAAACTGCACCTCATCCATAGTACAATGCAGTAATGGTTTAGCCCCAAGAGATATTTCCGGGGAAACTTTGGCAGAAGAGACGAGAAAAAAGGTGCCATTATATACTGTAGATTGTGTATTTATCTTACGTGCATTACGTTGGTTCAACGCAACACTTCTGTATCTTCTTCTTGATTTATAAACAGTTACAACAGTGTTGCAATGAATCCTCAATAAACAGTTGTGTCTTGTTATAGGCGTAAAACTGATGCCAAGTTTGATCAGAATTTATAAACTAAACATCGCCGATGGCCAAAAATGTCAAAGCAGTCTCTGTATGAAACCCTCGCGATATAAGTTTGCAGCCAACACATAAATATGACAAATTATTTTAAAGAAAATGTCTGCCTATATAACTAACCTAGCTCGTTCTTGTTGTTTGTTTGGTGTTTAACATTATTTTCCTGCATATTTTAAGACGGTCGATTTTCAGTAGTGGAGGTAGACCGCCCACATAGTCCTAGGTAGAACCAGTAGTGGAGGTAGACCGCCCACATAGTCCTAGGTAGAACCAGTAGTGGAGGTAGACCGCCCACATAGTCCTAGGTAGAACCAGTAGCGGAGGTAGACCGCCCACATAGTCCTAGGTAGAACTAGTAGTGGAGGTAGACCGCCCACATCTTCCTAGGTAGAACCAGTAGTGGAGGTAGACCGCCCACATCTTCCTAGGTAGAACCAGTAGTGGAGGTAGACCGCCCACATCTTCCTAGGTAGAACCAGTAGTGGAGGTAGACCGCCCACATAGTCCTAGGTAGAACCAGTAGTGGAGGTAGACCGCCCACATAGTCCTAGGTAGAACCAGTGGTGGATATGTAACCTCTCAACATATGTAAGAATCAACCTTTTTCTGCAAGGGCGTTTGGAGTTTGACTAAAGCCAGATTAAATTCTCAGAAATAGTGGTTGCCTAGCTCATAGTATAAAATGTTGAAAGTGTGTGTTTTTTTATTTAAAAACAGGAGATAAATAACTTTTATTATTATATGAAATAACAATTTTATTCGGCGACTAAGAATGTACCACAAATCCACCAGCCTGGTTTACTATTAATTTGCAATATCTATATATTACCCAAATAAAACAGGTCTACAAAAATGTGTATAAACCTCGAAATTGTTTCTGTAAAACCCCATGTATGCCATTTTCTCTGGAACACAGTACAACTAATATTTCATATTTACTTTCATTAATGACAGTTAATTCATCAATATTTTCTGAAACTTCTCATGTGCCCTAGCTAGCTCCTATGATGGAACGTTTGCAGAACCACGACTCAAGTTTATTATTCATTACAAATCGCATGCACCGGACGCAGAAACAAAATTACGGTTAAGGTCATTTCTTTCTTCGGCAATACTGTTTACATGAGATCATGTCTTGAACAATATTTTACATGATTTTAAGTTGAGCTTGTGATCTTTTGTTAAATATGTTTTGTGTCAATCTTGTCTTTTTTTAGCAGCTTCAGGACTGGTTGCTAATTTTCAAATGAATGTATGTATGGTGTTTACTGTCACTTTTAACAATCTTTCAGTCATATCAGGATGGTGCCCACTTGTAGCAGTGAGCTCTATGCCCAACTTTACACTAGTGATGTTCCGATTAATCGATTGTAACCGATCATCAGTAACTTAGGCATCTGATTATGATGATCGATTATGAAAGTCTATAATCGATCATTGGTTGAATCTAAAAATCGGTTGAATCTAAAAATGCACTTAATTAATGTTCAAAATAGAAATAAACATGATTTTCCAGGAGACAACACTTGTGAAAATGAACATATAAACAAATAAACAAATGTATATCAATTAGAATTATTTTGCTGATGAAATAGCAATTGCATATTCCGCATAAGACACAAGACAGGAAAGAATACACGCTTAGTCAGAAATAATTATAAGTTCAAGGCCTCAAACTCAGATTATCATACTCATGTTATGCTTCATACTGACTGACCGATTATAACCGATGATTGATCGGTTACATCCAACCGATTGTAACCGATGATTGATTGTAAATTTCAACTGATTGCCCATCAATAGCTGGCACACCGGCACACCATGCCGTAGTCACATGACATGACACCTCACCTAGTCATAGGGTCGACCAGTCCTAGACCTACCCATTATATGCTAAAAGGCCATTTAAGCAAGGGAGTTACTTGTACTATTTTCATGGCATCTTTGGTATGATTGAGGCCGGGGATTGAACTCATTACCTCCCGAATGCATGATGGTTTTCTTATGAAAATATTAGAAAATTTCAGAAACATGCACCATGTGAGAGCATGCATGCTCATAACAGTTGATACAATTTCAACAGACAAGTGTCGCCTTCAAACTGACCTTAAAGAGACACACAGTGGAGTGCGTGGTCCAGGGGTAGTGTTGTCTGCCGACTCCAGATCGAGAGGTCTTGAGTTTGATGCTCGCCGTGACCATGTTATTTATCCTTGAGCAATATAATTCATAAACATTTATTACCCCTGCGAAACTCTCTTCTTATACTCAAGAACAGTTCAAGAACAGTTCTAGAACATCCTGAACTGTTCTTGATTCATTGTTCTAGAACATATGTTCTTAATATGTTCTTGAACATTTTCAAGAACTACTGAAGAACATTTCAAGAACTTTAGTTTTTCTTAAGATATTCTTGAAAGGTTCTTCAACAAGTTTAGAACAGTTCAAGAGCAAATCAAGAATAGTTTAGGAACTTCAGGGGTTCCTGAACTGTTCTTAATTGTTCTTGAACAATTTGATGAACAAATGAAGAAGCGTTCAGGAACTAAAAAGGGTTCTTAAACCGTTCTTAATTAGTTCTTAACTCTAAGTGTTCTTAAACTTTAAGTGTTAAGCACTAATTAAGAACAGTTTAAACCCTAGAAGTTCTTAAACTGTTCTTCATTTGTTCTTGAAATTGTTTAAGAACAGTTTTAGAACATTTTCTCTATTTAAAGTTCTTCAAATGTTTTTTAAAATGTGAACTAAATTCCTTTAAATAGGAAATGTAATTAAGATGTTCTTAAAATATCTACAAATGTGTTATCTTAATAGGAATGTCGTTACAGATCGATTACATCTGTGCAAATGTAAATATACATTAAATTAGTAAGCAAGTCACAATTTTAACAACCTAATAAACTATTGTGATCTTCCATTGTTTTACTAATATATGACACCTGAGTGTGATTCTGACAAAGATTGCAAATAAAATGCAGACACCATCTTTTGAGTTTTAAGTGGGAAAATGGCAGTCCAACTGAAGATTGTGCTTACACCATTTAATGATTAAATGTAAGTGGTTTGTGATAATACTTAAATTACTTATTACGTCAAAACATCTTATACATTTAATAGTGGTTTTTGAAAGATGAAATTTCTAAATGTAGTCTTTAGAAACAGTATTTCAAAATGAAACCCCTATTGTCATGTGTTTTAACGGATTGACTTTCTTTTTTTGTTGCTGACAGAAAAATGGTATTCAGCACTGCAGATATTATTTCATTCCAGTATCATATTTAACATTTCACCAAGTATGACCAGGCCTTCTGAAGGTTCAATTAATGAATTGTTCTTTTACTGTTATGTAGGTTAAATTAGTGGCCAAGGGAGTTCTAGAACTGTGCAGGAACTGTTCTGGGTAGATTGTTCAAGAACTGTTCTTGAACTGTGCTTCATCTGTTCTTGAGCAGTTCTAGAACGGTGCATGAACGTTAAATGAGATTCAAGAACAGTTACAGTATAGTTCTAAAACTGTTCTAGAACATTTCCATTACAGATCATTCTGGAACAGTTCTAGAACAGTTCCAGTACAGATAGTTTTAGAACTGCGCTTCATCTGTTCTTGAGCAGTTCTAGAACTGTGCATGAACGTTAAATGAGACAAAATTTCTAGAGCTTATGTTCAAGAACAGTTCTAAGAACTGTTCCAGTACAGATAGTTCTAGAACTGTTCTAGAACAGTTCCAGTACAGATCGTTCTGGAACAGTTTTAGAACAGTTCCAGTACAGATAGTTCTAGAACTGTTCTTGAACATAAGTTCTAGAACTGTTCTTGAACATAATTTCTAGAAAATTTGTCTCATTTAACGTTCACATACTACTCTAGAACTGTACCAGAACAGATTAGGTACAGTTCAAGAACAGTTCTTGAACAATCTATCCAGAAAAGTTCAAAAATTGTTCATTCACAGTTCTAGAAAATTTCGCAGGGGTGCTTTGTACTGATTCTACCCAGGAAGCCATCGAGAGTGATTAATATGATGTTAAAGAAATATGTTTAAACTAGAAGGGTGTTCCACGGAACATGTGTGTCACCTGTCATGTGCTTATTTCAGCAAGTACAATCTAACTATAAAGTTTGAAGACATGGGGTGCAATCCTTCATGAATTATGGAGCAGTTTTTTTTAAAGTGTTAAAGTTTATGAAAAGGGGCATAAATCTGCATTGGATAATTGATAAGGAAGAACTGTGTAAAGTTTCAAGACCATAGGTCAATATTTTTCCAAGTTATGAGCTAGGTTAGGTTGCAAGTTAAAGTTTTATGAAAATGGGTATAACTCCACTGAAATGAGTCAGAGTTATTGGTCGTGGGTAACAATATTCAGTGTGGTAAGATGAATAAGTGTGGGAAGTTTCATGAACATAGGTCAAATATACTTCTTAAGTAATGGCCAACTATGAGCTTGGTTAGGTTGTAGTTAAAGTTTTATGAAAGTGGGCATAACTCTGTCAAAATGTGTCAGAGTTATTGGACATGTGTAACAGCATTCCTTGGGTTAAGATGAAGATGTGTGTGAAGTTTCATGAACATAAAATTATGTCAAATACTTTTTGAAGTTATAGGCTATCGTTTTTTGTATCTATATATACAAGAGCATCTTTGTGTTTTACTTATATTGCCTATTAATGCTGCCTTTTGGTTAGAGAATAGTTCATGGCGGGGATTTCTTTATTTACACTGTCCCATAATATTATTGGGATGACAGTAGGGTAAGTGTGATGTTTGGTGCACCCTAGTACCTGGTTTAAACACCCAGCGGCCTTTTTGGCCACTGACCGTTCCCAGGTGGTTGCCCTATGGTCAATCCTTTTTGTGTTTGTGACGTCATATGCCTTTATTCCTTATTAACATTGCCATTCATGGTTGTCGTTTTGTGTGTTTTTGGGTTTACTGTGTTCTGTGAAAGCTGCATTTCCTGTTCGACTTTTATACTTATTTTTATGGTTGCAGGTTAGAGTGTAACTAAAGTTTAACAATAACGAACAACAGACGACGGACAAAGTGATCCCTAAGTGTCTGCCATGCTACGCAAGCAACACACATCAATCATGATATGTGTAGTTTTTCAACACATCACTTTTATATCTGCAAATCAGAATAATGACTGTTTGAATAGCTCAAAGATAACTGTGTTTGCATTTAATTACGGAAATTCTTGATAATATTTTGCGCCAATACTGTATTTAAACCTATGATATAAAGTAACAAAGATAAATTGGAAAGTCCAAATTGTATTAATTACTTCTTATTATATGCAAGCAGGTTTAAAGTCAAAATGATACTGGTAATAAATCAAGGTTAAGTCACAGTTCAGTATCCCTATGGTTTGTGCATTCCGTCTTGAGCAAGGACCAAATCTGACAAAATTCTGGAGGAACTATTAACCTTTAGATAGCACAAACTGGGAAAAACAGCTAGTACAAACAAAAGCTGGAGTATAACAACTATAACCAAGGATACGTTTTTCATTAGCCTAGAAAACTGACCATGCAGTGCTAGCTCTTTCTGGTGTTAATGGTCTGCCCAGAACCATCTTCTGGAGCCATGACTTCATTTGTAGTATGTGTAATATACTTCCTTATATGGAACACAAGGGTGGGGTGGGTGTTTATGTGTTTGTCTACAGGGAGAATCAGTTACCACACTAATTGGTATAAAGTAACAATTAACTGCAAAAGCACGAGGAGTGGATCATAAAATAGCTTCCACAGAGGTTGCCATTGCAACAATATATCACGTGCATGTTGGACTTAACAGTGCCCAAATTTGTTGTGAAATGATTTGGAGTACAAGTCCATTTGCTGTTATGTTTGTAAAGTAAGGGACAATCAGTATGGTTACTATAAATAAGGGGCCCAAAAGGGCCAGCAATGAAATGTAATGGACTTTTACGTCAGATTACTACAACCTCAGAGGGAAATGAGATGAAAGAATGCAGTTTTCCAACTGCTTTGGCACAGTTGGTTAAGATATTGTCTCATGTGTCTACTGACCCAGAGTCAGAAGGCAACATTTTTAAAAACAATTTATATTAAAATACTTTTAAGATAAGTACGAAATTACTACACAATAAATCTGATGGGTAGCATTTTGCATGCGAGTACTCCGCAGGTCGGTAAAATTCATGCGTGTAACATGAATTCTGATGATAATTTTATGTAGAATTGAAAACAGGATCATGGGCCCTAATGTGTTTTGACCCTGGAAACTTTATTTACAAAATGTTTAATTCCCCATATTAAGCCACAATTTCTTAGAGGACTTTTAGAGTTTCCCTGTATCTTCATGTACAATAAAAAGAAATGGGGCAATTTTCAACCTGGAATTCATCTGAACAAAGCTGATGGTCTAGAAACAACAATTATTTCAACAAAAAAAAGAGCTAACAAGACTGCTTCACCAACAGTTGTGCGAAAGCCAGATTGTGAATTCAATTAACTGAAAAATCAAGTAAAAAGGAGAGATAACTAAGTTCAGGTAAAATACATGACACGTCATGGTTCTTGTCATATAACATAGTGTAATGATAATGAACATGTGTGCCAAGTTTCAAAGCTTTCCAACAATTTGTTTTTGAGAAATGAGCAAAAAAACAAAAACCTTAACCAAAATGTCAAAACACGTAGATGGACGGACAGACAGACAGAAATCGCTAAACTATAAGCCTGGATTTGCTACAAACATGGGGGTGTACTCCTACCCTTCTGTTGGAATAAGTGGTGGCCCTATCCACACCATGCATCAATCAACCAATAAAAACTGGCCAACATGTGCTGAAACCATAAACTGAACACAACAGAGAATGTTTGCCTAAGATGGCTATTATTATAATCTCTCCCATACAAATGCCTTGATATAATAAATGCTTAGAAAATGTACACAAACCCACAACATCTGTTGATGACATCTTGCACAAATACATAACAAATAGACCTCTTGTTTTGTCTTTTGATGTTGAAATATTGATCCTGCTAATTCCCGTCTACTTAAGACACAAAAAATTAACCCTTAACCCGCTAAGCACGACTATAATAGCCTTTGCGTTCATATTACAATGTCTGGCTGCTGATCAGTCATTTTTTTCCAAAACACCCCTTTGTCACATAAATGGAATGGTCTTAATTCAAAGAAAGAACAGTCGATTATATATATGTAGGGGATAAGGGTTAAAGACCTCGATGTCCCATTAGTTTTTCTACATAACTTGCATATCTGCATATCCTTATTAACACATATTTAAACAGTTCAAAGCAAATTGTGTTTATATATTATTAATTGTTGATTTTATTGCAAAAATAATATATTTAAACCTTCGTTGGAGTAAGGAAGTAATAATGAAAGTTTCAAATTTAATTCTCTTTTTATTGGATAATATTTATGTAAGTAGCTTTAAAGGGACACTGTCCGTAACTTTTAGCTTATAAAACACACAATAATTATGTTCGCAAACATTACACACTAAACATTATTGAATATTTACTAATTAAAAGCAAGATTGTTTAACGGAATTCAATCGCGGTACAAAAAAAAGTAAATCCGCTTTGTGCGTTTGAACTCGCAGCCCAAACTAAAATTACACTCGCCGTAATAATAGTGTGCGTGAGCATAAAGTGGTCGACAACGCGCCCGTCTGAGCTAAGCGGGCTATACATATTTCGCAATACATACTGTAGTCAAAACCTAATGCGCTAATGGAAGTCACGTGATTGCAGAAAAGGTAAATATTGTGGGTCCCACTTTATTTACATATAATAATTAAAACTTCTTTTTTTCAAACTCACGAATGTATTCCTACATACTTCTTAGGGTCTATCCTCATGTTTTCATGTATACATTTCACTGAATAAAAGTCAGCCAGTTATTTGGTTATGCTCAATATCTGCTTACTTACGGACAGTGTCCCTTTAAGGTCTCAGTGTCACAAGATTATTAAATCTCTCATTTTAACGCTTTATAAAACCGAAGTTTAGTGGTGTAGTGGCTAGAGTGTCTTGCCGGCAAGCAGCAGACTGTGGGTTCGAGTTCCCTGGATGCGTCGTACTAAAGACATTAAAAATGGTTACTTGTAACCCTTGCTTGACGACCAATTAATGGGCAGTACTACGTCTGGTTGGTCAGGTGTCAAAAAAAAAAAGACTGGGTGGGGTATCATGTACTAGGGCGTGGTATTTCAGTGTGGCAGCACTATATCTGTTACAAGTAGACTGTAGATACATAGCACTATACATAATCACTCCACACATAATGCTGAGTCAACGAGAGATTCTTCTCGGAGCTCAAATGGTTGTGGGAATATTAATACTTCCAAGATTGCACTGTGTCCCTTTAATGTACTCATGAAGATTTACATTAGCAGACTGCTAGGTCAGTAGTTTATTCATTTGATAAAAAGAGTGGTGCCGTAGTGTAGTGTTTAGCATAATAGCCTGAGATCGATCCCAACACAGACAGAATTTGGATCAATTATCAATTATCAAAATACTAAATTATTTTACACCTTTCTAGTCAGACGTAAAGGGATAGGGATATACGGGATAATATAATGTTTTTACAACTGGCCACATCATGTCAGTTTTTCTACACTAATTAGCAAATTATTAACAACAAATACTCAAAAGGTTCCCAAAAACATTCTTATTGCATATTACTGATTGTTGATTATATTGCATGCAGCAAAAATATATTTAAAGTTAAAGTAGAATAACGAACAAGAACAATTGAAAACATCCATGAACTTTTATTTAAATATACGCAAGCAGATTTAAAATCAAAATGAAACTGCATTAATAAAATGAGGTGCTAATTGTAATGCTTGACAATATCTTCAAGATTGCAATGTGTACCGCGAAAAATAAAGTAACGCTTACCACGGTATACCGTGTAAGCTTTGTAGCTGCAAAAACATGAATTCATATATATTGCAGGATAACACAGGACTACTATACTAGCTCCATAAGTAGGCATAAGAACAATAAACCTACCATTTGACAGTTTGTTATTATTTTTAATGGTTTTATTTACTTATTTTTAAGAGATTGTCTACAGGTATATCTTTGTTTGATTCAATGTGTTATATTCACAATGAAGCAGCAAACAAACGTGAATTAGAGAAATAAGACATATTTTTTCTTCAGTAATTTCCGTATATATCTTTGTCACGGAAACTGCCGAAGTACTGGTACGGGCCCAAACGTACTGTGGTGCGTACCGCCCGAGCTAAATACCGGTGTTAACCGGTATACCCGTAATACCTCTAGCAACGTGTCCCCTTAAATTGAGGACCGAACAAGCAATCAAAAGACCATAAACCATCACACACAATAGTTCAGACTCTACTTTGCCCTTATTAGGAGATATAGTCTGCCTATAAACCATAGGAATACACACACACATGTACAAACATATAGCTCTGAGCGATATTAAAAAAACTGTACACTGACATTTTTATGAGAATACACTATTTAGCAACAAAATTACATTTGATATCAAATGAAAATAATTATTTGCCAGTACAACAGATGTTTCACCATCGGAAGTCCGCCATCCTGAACAAACAAAAGTTTCCCCAGCCTCTCTATTAATTATTCAAACACAGTTTTAATTGCTTCATTATATTTGTTGTTAGAGATTGTGGTTACAATGTGGGGTTTCCCAGTTTCCATGAAAACAGAATTTCATGTACAATTACTAGACAGTGATACTGTTTTATCTCAGGTAAAATAACAAGAGGTCAATGATTTTCAAGCTCTACTGATAGGTTTTGATAGCTAGATCAGCATTCCTGTGAAGTTTCATGAAAATCTGTCTAGTAGTTTCAGAGGAGTATATATAGTCGCTACAAGTTTTTACTAAACAACTCTATGTCAACAAAGATGGCCACTGGCAGTCATGTTTAACTTTGTATCAAAATGATTTTCGACAATGACCAACAACATGTCATGCTGATCATTTTAGAAAAAGTCACATATTAATATCAATTATAGCTTTCAGGAAGAAGTCGCTACATTTTTTTTTTAATCTATTTTTAGCCGTGGTGGCCATCTTGAATTTCCGGCTGGCCTGAAATTTTCCTAGGATCAACTAGACATCAAGAGCAACATCCCTGTGAAGTTTCATGAAAATCAGTCAAGTAATTTCAGAGGAGTAATCGCTACAAGTTTTTATTATATAACTCTATGTAAACAAAGATGGCTGCTCATGCAGGCGGCCGTGTTTAATGTTGAATCAAATAATTTTCAGCAAATATCAACATTATGTCATGCTGATCATTTTAGAAGAAGTTCCATATCAATATCATTTATAGTTTTCAAATAGTAGTCGCTACAAACTTGTTTTTTTTTAAATTTATTTTTAGACTTGGTGGCCATCTTGAATTTCCGGCCAACCTGAAATTTTCCTAGGATCAATTAGACATCATCAAGAGCAACATTCCTGTGAAGTTTCATGAAAATCTGTCAAGTAGTTCCAGAGGAGTAGTTGCTACAAGTTTTTACTATATATGTACATGTTACTCTATGTCATCAAAGATGGCCACTGGCAGCCATATTAACATTGTATCAAAAAAGTCCCCTATCAATATCAATTATAGTTTTCAGGAAGTACGTAGTCGCTACAATTTATTTTTTTAAATCTATTTTTAGGCCATCTTGAATTTCCGGCCAACTGAAATTTTTCTAGGATCAATTAGACATCAAGAGCAACATTCTTGTGAAATTTCATAAAAATCTGTTAAGAAGTTTCAGAGGAGTAGTCGCTACAAGCTTTTACTATATAACTCTAATGTAAACAAAGATGGCCGGCAGCCATGTTTAACGTCAAAACAAAACGATTTTCGACAAGGATCAACATCATGTCATGCATCAATATCACTTAGTTTTCAAGAAGCAGTCGCTACAAACTTGTTTTTAAAAAAAATATTTTTAGCTTTGGTGGCCATCTTGGATTTCACATCAACGTGAATTTTTGCTAGGATCAACTAGACATCATGGGCAACATTTGTGTAAGGTTTCATGAAAACCTATTCAGTAGTTTCAGAGTCACCGCAAAAAAAGTTTACGGACAGATAGACAGACGGACGGATGGACGCATAAGCTCTGATGATCTTTGATCAGTAGAGCTAAAAACTGTTATCAACCTGTGACATTCGAAATATCATACTCTACCCGGAAGCATGCAAAATAAAGGGCTAATATAGCTTTTAATTAGAAGACCTAAATTATGGTCTGCAAGGTTGTTTCCAGACATTATTTCGAAGACTGAAATGCCAGGTTCAGACAGAGAAACAGCCAACATCGGAAATACAGATGTCATTTATAACATATTCTGTATGCAATGTTCATCTTATACAATACTGCAACAGCCATCATCGGAAATGCTGACAGTATTTCAAGGGCTTAGTGGAAAACTAATGTATCTTGTTCTGTATTTATATGTAGTTACAATAGTTTTCCATCAAAACCTCGATTTATTCCATACGTATATCTATACAATAATCCATTTCTAAACAAGTAAGAACCAAAAAGGTCATGTAAAACCAATTTTGAATACAAGGCCATCCATAAAAAGTCTTTGTTTGCTATCTTTCCAGGATTTCATAAATGGGTAGGTAGGTAGGTGATTTTTTTTTTGTTGCAAAGGACAGTAAACACCTTAAGAAATTAAAGACAAATATACTGACGATAGCAACACCAACAAAAAAAATGTTAAAGAATCGCTATAAAACGTTTTGGGTAGGGCCCTTTTTTCGTGGGTTGGTAGGGAAACAGCAAACCAACAATTTGTTATGGTTAGCCCGAGTAATTTACCAAAACGTTCAATAAGATCAAAATATAAACAGTGACATAAAATTGCAATATGGTAAAACTTTGAAGGGAAATTCAAACGCTGAGCTGGGTTAAAATTTAGTAACCTTATTAGAGGCAATAGCTTTGACTCAACCATGTAATCTTTGATTTAAATAGAGCACAAAATTAAAAAATTCTAAAAACTCATATTTTTTGCAAATAAATTTGTATGATTTATTCGGTTTTCATACATCTTTTAGCAATTTTTTTTCAATATTGCCAGAGAAATGCTACTTTTGAAACAGCAAAAAAGAAAGTGTCGCATGCCCTGCAGCCTGTGTCTGCAACTGTGTTGACAAGGCGAGAATTTGCATGTGTTGTTGTCAGGGAAAATAAAACATTGCCGCAAGAGTAGATCTACTGATCGAGTTATTTAAAGCATTTCTAGGAGTAAATACAAAGCTATTGTAACTATATATAAACAAATAACAAGATACAACGTTTTTGCTTTGAGCCCTCGATTTGTTCTGGGAGAGTGACCTAGCTTTCTCCAAGACATTAAAGGAAATGTGAGATCTGCTGGAATACCTGTCACTGCTATGATCATGTGACATGGCAATCTAGACAGCATCGCAGCAACTACAGATACTCTCCATGGTTACGAGGAATAAACAAAGTCATAAACAGGCAAGCTATACCTGATAAACGTAATGAAATTAAAGTGATATAGGAGCGTTAATAAAATTTCCTCAACACTTTTTTTCTCTGTCTCGGCGTGGATATTCATGTTGCTTTGTTATATTATATTAAATAAAAGAAATTATTAAAATCTTCCAAAATGACAACATTTGTTTGCCTACGTGGCGTTTTAAATAACACTGATAACAAGCTCTAATGAAGTGATTTTTAATATGAAAAGTTTAATTTAATTATTATGGCAGCTTTCAGAATGCAAAGATAAGACAGAAAGGTAAATATTTCATAAAAGGTAGCATTCTAGTAACAAAAGTCATTGCCTAATTGTCTATTTTACGTAAAATACTGTCCCATTAATTACAATTACCAACCCCACACCCCCATCCCCAATCCCCCAGCATACCACTGCCTGATTTATGGTTCAGAAAAGTGATGAAAAAAATCGAGAAAGCTCTTCGGTGGGTGTTTCTAAACAGGTGGTTATTTCACTATTGACTCTTCTCTTTAAAGGGACACTGCCCGTAAGTAAGCAGATATTGAGCATAGCCAAATAACTGTCTGTAAGTAAGCAGATATTGAGCATAGCCAAATAACTGTCTGTAAGTAAGCAGATATTGAGCATAGCCAAATAACTGTCTGTAAGTAAGCAGATATTGAGCATAGCCAAATAACTGTCTGACTTTTATTCAGTGAAATGTATGCATGAAAACAATAGCATAGACCCAAATAAGCCTGGAGTAATACATTCGTGAGTTTTAAAAACAAACATTTTATTTATTATTTGTAAATAATGTGGGACCCACAATACATCTGGTCTGGTTAGCTCAGTCGGCAGCGAGCAAGACTATTTCGACGATTGACAATTATTATCCGCGAGTGTAATTTTAGCGTGGGTTATGAGTTCAACCCCACGAAGCGGTACTTCTTTTTTTGTACCTCTATCGAATTCCGTCAAACAATTTTGGTTTTAGTTAGTAAATATTCAATAATGGTTGGTGTGTTATGTTTGTCAACATAATTATTTTGTGTTTTATAGGCTAAATGTTATGGACATTGTCCCCTTAATATTGTTTTTACAGGCAGTATCAAGTAAACGTAAACACACCAGTATGTACTTGGTTTGATAGAATACAGGGGCGTAGCTGGGTGAATTTGAACTGTACGCCCGCTGGGGTTCCAAGGGGAAACCGCCCATTGGTCAGGGGTCAGGCCCCCCATTGAAGCTTTTGACGATCGTACGTTAGATTTCAGGATTTTTAGCTTAGATTAAATGTATGTTTAATTCAAGCGAAAGAAAGTGCACATGTAAAGTCAATTCAAATAGTATATATATGTTTTTATAACAAATTAAGATCAGGAAAATATAGGTGCAACTACTGTACTGGAAATATTTTACTGCTATTCTCCTATCCCACATGTTATAACATTTTTGGATCATTTTTTTTTCTCTGGCGAACTGTATGCCCGGGCGTATAATGCCTGGCTACGCGCCTGGAATATCATTGACAAAATAAATGGGTAAAATGTTGTACATGTACATACAAAATCTCTTCTGAAAAGGAAACATGTAATACTTTTAGGCAGGTTGAGCAAATCTCATCCCAATGTACCTGAAGAAAATTGTAGAGCATTCGAGGAAAACATTAAACTTACAAAAATGTGAGAACGACTTGTTGAGTGGAGATTAAAAAATTGTGGGTAGGGGAAGGGGGATTGGTCCTGGATTCAAATGACCTTTATGTGTCAGCCATGTGGGGAATGGAGGGTTGGTCCTGGATTCAAATGACCTTTATGTGTCAGCCATGGGGGGGAAAGGAGCGTTGGTCCGGGATTTAATTATCTTTATTTGTCAGCCATGGGGGGCGTGTAGGGTTGGTCCTGGATTCAAATGACCTTTATGTGTCAGCCACGGGGTGACTGGAGGGTTGGTCCAAGATTCAAATGACTTTTATGTGTCAGCCATGCGGGGAGTGGAGGGTTGGTCCTGGATTCAAATGACCTTTATGTGTCAGTCTTGGGGGAAGTGGAGGCTTGGTCCTGGATTCAAAAGACCTTTATGTGTCAGCCATGGGGGTGAGTGGAGGGTTGGTCCAAGATTCAAATGACTTTTATGTGTCAGCCATGGGGTGGAGTGGAGTGTTGGTCCTGGATTCAAATGATCTTTATGTGTCAGCCATGGGGTGGAGTGGGGGGTTGGTCCTGGATTCAAATGACCTTTATGTGTCAGCTATGGGGGGAGTGGTGGGTTGGTCCTGGATTCAAATGATCTTTATGTGTCAGCCATGGGGTGGAGTGGAGGGTTGGTCCTGGATTCAAATGACCTTTATGTGTCAGCCATGTGGGGAATGCATGGTTGGTCCTGGATCCAAATGACCTTTATGTGTCAGCCATGTGGGGAATACAGGGTTGGTCCTGGATTCAAATGATCTTTATGTGTCAGCCATGGGGTGGAGTGGAGGGTTGATCCTGGATTCAAATGACCTTTATGTGTCAGCCATGTGGGGAATGCATGGTTGGTCCTGGATCCAAATGACCTTTATGTGTCAGCCATGTGGGAATACAGGGTTGGTCCTGGATTCAAATGATCTTTATGTGTCAGCCATGGGGTGGAGTGGAGGGTTGGTCCTGGATTCAAATGACCTTTATGTGTCAGCCATGTGGGGAATGCATGGTTGGTCCTGGATCCAAATGACCTTTATGTGTCAGCCATGTGGGGAATACAGGGTTGGTCCTGGATTCAAATGATCTTTATGTGCCAGCCATGGGGTGGAGTGGAGGGTTGGTCCTGGATTCAAATGACCTTTATGTGTCAGCCATGGGGGGAGTGGAGGGTTGGTCCAAGATTCAAATGACCTTTATGTGTCAGCCATTGGGGGAATGTAGGGTTGGTCCTGGATTCAAATGACCTTTATGTGTCAGCCATGTGGGGAGTGGAGGGTTGGTCCAAGATTCAAATGATCTTTATGTGTCAGCCATGGGGTGGAGTGGAGGGTTGGTCCTGGATTCAAATGACCTTTATGTGTCAGCCATGTGGAGAGTGGAGGGTTGGTCCAAGATTCAAATGACCTTTATGTGTCAGCCATTGGGGGAGTGGAGGGTTGGTCCTGGATTCAAATGACCTTTATGTGTCAGCCATGTGGGGAGTGGAGGGTGGGTCCAAGATTCAAATGACCTTTATGTGTCAGCCATGTGGGGAATACAGGGTTGGTCCTGGATTCAAATGATCTTTATGTGTCAGCCATGGGGTGGAGTGGAGGGTTGGTCCTGGATTCAAATGACCTTTATGTGTCAGCCATGGAGGGGAGTGGAGGGTTGGTCCAAGATTCAAATGACCTTTATGTGTCAGTCCTGTGGGGAATACAGGGTTGGTCCTGGATTCAAATGACCTTTATGTGTCAGCCATGTGGGGAATGCAGGGTTGGTCCTGGATCCAAATGACCTTTATGTGTCAGCCATGTGGGGAATGCAGGGTTGGTCCTGGATTCAAATGACCTTTATGTGTCAGCCATATGGTGAATGCAGGAAATGGAGGGTTGGTCCTGGATTCAAATGCCCTTTATGTGTCAGTCACGAGGGGAATGGAGCGTTGGTCCTGGTTTCAAGAGATGTTTATGTTTCGCCATACTGCAGATGCAAAACAACCAGCAAGCCAAAACTGTGCTGTTAATGCTTCACAGACACACCATTTGATTTAATACTGCAAGAAACATAAAAAGCCAATTTAGATCAATGATAGTGTGTGATTTCATCAGAGCTATCAGAATTCTGCAAAATTCAAACCAAGCTACAGAAATGAATACAGAGTTTTTTTCACCATTAATAACTTAGGTGATATCAGTTATATGTGTAACAGCTGACTTCACTGGCCAGTTGCAGGATAACGATATCAAATAAGCTGCTTGTTTGGCCACACAACAATGACGAAACAGGTATTTCATATTAGTACCTAGAACTATGACTGAAGGTGATGAATTCCCCCCGCTTAAATTTTAGGTCAAACAAAGGGCCCTAATTCTGTAATAAATTAGGCAATCAACAATGGGTGATATAGAGGGACATCAGGTCAACAGTTGTTATGTGTATATGAAGTTTGGGAACAACCCATGCAAAACCGTGTTACGCGACGCGACTCGACAAAATGTTGTGTTACGCGACGTGACTGGACATTACGGACAACCTGATTTCTATTTAGCCCCCACTTCACTTTGTGAAAGTGGGGGTATAATTAATGTGTTTTTTAAAGGAATACACGGCAATCTTTATTTTTTTAAAACTCATGGCGTCCCGTTGGCTTTTCTGCACAACTTCGTTTTTGATAAGTATTCAAACAGTTTAAAGCAAATTGTGTCAATGCAAATATATATATATAGTCCACACTCAGTCACTCAAACTCGCCTGCTTCCAACTGTATTCCTTCAATGTTATTTAAGTCAAATTTCACCAAGTTGAATAATTAACTTACTCAAACTATGTTTATCAGCCCTGTTTTATTAAACATCTTAGTTAAGTCTTAAATTTTAAATCGTTCACTTTTTTCACCTAAGCTTTCTATGTAGACAATTATTTGTGCACTTAGTGCGGAAATATCACATGTATACGTAAGAAAATGAAATGAAATCACGTTTATTTAAAAAGTGTAATTTATAGTGAAGCATTTAAGAAATGATTTATGATCAAAATGGTCGTAAATTGTTCCATAAAACCGGACCCATATGGTCCCTAACATACATTTTGACCTTTTTTTTTACACTCGTTTATTCGAAGTTCAACTGAATTGTCAAAGGCAAACTTGTTCGATCAAATGCAAGCCGCGTCAAAGTTGAGTGTGAAGCAAACAATTGGTGATAATTGCAGAGATGATTTGAACATGTGACACTTGTACAGTATTGGTGGTGAATTGTTTGTTAAATCTTCCATCTAATGAGTCGTGGTAAACTTACCATAGTAACAAGAATGTTTGTTTTCATAAATTAAAATCAAGTTTGAATACAACAAACTGATCAAGAAACTGATCAATAAAGTGAGTTTAATAATGTAATTTCATTTTTCTCTTTAATCTGAAAGAAGTTATTAAGTTACAAAATGAAATAAATCATAACAAATGTATGTAGAAGACCCCACACCAACACCCCACATCCCCATCTCACGAAGCTTAGATATAAGGTAAAGTGTTTTCCCCAAGAATAAACTGACAAAATTCAGAAGTATAGCGAAGCTTAAACCCGGGTCCTCCGGTTGAAATGTAGCATAACTGCTCATCAAAACTTATCTATAAAGTTATTTAGAACTTCTAAAACAAAAAGGGATACTGTATCCGGGGTCACCAGACTCTGCATCTGGGGACACCCGACTGTATCTTCACCCGACTATATCCGGGGACACCCGACTCTGTATCCGGGGTCACTCGACTATATATTTGGGGTCACCCAACTCTGTATCTGAGGTCACCCGACTCTGCATCTGGGGTCACCTGACTCTTACAATAGAACAGAATCCTCTTGCTATTTTTAACTGACGGCAGGATAGACTACACCAATTGTATGGGACTGCCCAGGTAACATCTCCATAAACAACTGACTACAGGATAGACTCCACCATTTGTATGGGACTGCCCAGGTAACATCTCCATAAACAACTGACTACAGGATAGACTCCACCAATTGTATGGGACTGCCCAGGTAACATCTCCATAAACAACTGACTACAGGATAGACTCCACCAATTGTATGGGACTGCCCAGGTAACATCTCCATAAACAACTGACTACAGGATAGACTCCACCAATTGTATGGGACTGCCCAGGTAACATCTCCATAAACAATTGACTACAGGATAGACTCCACCCATTGTAGGGGACTGCCCAGGTAACATCTCCATAAACAATTGACTACAGGATAGACTCCACCCATTGTAGGGGACTGCCCATGTAACAGCTCCATAAACAACTGACAGACTGACAAAAAATGCCACATGGAAACAATTGAATTAACAAAGACTACTGCCACCTTCATTGGTAATTTGTGTTACAAATCTGATAATTGGAAGCAAATTGTTTCACGCCGGCAAAAAAACATAGTTTCAGATTGAAATTATGTTACACTGAATAAACAAAAAACATGTATGACAGACTGAAGTGTTTTGCTAGAAAACTGAATTTCCATTCAGTTATAGCAAGTGTATAGGAGTATAGCAATATTTTAATTATGGGTATCCAAAGAATATTGAAAATGAAGTGTATCTGTTTTGATCTAAAGGAACTGAGGCTATGCAAAGATTCTGAATAAAACAGTAACTGACTTCTTTTAACTGATTTTCCCTATCTGAACCAGATACACATCACTGATTCTTTTTCTTGCATATCTTTGACATTTGCCAACAATGTTTTGTTAATTAATTTACACAATGAGTTCATTTGAGTAAGTTCAATTTTCCAGCACGTGTGTAAAACGTCCGATGTGTAAAATCAGATTTTCCAGCATATAATTATGTACACCAGCATATGTGTAAACCAGCACATAATTATCTAAAAACAGATATTATGTCAAATCAGATTTTCCAGCATATGTAAGAGTCCATCTACTTTGTCTGACCACGTTTAGGCTATCCTTAAAAGATTATTGTTTGCTATTATTTCATAAGTGGAAGCTAGATAGCTTCGTAGGTGATTTTATTTTCGAAAACAGTGAAAACCTTATGAGGTTCAGAAAAATATAATAAAGATTAGCAAAAATAATTTCATGACTATAAAACTGCTATACAATTAAAGTTTTGGAAGAGCCTTTTTTCATTGGCAGGTAGGGAAACAGCAAAGCATCAATTTTTATCGTCAGTCTTATATCTGTCCTGAAATTTTGTAAAACACAATTATCTGTTCTGTCATTCAAACTATTTAATTTTCCAGTATTTAATGATTATTAAAGAAACCCATCTGTCATCTTTTTCTTAAATGTTTAGAGTCCGATGAAAAAAATGGGTTAGGTAGGGTTACATGAAACTCAACATTAGTGTACCTTGGTGTGAGGCTGATCTGTAATAAGTACACCCTGTGATACATATGTATGCGGGCAGAACGGTGTGATACATATGTATGCGGGCAGAACGGTGTGATACATATGTATGCGGGCAGAAAGGTTCTGATACATATGTATGCGGGCAGAACGGTGTGATACATATGTATGCGGGCAGAACGCTCTACTAAACGTGTACATCAGGCGTTTCTATTCTAAAGGGCCAAAACATATTCAATGAGCCTGAAAATGACCCTTTATTAACAAGGAAATTTATCATGCACAGTAATATGACTGCTATCATATATTTCGCAACTGCGCTTGTTAAAGAAACTAACCCGCCAAATAACGGCAAAATTTCACTACAAAACTGTTCATCAAAACTCTATCACCTCAGATGTTCAGGTCATATAATAAAGTATTATGTGATGATTAAAAGTATAGGTTATTTCATGGGTTCTTAAAAAAAATAAATCAAGAACAGATTAGGATAAGGTTCATTATTTGATAATTTGTGTTAATGAACTAGCAACTTAGAAACATTATTTTATATGTATAATGTATATTGTATTCATTGTTATATTGCTATTGTTTGATTACTAATGCTGATGTCGCTATATTCAGGCAATTGCCGTTTGGATATTGACATACACGTCTCGAATAAAAAGTATCTATGATATGTTTATTCTTTTTTTTTCAGGTTAGTATAGTTATGTATTTGTACTACTCACTTCATAGAAATTAACATAGTCGCCAGTTGTCAATCATTTTAACCAATCAAACCAATACTATACCTCAGACAAACAATAGCACGTGCAACAGTGGGTATAAATATAAAGCATGTGCAACTGTATTATAATATAACCTATTGTCAATATACTCCGACATCAACAATAGGGCGGAGATATCTAAGTACTGGCGTCATGTTAATTGGGTTCACCATTCCCCAAAACAAAGAACCCACTTCTGCATACGTGTATACTGAGAATACACATATGGAAACCCATATGAAATGTTTTGGGGTTTGGCCTGGCTGGTTAAAGCTGTTTATATTGTGTCTACGGAGTTTGGATTCTCCAAAATATGTAAATTATATATATACCTCGTTGTCAGTAGGTTTAGAAAATCATATCAAGTACCTTTAAAAGACTGGCTGTATGCTTACAAACATATCTATGTGTTAAGTAGTCTCAACCAATTAACCTGTTGTTTTTTTGTGAAATTCTAAGGGCCTTCCTGGTGAAGGGCATATTTGAGAATTAAATAAGACCTCTCAATTTATCGTCCTTAAATACTTGCCTCATATAAACATGGGACCACAAATCACAAAAGAATTACGGTAGTACTTTATGTTTGACAACTACAAGCTTCTCGTCTTTGTGATTTCTATATAATCTCAACCCCCTGGAAATCTATATCATAATAGCCTTCAATTAAAACAAACACAAACTTTACGACCATACGTTGTGTACATTGTGTTCATTACAATAACACGCAGTTTATTTCTAGAACTCCATTATACATCAGAGTTCGAGAAAAATCAATACCTTCCGACATCAGCCTCTGTACCATACATACACGCTATTCAAACTCGGGCAGGGTTGAATAAACATTCGTATCGCAATCTCATTCCTCAGTTCAGATCTAAGTATGCCGTACAATAGTCGGGACCGTCCTGGTCACAGAGCACTGAATAGCCTCGTCATAACTGACAACTGTTTGGGAATTTTTAATTTATGTAATGTATGTTTAGATTTGTTCCATTCACTAAATGAGCACTCACCTTGTGCTGACGAGCTCCCAGTTTGTCGTCACACTGTACAGGTGAAGCTGCTTGTCGTTGTCGCTGACCGCAAAGTATTTTCCCGACGGCGAAAAGGCTGAAGCAAGGACACAATTCTTGGCAGAAGCAGCACTTTTTTTGACATTGACATCTTCGCCACTGCAAGGAGATCGAATAAACAAATTAAATCCAATTGAGTAACTTGTCTAAAACACGGGGAGAAGAAGAAAAATGTCTCCAAAGTATATCTCACAGATTGTCACGTCTGTTGAAGACTCCACAGTAAAATGATGGATTCTATATCTTTGACATCATATAAACGGGATTTGTCAATATAATTGACCAGTTTTCCAACTCAAACTCAGTATCTCTCTCCGTCTAGCAAACCATCGACTTCCATTTTGCAGATATTTCTCGGCAAAGTCAATAATTTTCCCTACAAAATATTGATGTCAACGCAGTCCAGATCCTCTGGGATTATACAATGCTATGGATTTGTCAATTCTCCTATTATGAACTTTCATACATTTTACCCTCCTTGATACCTAATAAGTCAATGAAAAATCATTATTTTGGCCGTAACTCCAAATGTAAGTCAATGAAAAATCATTAGCTTGGTCATAAGTCAATGAAAAATCATTAGTAAGGTCAAATGAGGATAAAACAAAATATCAATATGTCTAAGGTATGTCTGCCGCTATCAATTACAACATGATAATCAATTCATGCATGTGAAATTCAATAAACAACCCAATTACTCGTGAGATTTGTTATTACGAGAATGCCATGTCTCTGTTGAAGCAAATATTGACTGATGCTTGCCCGTGCCTCGTAGAAGTTGTCAGAAAGGTTGTAATACAACTTAACTCTGGTCCGTCATCATTTATAACACTTATAACACTGCTGACCTACTCCGTGTACCGCACCCGCTGTCATTCTCAGATGGTGGAAAAAATGGGCGAAAACAATATTTTTGGATGAAAATTTATCACATGGACTTTTCTTTTTATATGATATTAAAGGGACACACGGCAATGTTGATATTTTAAAAACTCACGGCATCCCACTATTTATTCTGCATAACTTGCATTTCGTCAATCATTAATGTTAGTTTTAAGAATAGTAATAAGCAAATTACTTTTGCATCTTCTTAAATTCTTATTTTAATGCACCAAAAATATATTTAAACTTACGAGAAAAATACATGGAAAACGTGAATTCGTAAAATTTTATTTATTTAAATGTAAGCAGTATAAAAGTTGAAATAATACTGGATATGTTATTCGAAACACCCAGTTTAAAAACTTCTAAGTCCAGACTTTATCGTACCCATCTCTTTAAGATACCTTACTGGCTTACCGAGTTGGTTGGTGGAGGGTCTATAAACCTTAGAATTACACACACACGTTTAAAAACTTCAAGATTGCCGTGTGTCCCTTTAAAAGAATTTCTGGTGAACTTTAAGTCTTCTCATTCTCTTTGGTGACAGTTTTTCTTGACGTGATGTATATATATATATATTTATATATACCGAAACGCAAAAGAAACGCAACTCGGGAATTTCCGCTATATATTGTATATACTGCACACTTAATTCCACATAATAGTCCAAAGAAATCCCAAGATGTTTTGCAAAAAAAAAGTTGCAGTTAATTAGAGAAAGGACACAACTGTGATTTTGTAGACGTTTTAATCACACTACACCTTGAAACAAGAAATTCATAAATGTTGAAGTTCCTCTTTGAAAAACTGAGCCAGTTCAGTACTGTATTTAACGTAAAGAGTTTGCAAAATTTTGCATTCTAAGTTTGCTCACATGCTTGAGCTCTGTCAATAACAAAGCTTTGAAGGAATGATACTGTATTGTGTTGTTTTAGTATTTTGTTTCGAAAGGAAAGGTCTTACGTAGCCATGTACCATTTGATTCACAGCAGCATATGTACATACAATATATAGCGGAAATTCCCAAGTTGCGTTTCTTTTGCGTTTCAGTATATTTAAAATCACTACCATTTGTCCATTATTGGTGGCTCTAGTGCTTTTGGTGGGTGCTGTGTTCAATGTGCTATTTTCTCTATCAAATATATATATATAAATTTAAATTTAATGAATCGGCTGGCTCTCCTACGACTCAAGTCGATCTGGGGTCTGATTAGGAGAATTATTGGGCCTTTTTTTTATCTTCTTTGGCACTGTAATCATTGGGTCTGCGAGTCCACATTCAACCAGACAATTCGTTGACTTTGATGTATATACTGCAGTGAATAATAGTATTTATTATATAACCTATAAATAGACGCGTTTTCATTGGCTAAAAAGTAATTTTTTAGAAAAAATATCTAGCGATATTGACCTGTTTTTTTCTGATATTGACCAGTTTTATAAAACTGTCCCGAGATGTGATATTATTGAAAAAATCTATTGTTTAATTGTTATAAACTGTCAAATTCAAATTGAGGGTTATATAATAAAACAGTTATGGACTTTTCAGCTGTTATACATGATGTTGATATGTACCAAAAAATCATTATTGACCTCGGCTATCGCCTCGGTCAATAATGATTTTTTTGGTGCATATCACATCATGTATAACAGCTGAAAATTCCATAATTGTATAATATTGTACAAATATCCTGCCTGGAACACTGGATCACAGATGATACTGTGATGATAGTTATTGTTAAAAATAAATATGGGACAATTATCAACTATTGTTTGGGACGCTTGCTCCAGCCAAAGATTTTCTGGATTTTTTAGACTAAATCAGTTGTATATCAATAAAAAAACACACCAAAAACAGAAGTTTTATCCAAAAATGGTTTCAATGCGTTGGGCAAATGTAAATTAAGACATCATGAAAGTTTTATAGCAAACTGTTGAGGCTAACTGAAGTTATTTATGATTTCTTAATTTCCTGCTGTCCCAGCTTTAAATAGGAAAAGCCCCATCAAAAAAGCATTTTGACTGTAAAATATTTATGTCTCTACCGATTTTCAAAACTAAAGTATATTATTTATTTACCATCCAAAATGCCAGTTCCAATGATATATAATTTGTGTACGTACTGCTAAAATTATTCAAGCCCCGAACAATAGACTGCGCTATTACTAACTCATCTTCCTTGCACTTAATAGCAGATAATATTTCCATATTTATATATATATATATATATATATATACCCTTATATAAACTATATACGATATATTATGCGCATATAGGGACACAATTTAAGGCACGTTACAGGGTCTAGACCCATTTAACCAGTTTTCAGAATAATAACGTCCACTTATACGGAGATTTCGTGCCTTTCCCCCTATTATATAACTCCTTTAGAAAATCAATATCAGGTCTTGGACCCAAGGACCAATAGACAATCAGTATCAGGTCTTGGACCCATGGACCCAATAGACAATCAATATCAGGTCTTGGACCCATGGACCCAATAGACCGATTGACACAATAGGCTGATCGAGATGAGAATCACAAATGACCCAATATATGTGCCGTTATAATATGTGAATATATATGCTGAAGAACAGTATATGTATATCTACATATCGTATTTAAATATTCTTCAAAATTAAATAAATTTTTGGTCTTTTGTGAATGACATTTGAGGCTCAGTTTTGGAGTATACAATCTGGAACAACATGCTTTTAAGTATAACCCTAATAAACAAGAGGTCAATGACCTTGAAGCTCTACTGATATATTTTTGATAGCTAGGTCAACATTCCTGTGAAGTTTCATGAAAATCCATCAAGCAGTTTCATAGGAGTAGTCGCTACAAGTTTTCATTATATTACTCTATGTAAACAAAGATGTGGCCATGTATAATGTCAAATCAAAATAATTTTTGACAAGGATCAACATCATGTCTTACTGATCATTTTAGAAAAAGTCCCATATCAATATCACTTATAGTTTTCAAGAAGTAATCGCTACAAACTTGAATTTTGAAAATCTATTTTCAGCCATGGCAGCCATCTTGTATTTCCGGCCGACCTGAAATTTTGCTAGGATCAATTAGACATCAAGAGCAACATTCCTGTAAAGTTTCATGAAAATCCGTTGAGTAGTTACAGAGAAGTATAGTCGTTACAAGTTTTTACTAGATAACTCTATGTAAACAAAGTTGGCCGCTGACAGCCATGTTTAACATCGAATCAAAGCGATTTTCGACAAGGACCAACATCATGACATGCTGATCATTTTAGAAAAAGTCCCATACCAATATCACTTATAGTTTTCAAGAAGTAGTCGCCATAAACTTGATTTTTTGAAAATCTATTTTTAGCCTTGGCGGCCATCTTGAATTTCCGGGCAACCTGAAGTTTTGCTAGGATCAATTAGACATCAAGAGCAACATTCGTGTGAAGTTTCATGAAAATCCGTCACGTGGTTTCAGAGGAGTAGTCGCTACAAGTTTTCATTATATAACTCTATGTAAACAAAGATGGCCGCTGATGGCTATGTTTAATGTCAAATCAAAATAATTTTTGACAAGGATCAACATCATGTCATACTGATCATTTTAGGAAAAGACGCATATCAATATCACTTATAGTTTTCAAGCAGTAGTCGCTACAAACTTGTATATTTTTAGCCGTGGCGGCCATCTTGAATTTCCGGCCGACCTGAAAGTTTGCTAGGATCATTTAGACATCAAGACCAACATTCCTGTGAAGTTTCATGGAAATCTGTCGAGTAGTTTCAGAGGAGTAGTCACTACAAGTTTTTACTAAATAACTCTATGTAAATAAAGATGGCCGCTGGCAGCCATGTTTAACGTCGAATCAAAACGATTTTCGATAAGGACCAACATCATGTCATGCTGATCATTTTAGAAAAAGTCCCATATCAAGATCACTTATAGTTTTCAAGAAGTAGTCGCTACAAACTTGTTTTTTCAAAATCTATTTTTAGATTTGGTGGCCATCTTGGATTTCACATCAACATGAATTTTTGCTAGGATCAACTAGACTTCATGGGCAACATTTCTGTAAAGTTTCATGAAAATCCATTCAGTAGTTTCAGAGGAGTAGTCGCTACAACAAAAAAGTTTACGGACGGACAGATGGACAGACGGACGGACAGACGGACGCCGCACCACGGCATAAGCTCTGCTGATCTCTGATCAGAAGAGCTAAAAATGAAAAATAATTAATAATAAGAGTGCCCCCTTTGCATTATCCATAGCACCCGGGTGGTACAAGCAGGGGAAATATGGTAAATTATATACACAACAGTCTATTGAATCAGTTTAGAATTATTTTATTATTAGAATTTTCAAAAACCTCATTACTTTATGTCAAGTAAAACCTCAATGAGTTCTGAGAATGTAATGAGTTTTAAATTAACTGGTTTCATTGGTCCAATTTTTATCACTGAACCAATCAGAATGCTTCATTCATATTTTCGTTTGGTTGTTTCTATCATGACATCACTTTCTGGTATTATGACATCACATCCTGGTATTATGACATCACATCATGCCATTATGACGCAACTCCGTGTGTTCTGAGAACTGACTGAGCATTTAAATTGCTGTGAGAAACAGATTGACTGTTTGTATCTCTCAATGAATAAAGAGTTTCTTAAAACCCAGAATCATAAAATTCTAAATATAGAATTATTCTAAAATGATTTGATAGACTGTGAATGAATAAATGAAGAATGAACGAAATGTGTTTTTATCTCCTGTCAACACATTATATTAGGTTATATTGGGACAGCAACCTCATAGGCAGATGAGATGAAGGATGAATTTTCCCATCAGACATGCCTCTGCCATGGAAATACCCAGGCGGGACAGAGGTCTGCCATGGAAATACCCAGGCCGGACAGAGGTCTGCCATGGACATAACCAGGCGGGACAGAGGTCTGCCATGGAAATACCCAGGCGGGACAGAGGTCTGCCATGGTCATATCCAGGCGGGACAGAGGTCTGCCATGGAAATACCCAGGCCGGACAGAGGTCTGCCATGGACATACCCAGGCAGAACAGAGGTCTGCCATGGAAATACCCAGATGGGAAGAGGTCTGCCATGGAAATACCCAGGCGGGACAGAGGTCTGCCACGGAAAGACCCAGATGGAACAGAGGTCTGCCATGGAAATACCCAGGTGGAAAAGAGAATACCCACGCAGGACAGAGGTCTGCCATGGAAATATATACCCAGGTGGGGCAAAGGTCTGCCATGGAAATACCCAGGCGGGGCAGAGGTCTGCCATGAAAATACCCAGGCAGGACAGAGAATACCCAGGCAGGGCAGAGGTCTGCCATGGAAATACCCAGGCGGGACAGAGGTCTGCCATGGAAATACGAAGACGGGACAGAGAATACCCAGGCAGGACAGAGGTCTGCTATGGAAATACCCAGGCGGGACAGAGGTCTGCCATGGAAATACCCAGGCAGGACAGAAGTCTGCCATGGAAATACCCAGGCGGGGCAGAGGTCTGCCATGGAAATACCTAGGCGGGGCAGAGGTCTGCCATGGAAATACCCAGGCAGGACAGAGGTCTGCCATGGAAATACCCAGGCGGGACAGAGGTCTGCCATGGAAATACCCAGGCGGGACAGAGGTCTGCCATGGAAATACCCAGATGGGACAGAGATTACCCAGGCGGGGCAAAGGTCTGCCATGGAAATACCCAGGCGGGACAGAGAATACCCAGGCGGGGCAGAAGTCTGCCATGGAAATACCCAGGTGGGACAGAGAATACCCAGGCGGGGCAGAAGTCTGCCATGGAAATACCCAGGCGGGGCAGAGGTCTGTAGCTCTAAAGCACAAGGCCTTATACACTGAGTTACTAAGGCCTCTTCATTTAAAGACCAAATAGGTTTAATGATAAAAGAAAAATGATTATTTTTATTCTTTTCAAATTGGTATAGATCTTTTCAAGCCATGATATTTTCTCCCTCTTCATTTTCCCTGTTTACAATTGCCTGTAGCATCTATAAGCATAACAGTATACATGTAACGGCCCATTACAGGTTGATGCAGTACATAGGGAATAAAATACCACTGTTGTGTGGAGACTGTCACTTGAATACATTATTCAGTATCTTCTGTTTCACAGAAAACTCTAGACATTCTTTGTTTTATGACTTGTTTTGCACGAAAAGTGCTGTCTTTTGATTAAAAAGTGTTGTTGTCTGCTTAAAAGTGCTGTCATTTTCTTTAAAGTGTTGTATGTTTGGAAAGTGCCATCTTTACTTGAAAAAGCACTGTTATCTGTTTGAAAATAGTTGTCTTTTGCTAATATCCTGTGTAGTCCGCTTGAAAAGTGCTGTTTTTTGCTTGAAAGAGCTCTCTTTTACTTGAACAGTGCTGCTTCTCCTGGAAACTTTAATATTAGTGCTTACTGTCTGCTTCAAATTGCTGCTTTTGCTTGATAAGTGCTGTCTGGCTTGAAAATTCCTTCCTTTTGCTTGAAAGGTTCTGTTTGTTTGCTTGAAAGATATGTCTTATGCCTTAAAAGTGCTGTCTTTTTACTGCAAACTGTAGTGCTGAAGTCTGCTTGAAAATTTCTGTTGCCTGCTTGAAATGTGCTGTCTTTTGCTTGAAAAGTGTCTTTTGCTTGAAAAGTACTGTTTTTTGCTTGAAAAGTGCTGATGTCTGCTTGAACAGTGCTAGTTTTTTTCCTCTATTTTTCTCTTAATATCCCACTCTTTCAGACAACATGCGTTCTCTTTTGTTACAAAAGAATGGGGTATGTTGCTAACTGTTTTGCTCATTTTACCCCACTATCACTATACCTGCGTACAGAATTTCAAAATAAAGTGGAATGAATCATTTATATTCTGCCATAAATCATTGAAATAAATTGCTTCTGACGTGTTCGGCTAAAAAATTCCGTAATTGTTGATATTACCGTTACAATTTTGCAATCAAGTCTGTGAACCATGTACCAGAATGCTTCAGTATTGATTATTTAATTGGAAATAAGCAACAATCTGGACCAGGTAACACGCTGCAAGGTAAACAGCCAGGCCGATATATTCCAATCTTAAACAATAGTACGGAATTGTGGTTGACGCGAGGGAAATCACATTTTTATTTTATACAAAAATTGGAAGTCAGTGACCAGGGCATTCAATAAACTGTTTCACAGGGTATTACATGTTTAAGAAACTATTTTAGGTAAAAAAAGAATAATCAAGAATCTTCTAATATCAGGTCATATGATGGACCACAACAAATAAAGTACATGTATGTCAACGCTTGTTTCTTTTTTTGTTTAAGAGAACATTTGCATACTCTAGAAATAGGAAAATTCCAAATAAAAACAACACTTATAAATAGGTGTGTTGGTCGGTCGAGTGGAAACACACATAGTATTTCGCGGCCGACAACTTTATTAGTTGCAACAGTTATGATAAAAAAACACCTAAAAATAAAGTCGAAGTTAAGGGAACACCATATTGGATATACTTTTCTTAGAACATGTAAAAAGATTCTTCATACGTTCATGATAACTGTAAATCAGGAGCTCGTTCAATCATTTGACATAAAAAATACCTGTCAGATTTTTTCTTTCCTTTTTTCTCTTCTTTTGGTGCAGCTGGTATGTGTAGTTCCTTTTCACTGCTGGAAAATAGGGACAAAAACTGGTTATTACAACTGGTGTATAAAATTATATACAAATGCTGGAAATGAGGCATTATGGTGTGTGTGTGTGTGTGTGTGTGGGGTGGGGTGGGGTGGGGGGGGGTGGGGGAGTTATTGTTATATACAATGTAGCTATACTGACAAATAAGTGAGGGGGGGGGGGGGGGGGGGGGGGGGGGGGGGGGGGGGAAAGAGTTATTGATATACAATGTAGCTATACTGACAAATGAGTGAGAATGGGATTCAAGGGTTAAGTGATTTTGTCTCCCATTTTCAGCAGCCTCGGAAGCTCAATGGACAAGACTTTTTAGAGCTACAGACCTCTGTTCCATGTGGCTTCGCTCCCTGGGGGAGGCATGTCTAATGGGAAACTTCATCTGTCATCTCACCTCTGTCTCTGAGTTTACTGTCCCAATATAACCTAAATTGATGTGTCAACGGGACGTACAGCCCCATTTCATACACTTACATTTTTAAATAGCCATACTTTTAATATTTTAAAACTAAAATTTTAAAATCTACTAAAATTTTATCAGAATTTGCGAGTTTTTCTCTTTTTTCGATGCTTACTCAGGGATCGCTCTAAAATTCTCACTACCGGTATGTAAAATATGTACGAGATTTTTACATTTGCTTGTGAGATTGTTTTTTAACTTGTTTAGTTCAAATTCGTAAAAGTAATGAGATTTGTTTGCTCATTTAACATTTTTGGATGAGATATTTGAGAAAACAATGATAGAATCTCTTCAAATCTCCCCCAATGTGAAACCTGCTTAGGCCAAAAAAAAATACCTATGTTTTCGGTGGCCCGACCGACCCTATTTTGTAGGGGCCGACCATAAAACTTTTTATGAAAAAAAATAATAATAAAAAAAAAAATTGTTCTGAACAATGATTTATCACAATATATCGAGGTAAACTGACATCACAGAGAAACTTTCAGCTGTATCATCAACTTGTATGGGGATAAATATGAGATAAATACATGTAGAATCTCACAATATCTTGCTCCAAAAAAAAAAAAAAAAAAAAAAAAATGCCTACCTACCGACCCTGTTTTTTCAGAGCATGCAATAGGAAACACACCTATTTATTTTTTTCGCCTTACTATACAACGAAACTTATTTTTTCCCAAATGTTTTGACCTCAAAGACGGAGTTCGCATGTTAAAATAATTTATATATATGGAAGACATTAATTTTAAAGGTTGGGACTAATGTACAACACTACTCATTTCTCTATAGTCCATGGGATTCTTAGAACCCTCAACAATTTTCCTTTGTTATAGGCCATTATAATTATAATTGAATCCATGATTTAGAATCATGAATTCTGCGACAGTGACTTAGTGGAACATCTTCATGGGAGATTCACACTGCGGCAGTGGCTTATTGGAACATCTTCAAGGGAGATTCACACTATGGCAGTGACTTATTGGAACATCTTCACGGGAGATTCACACTGTGGCAGTGACTTATTGGAACATCTTCAAGGGAGATTCACACTGTGGCAGTGGCTTAGTGGAACATCTTCATGGGAGATTCACACTGCGGCAGTGACTCAGTGGAACATCTTCACGGGAGATTCACACTGTGGCAGTGACTTAGTGGAACATCTTCACGGGAGATTCACACTGTGGCAGTGACTTAGTGGAACATCTTCACGCGAGATTCACACTGTGGCAGTGGCTTAGTGGAACATCTTCACGGGAGATTCACACTGCGGCAGTGACTTAGTGGAACATCTTCACGGGAGATTCACACTGTGGCAGTGGCTTAGTGGAACATCTTCATGGGAGATTCACACTGTGGCAGTGGCTTAGTAGAACATCTTCATGGGAGATTCACACCGTGGCAGTGGCTTATTGGAACATCTTCACGGGAGATTCACACGGTGGCAGTGGCTTAGTGGAACATCTTCACAGGAGATTCACACTGTGGCAGTGACTTAGTGGAACATCTTCATGGGAGATTCACACTGTGGCAGTGGTTTAGTGGAACATCTTCACGGGAGATTCACACTGTGGCAGTGGCTTAGTGGAACATCTTCACGGGAGATTCACACTGTGGCAGTGGCTTAGTGGAACATCTTCACGGGACATTCACACTGTGGCAGTGGCTTAGTGGAACATCTTCACGGGAGATTCACACTGTGGCAGTGGCTTAGTGGAACATCTTCACGGGAGATTCACACTGCGGCAGTGACTTAGTGCAACATCTTCACGGGAGATTCACACTGTGGCAGTGGCTTAGTGGAACATCTTCACGGGAGATTCACACTGTGGCAGTGACTTAGTGGAACATCTTCACGGGAGATTCACACTGCGGCAGTGACTCAGTGGAACATCTTCATGGGAGATTCACACTGTGGCAGTGACTTAGCGGAACATCTTCACGGGAGATTCACACTGCGACAGTGACTTAGAGGAACATCTTCATGGGAGATTCACACTGTGGCAGTGGCTTATTGGAACATCTTCACGGGAGATTCACACTGCCGCAGTGACTTAGTGGAAAATCTTCAAGGGAGATTCACACTGTGGCAGTGACTTAGTGGAACATCTTCACGGGAGATTCACACTGTGGCAGTGGCTTAGTGGAACATCTTCACGAGAGATTCACACTGTGGCAGTGGCTTATTGGAACATCTTCACGAGAGATTCACACTGTGGCAGTGACTTAGTGGAACATCTTCACGGGAGATTCACACTGTGGCAGAGGCTTAGTGGAACATCTTCACGGGAGATTCACACTGTGGCAGTGGTTTAGTGGAACATCTTCACGGGAGATTCACACTGTGGCAGTGACTTAGTGGAACATCTTCACGAGAGATTCACACTGTGGCAGTGACTTAGTGGAACATCTTCATGGGAGATTCACACGGTGGCAGTGACTTAGTAGAACATCTTCACGGGAGATTCACACTGTGGTAGTGACTTAGTGGAACATCTTCATGGGAGATATACACGGTGGCAGTGACTTAGTGGAACATCTTCACGGGAGATTCACACCGTGGAAGTGACTTAGTGGAACATCTTCACGGGAGATTCACACCGTGGAAGTGACTTAGTGGAACATGTTCAAGGGAGATTCACACTGCGGCAGTGGCTTAGTGGAACATCTTCACGAGAGATTCACACTGCGGCAGTGACTTATTGGAACATCTTCAAGGGAGATTCATGCGGCAGTGGCTTAGTGGAACATCTTCATGGGAGATTCACAATGTGGCAGTGACTTAGTGGAACATATTCAAGGGAGATTCACACTGTGGCAGTGACTTAGTGGAACATCTTCAAGGGAGATTCATGCGGCAGTGGCTTAGTGGAACATCTTCAAGGGAGATTCACACTGTGGCAGTGACTTAGTGGAACATCTTCAAGGGAGATTCACACTGCGGCAGTGGCTTGGTGGAACATCTTCAAGGGAGATTCATGCGGCAGTGGCTTAGTGGAACATCTTCATGGGAGATTCACACTGTGGCAGTGACTTAGTGGAACATCTTCAAGGGAGATTCACACTGCGGCAGTGGCTTAGTGGAACATCTTCAAGGGAGATTCACACTGCGGCAGTGACTTAGTGGAACATCTTCACGAGAGATTCACACTGCGGCAGTGACTTAGTGGAACATCTTCACGAGAGATTCACACTGTGGCAGTGGCTTAGTGGAACATCTTCAAGGGAGATTCACACTGTGGCAGTGGCTTATTGGAACATCTTCATGGGAGATTCACACTGTGGCAGTGGCTTATTGGAACATCTTCATGGGAGATTCACACTGTGGCAGTGACTTAGTGGAACATATTCAAGGGAGATTCACACTGTGGCAGTGACTTAGTGGAACATATTCAAGGGAGATTCACACTGTGGCAGTGACTTAGTGGAACATATTCAAGGGAGATTCACACTGTGGCAGTGGTTTAGTGGAACATATTCAAGGAGATTCACACTGTGGCAGTGACTTAGTGGAACATCTTCAAGGGAGATTCACACTGCGGCAGTGACTTAGTGGAACATCTTCAAGGGAGATTCACACTGTCGCAGTTTCTTAGTGGAACATCTTCAAGGGAGATTCACACTGCGGTAGTGACTTAGTTGAACATCTTCAAGGGAGATTCACACTGTCGCAGTTTCTTAGTGGAACATCTTCAAGGGAGATTCACACTGCGGTAGTGGTTTAGTGGAACATCTTCAAGGGAGATTCACACTGTGGCAGTGACTTAGTGGAACATCTTCAAGGGAGATTCACACTGCGGTAGTGGTTTAGTGGAACGTCTTTAAGGGAGATTCACGTACTGTAGTCACACTGACCTGGAATTGTATCACCGGTCACGTGACTATCGTCGCACTGACCTGTATGCTTTGGCACATTACTAACGAATTTTCGTAAGTGTAGGCGGTAAAGAGGTGGGGACTTTTTTACTTTACTATATACATGTTTAAGATTCTAAATCGTGAATATATGTAACTTTTACTGTTTTAAATAATAAAGTGGGTAATTTATAGTAGATAACTAAAGACAAATACATTTTTGTTTAAACAAGAAAAAATGAAGGCACCTATTCGTACCCGATGATCAGTCAAATAGTGCAGTTGTAAACAATCCCATAGTTCTTTGACCGAAAATACACAGATGAGTGCAGAGGTGCCGTCTGGTTGGATACAATGCGTAATTTTTTTATTTGAAGCTCCCTTGCTTGATGTTCAGTATATACACTGAACAAAATTGGTAAGTATCAACTTTTGTATCTTAACTATCTTTCCTATTTTAAATATATTTTAGAAAAGATATACGATAAGTATTTTGTTTTGACCCATAGTTTGTAAAACATTTAATTTTTGTTTAAATTGTTACATCTTTTGAGAGTTACCCTCCCTTTATATGAAAACATGAAATGTGCTGATAAAACACATAACATGAGTCAAAGATCACTTAAAGATATAAAAAAAATAAAATTGGTATGAAATAATAGAAAAAAACATAAAAAATTGACCCCCCTATCGCAAATTCTCTGTCTATAAAAAAATGAAATATGGATAATCTTAAATTACCTCCCTTTAAATTGAATATTGTTTGAAATTCAAGTAACTGTAATTTAGCGTTAACATTAAATATTTCGAAAAATTCTTTTGCAAATGCATTTGTAGTGGTAATGCTAGTAAAACATGATGTCAAAATAATTTTAACTGGCATATTTTAGAATTAGGAACATCGAAAGCTTCACTATTTCGAAGTACTTAATAAAATCCTATATACCCAGTTGTATAAGTGTTATAACTTTGTTATAACTTATTTCTAAGAAAACACATTGACTTAAAAGTTTTAAAATATGTTCATGCAATCAGCATAGACGATTTACACTCGTTATTTTGCAGTTTAACCGTACCTCTAATCAAGCACAAAATACACAAAACAATGAGAATATTATTGACATATTCTTAGGTTGATACTTAGCAATTTGGTTTAGTATAATTATATAAAAGTTAGTGCTATGACTGGTTGGACCGTTGTCAGAATAATATGACTGGTTGGGGTATCATGTCTACGGTGTGGTATTCCAGTGTGGCAGCACTATAAAGTTGTGCATAGACCTCACTGCTAAAAGTAAACATATGACTGAAAGATTATGAAAAGCAACATTAAACCCTATGACTACATACTCCAAGAAAATTCAACCATGTGCGTATTAATATTTTTTTATTTAAACACATATAATCGTTGTGTTGAAAATGACGTAAAACACCATACAAACAAACAAACAAACGTTCTTAGTGCTGCGTGGTATTATCAGTTTATCGGTGTATTGTACCGTGATATTTATTTTAGCATACCGGTTTGTACCGGTTTGTACCGGTTTTCTCTACACACATGTTTTGATTATGAAAGTAAATCGTAATCTGCGACTAAGATCTAAACAAAAAAATAATGAATCAGAAAGAAAAAAAAAAAAAAATTAAAAAAAAAAAAAAACAACACCTACGTCTCTTTTTTTCTTCGAAAAGGCGAGACAAAAACTGTGAATTTGAAGAAAACTAGAAATGTGTCCATGGGACACGGATGCTCCCACTGAAAAGAATCAGTGTAAAACATAAAGTTTGATGAAAAAGGGGCCTAACTTTGGTAATACTGGGTCGATTTAGACGCCAAATCGATGATATGCATATTTTGATATCATATGTAAGCATCCTGTAAAGTTTGAAAAGAAATGTAGGAAAACTGTGGGAGGAGATAGACACACAAGATATTTTAAAGTAAAATTTGACGAAGAAAGTGCCATAAGTCCGGTAAATACTAGGTCGACTTTCACGCCGAAACAATATGCACATATTGACATCATAGGTAAGCATCGTGTACAGTTTCGAAGCAATCGATTGAAAAGTGTGGGAGGAGATAGACACACAAGATATTTTGCCTTTAAATTTGATGAAAAAGGGGCCATAACTCTGGTAATACCAGGTCGATTTTGACGCCGAAATGATATGTACATCTTGACATCATAGGTAAGCATCCTGTAAAGTTTTGAAGCAATCGGTTGAAGTGTGGGAGGAGATAGACACACAAGATATTTTGACGTAAATTTGATGAAAAGGGGCCATAACTCCAGTAATACTCGGTCGTTTTTTTACGCCGAAACGATATGCACAACTTGACATCATAGGTAAGCATCCTGTAAAGTTTCGAAGCAATCGGTGGATGTGTGGGAGGAGATAGACACACAAACTTTTCGAGGCGGATAGAAAGACAGACGGACGGACATATCGGAAGGACGGAAGGGCATGGCTAACACTATACATGTATGCCCCCTCACCATTCGGTAAAAAAGGTGTTTATTTATTTATTTATTAACATTGCTAGGACCGCATTATTTAAATTTCTGTTGCTCACATGACATCCATTAGGGCATTAGATTTTGATCCTATTAGGTCTTGCATTTACATCGCTTACACATCTAGCTCAACTGGTAATACGCACTCATCTGTTATTACCCACTAGTGTAATTTCAGTGTTTTTTTTATGCCTAATTTGCGGCCGTTATTCGGCCCCATTCACAATGCCAAAAAGTATACTTTTTTCACAATTATATCCAAAAAATTCACAATCTGAAAAAAACACAAAAAAAAACAAACTATTTTTAGGGTAAATACAGACCAGTAATATACGCTGGTGTTAAAACTAGTCTGTATTTACCAAAACAAAACTTAAAACCAAGGGATATTAAACTGTGAAATTAAAAGTGAAAAAAGTTTCTTTTTCTTTTGTTATAATATTTCACAATTCTCACAATTTCTAGAAAAATGCCGCTATTTTTCACAATGGCACAGGCACAGGCTGCATTCACAAAACACATAAAAAAAACACTGAATTTTAGTGTGGGCTACGAGTTCAAACCCACAAAGCTTTACCTGCTATTGTATTTTATAAGCTAAACGTTACGAACATTGTCCTGCTGAAATTCCTAATGGCAAGGGCCCTTAGTCCCAATAGCAAAAACCATCACTGAATAATAACATCACACTACTGAACATCTGTCACTTTTTTAATTACTGCATTTGTTTTAAATTATTTAGTACAGTAGTGAACTGCAGTATTACAAACAAAACATATGGACAAACTTATAATTTATTGCCATTTATTTTCTCCCTGTTGTTGAAACTTATAGTCATCTGCAGTGATATTTCGACTAAAAATAAACATGTACCTGCTCATCTTACTACAGGGCTTTTTCACCTTATGTAACAGAGGCCTCAAATCATTGTGATGAATTGCACACACATACATTCTAGATAAGACATATAAATATAATAATTATTGAATAAAAAGGAACATAAATATAGTAAAAAAGAAAAATATATTGCCATATGTACAGATCTGCATGAAAATGAGAAAAGAAAAAAGTTGACATATATGTAAATATTTGAAAATGGGAAGTTGTCAGTCTGTCAGCTATGGCTGTATTTTTTTTCACATTTGTCTTTTTTCAATGACAACAGCATAAAATAAAATTACAAACAAAAAATGCATACGGCCAATGGGGAGGGTGGGGATCGGGGCTCTATAGTGGGTGGAATGTATTCTGATCAAGTTTGGCTAGTATTAAAATTGGAAATTCCACGAAAAAAATAGGTTTTCCATAAGCTACCTACAAAGTTTCATTCCAATATTTGTTTCCATTTAAACTACATAAACACCAAGTTTCGCTTAAAAATATCACTCATAACTGAAGTACTTTCCCAGAAACCATGTTTCTATTATTAGTAACAGTATTCCAGTGATCTCAAATGCAATCCCAAGCTCCCCTTCCATATAAGCTACCTACACAGCAAGTTTAGTTCAAATATCTCATTCCTAACTAAAGTTATTGAGTGGAAACCATCTGTTCTATTTTCAGTAACAGAAACCTTCACCTTGACCCCAGTTATCCAAATGTAATCCCTAGCTTCCTTTCCATATAAGCTACACACACAGCAATATTCCAATATCTCATTTCTAAGTGAAGTTATTGAGCAGAAAGCATTTTTCTATTTACAGTAACAGTGACATTGAACTTGTTCACACTGACCTGAAATGCAATCCCAATTTTCTTTCCATATTACCTACCTTCAAAGCAAGTTTTGTTCCAATATCTCATTTCTAAATAAAGTTATTGAGCGGAAAGCATTTTTCTATTTTTAGTAAAAGTGACCTAGACCTTGACCCAAGTGACCCAAAATCAACTCCCAAACTTCCTTTCCATATAAGCAACCTATACAGCAAGTTTCGTTTCAATATCTCTGTGGCGATTGGTTCACAACTTTGTGTTGTAAACCTGCGCCTCATTCCTAATATCTCATTCCTAACTAAAGTTATTGAGCGTAAACCGTTTTTCTATTTTTAGTAACAGTGACCTTGACCCCAGTGACCCCAAATGGTTTTCAATCTTGACCGAGTTTTCATCAATATCAGCAATCTGGCAAAGTTTGGCAAAATGGAGGCGCTAGAGTATTGACAAGACAAAATTTTCGTTAATTCAAGGGCAATAACTCCGGTGTTACTGGTCCGATCTGATTTTTTGTATTCATCCGAGCTTCCATTGATATTAACAATCTGGTAAAGATTTGATGAAAAATGGAGATGCTAGAGTGTTGACATCAAAAGGTTAACACATTTTTCAATAATTCAAGGGCCATAACTTCGTTGTTACTGTTCCGATCTGGCTGGTTTTCGAACTTGACCGACCTTTGATCAATATCAACCATCTGGCCAAGTTTGTTAAAGGTAGGATGAAAAATGCAGGTGCTACAGTGCCGACAAGACAAAATTATAACTCCGGTGTTCCTGGTCCGATCTGACAGATTTTTTAACTCGTCCGAGCTTCCATTGATATTAACAATCTGGTAAAGATGGTAAAGATTGGTAAAGTGGAGATGCTAGAGTGCTGACATCAAAAAGTTAACACATTTGTCAATAATTCAAGGGCCATAACTTCGGTGTTACTGGTCCGATCTGGCCGGTTTTCGAACTTGACCGACCTTTCATCAATATCAACAATCTGGCAAAGTTTGGTAAAGATCGGATTGAAAAGGTGCTATAGAGTTTACATCTCAAAGTTAACGAACGATGGATGACACAAAAGACCATGACATAAGCCCTAAATAAGAGCTAAAAAAGGGACAGATTGTTCATAGTTTGCATGTTAAAATAAATGCTCAATTCAATAATTGATTGGTATTATACCTAAAAACACACATTTTAAATTACCTTGAATTTGGTGGAGATGCTCTCACAGTCTATACACAAATAAAGCAGGGTTTCTTTCCACAAAAGAGGGAAGAGGCCCAGGCCTGTCCATTTTAGTTGGAAAATGTGCGCTTATTCTAATTTTGGGAAATAGGTAAAATTTCATTAATTAAGTAAATATGACAATTCTATGCTTTATTTATATAATTTGCATCCGTTATTTATTAATTATAATTACTGACTTTTCAGCCAGAACTGACTTTACAGACAGAATTAATGCTTTTTCTCAAATTCTGAGAGACTGCTGCTTTCTGATTGGAAAAAAATTCTGGCATAGTTGAGAAAAAAAATATCAACTTTTCAATTTATAGGAAGAGGCCTTTTACAAGCCTCTGTCACATAAGGTAAAAAAGACCTGTAAAGTTGTATCATGTTAAGAGAAGGTCCAGACATAAAAAAATGCATGACCTTGATATCATGTTAAAGCTTCATCCCGTTATCTAACAGGGGTTAGGAGTCATGAATTGAATTAATTTAATTTGTTGTTTAATGGCTCAGCAACACTTTATTTTACATCTGTAATGGACATAAAAATTGCATGACCTTGGAATTTGAACATATGCGACCATGAATTTGGTGTAAAATATGCTATTGCTTTAATGCAGTGTTTTTCTCAGTGCGTACATACATGGTATACATCTTTCTTTTCTTTTTTCTTTTTATCTCATTTTTTGAAGAACCTGCTTTAATTTATGAAATGTTATTAATTAGCTTCCACTACAGTAGAATTTTATTAAAACTGTTCTTTTAATAAAATTATTTTGACATGATTTGCATTCATTTATAATTATAGCATTAATTTTATTATCCCCCAAACAAAGTCGGAGGGATATAGTTTTGGCGTTGTCCGTACGTCCGTTCATCTGTTAAAATGTTCGTGTCCGCTGAAAACACTACTGATGTCATGGCTTAACAATTATAGATGTAGGTCTAAGGAAAATGACCCCTATTTCCACTAACCTGACCAACTCTCAATGTTTGCTTATACCATTAAGTTTTGTATCTATCTATCTACAGATACTGCAATAACCTCTTTTTAAGATTATGTTCAGGTTTTTTTGGGTAGAACCACGGACGTGGCGAGGATCGAACCCACAACCTTTCGATCTGAAGTCTGACGCTCTGCCACTCCATGGCAAAAGTCAAATTGGCACGGTAAAAATTAGGACCTTCTCTCTTTACAGCTTATATAGAAATATTTTGTAAAAAATAAAAAAATCTACCAACAGAAATTAGAAGGTACCCTTATTTCTTTGACCATGTTAGCAGAAACAGAAAGTTTTGTTTTTTCACTTGCCGAATCATTCTATCATGCACTGTAACAAATAAGACTAAACACTTCATTAGATGTACATCTTTTATATGGTTACAATATGTAAACCTATCATTGCGTTTAATAATTTGTTTAGTTGTTAAAGCTCAATAAGTTGTTTAAGTCATTTAAATAGCAAAGATAGTAAATAGACTAGTGAACTTCAATGCTATCATCACTGCATTATTTGTGTCTTAAATAACTGTCCCACAAATGAAGATCACAAGGTTTCTTTTAACTAACGTTACAAAAATTGATAATAGGCGGAGTCAAACGATTTTCCATATCTTTAAGACACTTAGAATGTGTCACTCAACGTGACTATCGATCACGTATGATCGATATGGTCATCAACAATACACGCCTACCGATAACTGCTAAAAACACGTGTGACATGTATTTACTGTTTACTTGGGTGGGGTATTTTGATTACTATTCAGACTATGTTTTCGCATTGTCTTTCATTTAAAAATATGTGACAGTTTAAAATAGTTATAGATTAGACATTTAACTATCGACTGGTGAAATAAAGAAGTAAATACCCATCAACAAATACGATAAAACGGTCTCCGCTTAACACCACCAAAACGTCCGCTTCATGCCTGATTGCCGCCATATTGGAAATAATTTGAGCCCCTACATCAATGATAAAATGACAACACATTTAGTGTGTCTGACTCGATATACGAAAAAAACAATACCAAAGAAATCAAACATATAATTTAATTAAATAATACGTCATCATTTTATATTCATATCCAAGCAAACTTTTACTACGTGTATATAGTAGTTTTATCTGAGTTATAAGCGTACTACTAGTAGTTAAAGGGACGCTTCAACTTGTCTTCTTTTTTTCTTTTTTTTACTTTACTCCTGTCCGTGTTTCTTTGTAATCAAAATATTCAACTTGAAATATATTCAGCGTAGACTAGACTAGGGACATGGAACAAAGTAGTGTCCATTTCTATTCTTCATTCATTTATCAAAGTTTTCCCCTTGAGTGATATCTAAACAGTTGCTTAATTGTTCGATTCTCTTTGCTAATAAAATATTGATTTAGCCTCATTAGCAAACGAAACATTTTCAAAAGCAACAAGTAGGCGGTAAAATAAATGAACAGATGCAGCATTACATCAACCGTTAGAAATTACGGACTTTCATTGAGAAAGTTGTGTACATTGCGATAACAATAGCTAAGTAGATTACATTATCACCTACCCGCGGGATTCAGCGGGGTGCGAAAGGCGTGGCTAAAGGGAATTGTGAAAATATACAAACAGATGTCGCGATCACTGTACGTCGGCGCGTGCCCATTGTTAATTTCACGTGAGCACCTGACATAAATCATATCGACTCCAATCATCACGGAGGTGTGAATACTACCTAACGGTTGCGACTGTTTACATGACATAACTGACAGAATGGTCAATCAGTGACTGACCAAACTATTCGGGAATCTCATTAAAATACTATATGATTTTTTTTTCACACGCTGACCATTTTGCAATGAGCTTTTTATCAATATTAAGTTAAATAAACAAATGTTTGTGCTTTAACACGTCAGCAAATTTTAGCATTAGACTTTCAGAGCCAAACACATGTTCTAGGGGGGGAAAAAACAACATAAGGAAAATCAGGGACTGCAGAAAGATATATTAATAAAATCCTGAAATAAAGTAAAACAGCTAATTGATTGATATATTCGTGATAATATGTCGTATAAAATATAAATAAATACAAGCACAAACTATTTAAACTGCACCTTACATATCTCAAAAAAATGTGTACATTAAGTCTAAGATTAATAAAAGTAGCCGCTGATAATAAAGTTTGGTTAACCTAGCTTATAGTAGTTATAAAGAAAAAATCAAATAATATATATTCACTGGATGACCCATAAAGTTTTGCAACTGTGCAACTTATTTCCATGATCACCAAAAATATGAAAGATCTAAGATTTTGGCACTGGCACGTTTAAATTTTAAAATTAATTGAAAAACTAATAAGATTAATACTCAATTATTAATATCCCACTTTCAAGCACATCACAAATTACAAAAATCAATCACTATCACAGTTAATATGATCACAATATTATGACATGCAAAATGCCATTTCCATACTGTTCGTGAATTTGATTTATTTCCCCCTATATATATAACGTCTAAAAATTTACTAAACTTTATCAGGGACGAAAATCATATAGAGCCATGACTTTATATAAGTCCTTGATCGTTTATAAAATATTTTCTTTGATTGTGTATGAACAGTATCTTTTTTATATGGCTCAGATTGATAAAGTAAAATCGGATAAAAGGCCCCATCCACGAAAATTGACCGCTTAATTAATTCCTTTCAAGCAGCAAGGTGCCCCTTTAACCAATTAAGATCGGTCATACTAGGTTATTTCACACACCAACACTATTTTTGTTATAAAAAAAATCATAGAGAGAAACCATTTAAAGTGTTCTTATTCATATCCATAAAAATTAAAGCTATTATAACCCAAGTAAAATGCTTTAGAACATGTGGATAACGTTCTCTTTGATGTTCTCGGTGCGTGTACGCACTACGCGAATATGTCACTGCGCATGCCCAGAAACATTAATTATGCAGTGCGCAGAGCGTTTGTGCGCAGGTCACAGCTGTCTAAACATGGAGGTTGGCCGAAAGGTTTATCTACTAAGTTCTAATCGTACGTAATAGCCCCTTTGGATCGAAATAACCAACCAGAATTCGCTACCAAAGGTTACTACATTTGACAGTTTATCATTCTTTGTTGTTCGATCGCTTGTTGATTGTAGAATGACGATGGAAAACATGGGTGAACTAACCGATCAACAAATTAACGATTCCTCGACAACACCGATCACTTCTAGTCAGAGCGCGAGTGAGGACGAGTTCACTGTTACGGTTACACCTAAGCAGGAGTTTGTGGACCCTAACAGTGTAGATAGTGTCAGTGTTAGTCCAGGTGTTGACGATTCAGCAAGTGGAGATATAGGAAGTGGGGAGATTGATTCTCCCACAATCATAACACGTTCGGACATAGCTATTCCAGTCAGTATGATTGACTCGCATGAATTCCGTTCTCAGATGGGAGATCTTACTTACCAAACGCTGAATGGACCACTAAATGGACATATGAGTCCTAGTTACAGTCCAAACAACTATGCTACACTCACGCCGCTACAACCTCTGCCACCAATTTCTACAGTGTCGGATAAATTTCATCAAATTCAGAATTCGCAAAATTTTCAATTTATGAATATGAATATGAACAACATCAATGCCATAAATGGATTAGCCAGTATGGATAATGTAATGAATTTAAACGCGTACAGTTACGACAAAATGATGAACACGATGGCACCCGTATCTTTACCAATGATGGGCAATATGAACGGATATTCGCAACAGTCACTCGGACAATATACATATAATGTTAACGTAAGTCTTGGGCAGAACGGAATGCCGTCGCCCAAATCTGCAGCTGAAATGAAACCAATTATGTCACCAAATCATTCAACATCTTACGAGCCATACCCGCGTAGTTTGACAACAACACCGTCCCGATTACATTCACCCATGAAAATAAAACAGTGTGATTCACCGATACCAATGATGCAGGGTTCAAACGGTTTACATCTCAGCCCAACAGGAATGGAGAACTCTCCACAAAGTTTACACAGCGGAAGTCCGCAACATCAGGGCCTGGATCAGAACGGGAAGGAATTAGAGGAAATAAACACAAAAGAACTTGCACAAAGAATAAGTAGTGAATTGAAAAGATACAGTATACCGCAAGCAGTGTTTGCGCAAAGAGTTTTGTGCAGAAGTCAAGGCACGCTAAGTGATCTGTTGAGAAATCCAAAGCCATGGAGTAAGCTGAAGTCAGGTAGAGAAACCTTCAGAAGAATGTGGAAATGGTTGCAAGAACCAGAATTCCAGAGAATGTCTGCCTTGAGACTGGCAGGTAATCAAGGTCATTGATCAAGTTTCTTATTCTTTCTGTCATACATGTAGAACATGCGCAAGATGTTGTCGTGTTGTAAGTGTAATGGGATTTTATATTGCGTGGGTCTGTAATCATCAGAGAACTAGGTATTTTCAATCATCGTGGAATCGGGTACATCTTCAAATTGAAGATCTGTGCAGATTTTTCATAATCTCATATTTAAGATCAGTGCATGCTTGTACATTTTGCAACATCATGCTTCTGTGGTATTTCAAAAGAAAATTATTTTAGAAGAACTGTAAAAATACTTTATTACTTAAAACAGTTTTCTCTTTCTCTGAAAACCACTAAATCATGTAAATCAGCTGAATGATTTTCTTTCGGTTTCAAGGAAAATTTAACAAAGGAAGGATTGCTTATAATGGTTTTCTTTATTTTGGGTATGTGAATAGGACTATTCTTGCATATATTCTACCTTTATCATAGTAGAGAATTCATTCAACCTTCTCTCAGTTTACATACAAACAATCTACATGATTTTATCATATCGTATTGCTGATCATTTGAACAGAAATTTGAGTCATTCATTGTATTGATAAGATAACTTATGGATTTCAATGAAGCAATTAAAAATTCATGACATGAAGTAAGAGACTAAAGGCAGAGATTATGTTCAAGTTATGGTAATTTATTTTGCTTTGTAATTCAGTTAGTTTGATCCATTCTGCAATCTTCAGCGGCACAGTCATTTGAAAAATACATACATTTTTTTGTGTCTTTTTTTGTGTGTATATATGTAACATAGTTTAACAAGCCACCACCCTTCCTGCCATAATGCTCCGTGTGTTATCCTAGGTTCTGTACCAGGGCTAAATTTTAAGCCCAACTGTTTTCAAAATCATGAAGAATTCAACTTTTGAGACCCTTACAACATGGTACAGACACCGTAATATTTTGACTGATCAATGTTTTTGTCTGATATGACATATTTAACACAAATCGCAATTTTTTCAATTTTTATTAAAAGCGAGCCTGATATATCCCGTTGATAATGTATCTTTATTCCATATTTATAAGCAGTCTTTGGGATGTGAGTTGGGGGGTGAGCGGAAAGCAACTTGCATATTTTATCGCAAATATTGTACTGAGTGATTTACATGTCCTCTGTCTGTTTGCAGCATGTTTACAACCCGTCGAGGCCGAGGGACAGGGTGAGGACCACAATCCATACAGTATGTTGATATATCTGTCTGTCCATCTGTCTTTTGTCAGAAATGACTATTCTTTGTGTTGTCGTTTTTTTCATTATCGTAGATATACTTACATATTTTACTCACCAACTCTGACCAGGTGAAATATTGGGTGCTAGATTCATTCAGACCTATACTAACACAGCTATTAAACTATGTTTGATACTAATAATTACTAATAGACAAAACTAGTTCTTGGTAACATCTACACGATAATGCTACTAATCCTTCTAAAACTCACTGAAGATTTTAACTTAAAGGAGTGGGAGGAAAATGTACTTTTAGTTTCATAACGTATTTGATTTGGGAAGAAAATGTTAAACTTTTGGAGTCTTGTCTATTAAATTAGGCCTTACTTCGGGAAAAAAGCAACACCATGGAAAGGTCCTTTTTTTTTTTTAAATGTTAAATATATAAGCATCTAAAGATAAAGATGGAGAGAGCACAAGGTAAGTGAGGTTTGCATTTCCCCCATTCTTCAAATCCCATTAATGTATATTATGTAACTGCTGGTTTAGGATTGAGGGACAAGTCTTGAAGAATTTAATTGCAATGTGCTGCATCCAATATCAATGACAAGTTTGGTTCTGTTTGCCAAAAAATTAACACTTGTGTTAGTTTCTGTCAAATTTAATTTTCTGAGCATCAAAAACAACGTTGTGGGTGATTTTTTATTTTTTATGAAACTTTACATTTGGTAACAAACTTCCAAATGTGTGTGAACTGTGTGTGCACAGAATGTACAAACGCCTCTAAAATATCACGTAACAATGTTGTAGTATGGCCGTCGTAGTATATTGAACAAGATTATTGAACTATTGGCTCACTTTCATTCAGAAAACTACACTGTGTTGTCACCAACACTGCTTGACAGAATTTCATCAATATTTGGTCCTTTATCCACAAATTGTGGGCAATGACTTTATTATTAATCTATATATTGGTTTATTCTTATATATATTAATTACTATGTTGCATTGTTTTTAGACCGAAAATAACTACGGCGCTTTATATTGAATAAATTGCTTTCAAGTTAAAACTGTTGATATAAACGATTTTTGTAGTTTATTCGGGATTTTTTTTACTTAAAAGGTTTAGTTTTGTCTGAAACAAGCGACAATTGATAATCTGGTGACGTCTATTTGTTCAAAACTAGTTTGTCAGATAGAAGATGTTGTTTTGATTTTGCATATATATATATATATATATTAAACTGCTTGCTTGATAGATAGACTGTAAACACCAATAAATACTTCTTAATTGTTGTCTTGAAATAATTCAAAACATTCAAATACCTTTTATTCACCTTGCGTTTTTCACTTTCATTGAACTGGGTTTTATGGCGCACTGACACTTTGAAGACTTTCACAAGTTGATTGGACATTAATAAATAGAGAGCCTCAGAGGATCTGCTAGAAGAAATGTATAGTTTTATGAATTTGTTTGTTTGGTTGACTAATACAATGTAACGCTAGTTTGCCTGATAGTGATGTGATAATAGCTGTGAATACTGTACTTTGTTTGACAAATAATTGTAGCAAGGTGTTAAAAGGAAACCATAGTAACTTACGATAACACAACAGAAGTGTCGCGTATACAGTGCATAGTTTAGTTTTTCTTTTTTTTACAATTTGTGGTATAAAGAGCTGATAGGCATCACTTTTTTATCACCATCATTATTCAAATTCAGATCCATTAGTACATTTATAAAAAAATTGTGAAGAGAGTTTCATCCCACAAAGGCACGAGTCCAAGTTAATAATTTTCACTGATGGAAGAGTGCCGTTCATCCAATTATTGTCAGTGCTGGCTGCACGAGGCTTCGTAAACACTCCAATTCATTTAGATCTCGGCTCTAAGCCCTCGCTGTATGCAGGCTCGCGTAATTATGGGTCTTAGTAAAGTTGAAATTACCAATACACGATGATTAAGCACATTACGGTGGTGGTCAGGGATTTGACTTGACCAATGGTCAGCCTATTGCCTGTGGCAGCGAAGCTGAATACATGTATTTCCATGGTGATATTTTGAAGATGAAATTTGTCTGTCATGTTGTTTCCATGGATACAGTATACAAATGAACGGGTTCTGATTTTGGCAAAATAATCACTTTTTGAATGTAGTTGAAAGGTCATCCATCGCATATTAATTAAACATGCCTATTTTTTTTACTTCCGTTCTTAACGGGAAATCTCATTACCAAACAAGTCAAACATAACCAGTTACTTTACTATCATTAAATTAAGAAGTACATTCATTTTGTTAAGGAGCGGGGTGGGGTGGTGGGGGCATGGTATTTTGAACCAGGAAGGAAAACATTAAAAATGAGAAATGATACAATCCATCATGTATGTAAAATCACTGCTGAATTTTGAAGGATATTCGCCTGTGGTAATAGCTGAAAACAGGTCAACTGTTAAGATCTATTTTGGACACATATTTATTTATTTTCATTTTTCATTGTTTGTCTATTGCTTATTTTAATTATTTAAACATTCATACAAACAAATCCTACTTTAAAATTACACTGACCATAACAGAACAGATGACAGACTATTTCTGTGACCGTTGGACAATGGAGATCACATGACCAAGGCCACAGTGCAGAAGTGGGTCCCCAAGGGCTTTCTCAATTTAATTTGGTAATTAGACTGGTGTGAAAGTGACTAATTAATATCTGATAAATGCATAGTGTCAAATCTACTACTAGTACAGGCACCGTGGTCATAAAACTAGTAATTACTGTATGATATTTAAATATTAATATTTTGTATGCCACTTTTTGTTTTAGTTAAATGACTTTGATGGAGTGAAGCGAGTTAAGACGCTAATACCGTAGTAAAACAACTGTGATGTCTGTCGTTCATTAATGAATCCCGACTACTTCTATTAATCTATCCAAAACACACTCCTGTAAACAGGCATTTTGCTGGTGCTGCTTCCTAGCTTCAAGAACAAAGGGATTTTTGTGTTATGAATTCACACAAATGGGGGTTAAATTTCGCGGTTTGTATAGCCACCATACACTGTACACACCAGCTGTTATTCAGCCAAACCAACTTTACTCCAGTTCTGTTCACGCTTCACCGACCATACTTTATTATGCTTTGATTTCAAATTTCAAAAAACGCTAAAGAAACTACTAAATTGCCACTACATGGGTTTTTTCTTCGGGTGTGTTTTCAAAAAATGTGGAGAGGCACAGACACGTATGAAAATTCTATTCACTACAGTCAATTCATAAATGTTATGGTCTATTGTGGCCCATTATACTGTAGTCTATAAGGTAAACATGCCCCGACCTTTCATAAATAAATATTTTGAAATTTGTGAAAAGAATTATATAGTTCATTGAATTGAATACTTAGACAGACAAAACAGTAAAACTAGCATGTCGTATAGAAATTAAGGTTCAAAGGAATACTCCTTATTTTCTATAGGTTATGTTCAGTTTTAATCAGTATGAATAGCGAATAGTTAAACAGTTGTTTTGCTAAACAGTGTTGCCTTTTAATTATTTGAACTTTTATCTATTATATAGTCCCTAACTCGCTATTAAATAAATAGAGGAAAAAAGCAGTATTTATGATTTGCCTGAAGTGAATAAAAGTTTTGCTCGTATACATGCTTTTGATAAGATAAAGATAAGCAGTTATAAAGTGTTGACAGATTGAAACATGTACACATGTCGCTTTAATCTCGTCCTTTCATCTATCGTTGTGTGGATGTATACATAAGTGGGTAATTTGTTCAACATTCTTGGTATACGTTAAACAATTTTAGTGCCATATTCCTTTTTATAAGCCCTGGATCTGTCACACAAAAAGTAGTAGTATTAGCTTGCGATCTACTTTTTATTATAAATTTTCATACATGTTTGTTATGTTAATTCCTCTGTAAGGGACTGAAGTCACAAAAAAAGTTGTACAAGTAGCCTGAGATCTACATGTACTTTTTGTATGTAGGTAATAGTCTTATATAAGGGGACCTATAATTGCTAAGTGACAAAAAGCTTCTGTTTATCCGAATTAGTTATTTTAGCTTCAGATAGATTTGCTGGTAATAAATTTACATAATATGCAGACATTGGTTAATATCTTTGCCATGTCATGCTTATCAGTGGTCATTTTTGGCTTATTTACTATTTTCAGTGTTTCTGGTCGTATTTAAAAATAAAATTTTATAATCCCCTCTCCCTTCATTCACTAAGGCAAGTGTACCATATAAAAGCAGCTTTGTACATTTTGTATCCAAAACATTTCCTTGATAGAAATTACTTTTTGACATGACAAATTGCCTTCCTTTGAATTTCAAACTCGGATGAGGTAAAAACTTTTAACCAGACTCATTGTTTATACGACAGAAATTTTATTGTAAAATCTATATGAATTATTACAACCTAACCCTTAACCCGCTAAGCAAGACTAAAATATCCTTTGCGTCCATTGAAAGCCCAGATCAGCCTCTCGCAGGCTGATCAGGGTTTACAATGACTGGCTGCTGATCAGTCATTTTCCCCCAAGACACCCCTTTGTCACATAAATGGAATGGTCTTAATTTAAAGAAAGAAAAGTCCATTATATACATGTAGCGGGTTAAGGGCTAATAGAACTGCAGAAAAAATAAGACTTAGTTTGGAATAATGTGACCAATATAGATGCTAGTTTTCCTAAATTTTCCTCAAGTTGTCCCTGATCAGTTGTCGAGTATTTTGGAGGCTGGACAGGACCTGGAGATGTATCAGGATTAATCTACACCACGGATTTTGCGATATTATGAAAGAAAGTCGTAAGAGAATTTGGCGTTTCAGTTAATTCGAAGTTTGACCTGAAATCCTAGCTTAGCGTTTTTGAGCATACTATCTCTAGGTTTAAGATGTTTTATTGTTATGTTTGATGGAAGCTGGACTACTCCAGTAGAACGCTGTGAAACTCAAGCACCCTTGTACCAATATCAGGACTTTTTCTAGATATCCCACGGTGCTGAATATGGGCTCCATTCCCAATTCAGATTTCTTGAAAGACATGCAGAATTTCCAATTTGTCAGCGTTTCTCCAGACATTTTCTTTCCCGAATGCCCGTACTTTTGTTCAATTAGGTATTAAAATGCTCTTTCCAAAATGCATAAAAGAAGCCCTGGCCGTGTTTAGTATATTAACAAAGTTGCCCTGTATGAACCTAATATAATTTAATACTAACACATTGCTAACACAAGTGAACTAAGTAACTTGCATGTATACTACAGGGCTTGTTGTTAATAAAGTCCCACGAGGCTAACAGCAATTGTTAAGTCTTAGTTTAGTTACAATGAGGCTAATAACAATGCTTAAATATTGCTTTTATTTTAGTAATAAAGGGGCTAACACCAATAGTTAAATCATTGTGTAGTAAAAGTAATGCTCGTAACATAGTTGTCTTCGTTTAGTAACACTGAGGCTAACAATAATGGTTAAGTCTTAGTTTAGTACCAATGAGGCTAACAACAATGGTTAAGTCTTGGTTTAGTAACAATGAGGCTAACAACAATGGTTGAGTCCTAGTTTAGTACCAATGAGGCTAACAGCAATGGTTGTCTTAGTTTAGATACAGTGAGGCTAACAACAATGGTTAAGTCTTATTTAAGTAACAACGTGACTCACAACGATAGTTGAGTCTTAGTTGAGTAACATTGAGGCTAACAACAATGTTAGTAACAATGAGGCTAACAACACTATTAACTCAACCAGGCTAACAACAATATTCAAGTCTTACGAGGCTAACGACTAACCCTTTGTATATAAAATGGAATGGGAGAAAATGTATTGAACTAACCAACATTTACTAATACTAATTCCTTTTAATTATTCTCGACTTTTTTGTTTCTCTCTCTACTTTTTTTTCATTCTTTGCTATGTACGGATCCTGTCTCGGAGGACTCAAAATGATCAATATTCTTCATGTTTATGTCTTGACCTTTGTTACAAAGATGCTTATTCGTTTCAAATTGTTACATGTTGAAAAGGATAAAAATATTTACTGATGTATACATATAATAAGGATAATGCATGCTCTGTCAAAATTTAATGATAGAGAATTTGAAGATATGCATGTTTTTTTGACAAATTTCAAAAACACTAAACAGTGGCTTTGATTTGCCCGAAATTAAAATTATATTTAATGATTCATATATGCATGCTTTTTTAAATTGTTCAAACTTTGTTCAGAAAAATTAAATTTAAGCATGCTTTTCTAGAAAAAATTAATTCAATTAAAATTAATTGAAATTATCCCCTCTCTCTCTCTCTCTCTCGAGATTAAAAGATTCTAATGAATTGTCCGTCCGTGCTAAATTTTAGATACATGGAGCGATGCAGGATCCTTTACCAATGATGTGAAATATGACTGTATTGAAGTGAAATATGAAATAGACAGTCCAGCAAGCCCCAGTTCATCAAGCATCTCAAACGGATCGACGGGACACTGTAAGACAGGTTTTATTTTGATTTCTTTTTCATTTATACTGTTTTTGTTTTACACTTGTTTTCATCTTTAAACTTTTCCTTATTTTTCGTTCCAATTCTGTTTGATGTTTTGTTTAGTAGGAAACTGTGTGTTTAATTACTGTTCAAACTTAGGGATGCAATTCAATGAAATGGAATTGTGAGCATTCGGAAACAGATTGTATCTTCTCTTCAGCGCGCGTTATTTCTATGTTTATGTTTCATTTTGATTGGTTTGAATAAAAAAAAAGAAAAAAAGAAGGTATGGGGCACTTTACTGTTAAAATCAATAGAATTACATGTCACTAGTCAGTTTATATCATTCCCAGCCAACGCCTCCGCAATTAGACCTATTTATATAGGGGATACGGATATTTGTCTTTCAATGGATATTAGAATTGGAAAAAATGAAACACAGAAAGTTTGTCTTTCTCTGAATATTCCCAGCCATGATGCCGCAGAAACTTGACCTGTTTAAAAAGGTGATAAGGATATTTGCACTGCTGTGACTATTAGAATCGGGAGGAAATGAAAAAAGAAAGTATATCTTTGAATATTCCCAGCAATGAAGCCTCTGCATGTTGACATCATTATTTAAGAAATAGGTGTATAGTATTTGGCTCTCGCTGCCAGCCAGCATCACTAGAAGTTTACTGTTTACATATTTTAAGTAGATTGCAGGTAATTGTTGGCTCTTAATCTCTATATAGCTGAACACATGTTTTCTGCTGCTCTCAGAATCAGTTCTATTTTCGGTTCCTTGTTTTGTTTCATCTTTTGTTTATTTGATCCGTCTGCACACGAGGGTTATATCTTGAAGAAAGGGGAACATTCCAGTTAAACACCAAAGTTTATGATAATTTTGGAATTTCAAGGTAGATAGTATAAACAGAATTTAACAAAAGTTTTCTTATATTTCGGAATTTTAACGTTTTCTGGGGTTTGATAAACGTGTTATATTTCGGGGTGGGGTGGTGCGGGGAGGAATTGTGAAGTTTTAAGATTTTTATCTTCCTAGATATTGTTCCGTCGTAGACTTTAGTTAAATCGAATATATCACTGTGGTTCAGTATTCACTCTCATAATTAATGACCTTATACATTTAATTGAGTTGTAAACCAAAGGTTTTGAATATCTTTGTGGATGAAAATGTATCTTTGTAGAGAAACATTCAATATTTTATAATCTTTTCTGATTGCCAGTTTAGACATTGTCGAAAACTCAGGTGTTTTTTTTTCATACAGATATATAAAGGAGTCATAAACCATGTTAAATACACATAAAGATCATTATTTTGTAGTAAAAATTTAATTTGTTTGGTACTAAAATCTCCCCTACAGCAATTTAGATAAATAGATTTTGATTTATACATACAATGACGGTGTGCTGATGGTCGTGTTTAAATTTACCCTAAATATGACGTGCCACACGCCACTGTTTGCAGAGGTCATCCATCATAGATTTGTCAAGATAAATGTTAATTATGTGATAACAATATCCAAATCTTTCATCACAATGTACGTCCATTGTTGCATTCGGTCCAGCTGCCTTCGTTTGCCCTCTGGCAATGTTCAAATAAAACCTTTTGAGTAAATAAGGAATGCTGTCGTATGTTGGAAATTAACCTCCGAACAAAGGCCAGGCGACCACAGATCGGTCATTTACACAGTCGGTGAGGGATTGTTCGAGGGAAAGATCACATGTTGGGTTTGCATGCAGTACATTTTAATAATTTTAACTTCACAAACATCAGTCTGTTTATAGAATTTTATAAATAATTGCAGCTATACATAGATTTAGGCTGATGTTTGTTTATGTACATAAATTCAGGTGTTGAATACACTCAATCTCATAAAACTACATTATTTCGCTGTCCTACATTTAAATCCTGACATTCTACAAAATAATCAAGTGATTAACTTCCAAGGTTGAATTCCAATGCAACTTAACTCTTCTTCTTTGTTATCGTTTCAAAAGATTAATTCTTAAAATGAACCACAAACAATTAAGTTTTACCTTTTTTTAATACAATCAACTGACAAAAGTTAATAATAAATGCCAGTCTTAAAATACAAAAAAAAATATGAGCAAAAAAAAAGAAGAAGAATAAAGACTTTGTCTCTCAGTCAACTTAAAGGGACAAGGCAATTTTGATTTTTGTAAACCTCGCAACGTCCCATAGTTGTTCTACATTAATTGCGTTTATTCAATCATTAATATTAATTCTAAGAATAGAGTAAAGCAAATTGTTTTTGCATATTACATACTGTTGATTACATTTCTGAAATTCACCAGTAAATATGGTAGAATAACGAAGAGAAGTTGAAAACTAAAAATTATAAATGCAAGCAAGTTTAAAGTCAGGATGATACTGGATAAATAAATTGAGACACTCATTTTAATGCTAGATAAAAACTTCAAGATTGCCGTGTGTCCCTTTAATGTAATTCTATGATCACAACAGCAATGTCACCAAGATTGCCTTGTGTCCCTTTAATGTAATTCTATGATCACAACAGCAATGTCACCAAGATTGCCGTGTGTCCCTTTAATGTAATTCTATGATCACAACAGCAATGTCACCAAGATTGCCTTGTGTCCCTTTAATGTAATTCTATGATCACAACAGCAATGTCACATATGGGCCAGTCTTAAATCATTAAATCATAACCCCTTTGTTTGACTGTCCCATACCTTTAAGTAAACGTAGCCAACTGCCACCACCACACTGTATCAGTCTGATGAACATTTTCATAAGCTTCTCAAAGTCCTAAGCCCTTAACCATATGGCGAATGTGTTGAATATTGCGGGATTGTTTGCGACATGCAACCGTTTCTAAGCACCTGGAGAATGCACTGGGAAACAGGGGGCTTGGATTCCCGCTGTCCTGTATGTGTTTGTTTGGTAACGCTTACCCCTTTGTTGTCACTTTCATAATCTATGTGTTATTATATTTTTCTGGTGGAAGAGGTATAAACGAATATATATATATATATATATATATATAGTAAAAATCTTTATCTAGAGGCATTTTGTCATATCTTGTATATGTGAAATATTTTGAGTATTTAGGAGTAAATATATGATTAGGCATGTCTATGATGATATGGGTAATACCTTGTGTACATTGAAAATTAGTTTTGGAACGCGTTAAGATAGTAATTGTTTACTCAGAGTATTCGGATGAAATTAATTATCAAGGTGTTCAGCGATTTTGATCCAAGAGGGTTTTTTCACCTTCTTGTTTTGATATTTTGATACCACTGAGCTGATGTTCGCACCTTGATATTTGATTAATGAAACTATTTGCTAATTTAGAAAACTCTGGAAAGCTACATTTAGCTATCTTGATTCAGATTACATCATCGTCTTGTGAACAACTTATTACTTGCATTTTTTTTTACATTTACCGTAAAGCCCAACGTATTTTACAAAAGATGAGTGTTTATGAGGCCATAATCTTCTCTCTTTTTTTTTATTTATAAATTTACATTTATCATACCTCTAAATTGCTTGGGGAGAGGTATTTTTCTAATTTAGACCTCAATTCAGGCAACTGGCAAGTGTATTTTCTCTAAACTAGACTGCAAGACAGGATACTGGCAACTGTTTTTTTTCTAAACTTGACCTAAAGTCAGGCGACTGATAATAAAGTAGAATTTAGGGAAAAAGCAAGGGGGTGGGGTTATTAGGGGGAAAGGTGTTTAAATGGGGCGTATACGGTACTGTGGTAAATAAGCTGCATGAGTGCATTTTACTACAGAATGAGAAAAGCATTTTTCCTTTAAATATCTCAATAGGAATACAACACCATACCCCGTAATTGGAGAACCTGTTACAATAATTGCACAAAGTTGACATTGTTATAAACTGAACAATCTAACTTATTACATGGCATAAATTGTTTGCCACAAAAGCCCGACTCGGCTTACGACAACCAGCGCCAATCAAATCTGACGTATAAATGAGCAATTGTCTATTTACCCTATTATTGTGCATGATTGAATGGCATTGGACAGGTAATGGTTGCTGTGGCAACGGGATGCTGGTCTTGGCAGGAATTAACACTTTTCATGATGCCAACAACTTCAGAAATAATGGGTAGATTAGAATTTGATCGCAAAAAGAGTTTCTAGCGACCACAGCGTTCTATTGTGCGTCACAAATGTCCGAGAGATACAACCGTCTGCTCTGTCTTTTATAAATATTAGACTTTGTGATACTGGAATAAAATTATTTGCGTAGAAATAATTCCACCAGGCATATCGCTGTATTCTGTGTAGTTACCATGGCGCAGAACTCATTCTTGAGCGACTCAGCAATCCCAAGCTGCCTTTGTTCCTGTCATATAATTACAGGTAAAGGAAACTCATAGAGGCCGATTATTCATTTTCAAAGGACTCGAACGACAGCCGACTCCAGCGCATAATCATACCTCAAATTAATTCTAGTCGGAGTTAGATTATAATACTGCTATTGCTTTATTATTTAGCGATCTGATTAAAAATGGTATAAAATAGCAGGAAATTGACTTCCATTTCAAGTGTAATGACATCGAAAAAAAGTTATTTGTAACATGTTGATTGAAAATGACCAAGCGTGAACCCCTAAATACTATATATAAGGTCAGGGTTTATTTACATGCGATAATGTTTGAACATTTTCAGGCTATTTCGTTCAGTATTCAAAAATATGTGTTTGAAAAGTTTCCGTTAATTTCCTCTGTGGTCGTGCAATTAAGCTCTCCGAATGAGAAAACAAAGGCAACCAAATGACAAACAATCTCTGATTTTAAAACAAACATGTCAATTTCAGTTGATGGTTTGTCCACTCGACTCGGTTAGGGAAGAAATAATCACAATTCTCCTGGATGCTTGCTATCAAGATTGCAAGCTTTTACATGAACCTGATTAAAGTCGGATTAAATAATATGAAACTTCTTTCAAACAGAAGAAAATTGTAAGATATTTTGTTTGATACCACTGAAATTTCATCCACCATTGTTTCACTATACAAGCGCAAACCACATTGCAAGGGTAATTTTTTGCTCAGAATGGGAACAGTTTATATTAACTTTATGTCAACGTAATTGACATTGTTTGAAAAGCCTGAATAATAATGTGCTCTGTACTGCAATATAATTAGAACTTTTTCAGGAGTTTTTGTTCAGTTTATCTCAAATGAGGTCAGAAAACCCAACTTTATATTTGAAAGAAAACATTTTGTTCACATTTCTCACAGAATTTTAACATTTTGTTCTACACCAATTTCTCAATGTTTTGTTAAAACTCTCCCGTATTTTGTTCACATATTTCTCCGGCAAAACATTTTATTCACATTTTACTTCATTCGAGATTAAAAATTGTACAAGTAGCTCCCTTGCTTGACGTTTATTATATAAAGGGTTACAGTCTAGGACTGGTCAGTCCGGTGTCAGTCCGGGCATTGAGCTCACTGTTATATAAGTAGACACCGTCATGACATAACTAAACGATTGTTAAAACACCGTTAACCCCAAATATACATACTTCATTCAAGCTTTGCATTGTTTTCATCAACTATAAATTAGCAATATAGGCACATGGTTTTTGCCATTTCCTCCATATTGATATCCAATGATTTCTCCTTGTTTATTGTTTTGTATCATTCGCATTCATTCACAATTATTGAATTTCCAAATCTTTTGAGACCAATTAAATCCCGATAACTGTTTATTGCGTTATTGATTCTTCGCCAGATTGTAGTAGAATTTTAAAGTTGTTGTCAATAAAATACATTGATTTGGTGACCCATATAGAAAGTGGAAGTATTACAAACCAATACTTGGATGACAACCCGACAAATGTAAATGACGGGTTTTCCCAAAGATTGATTTCTGATTGTGCACAAGTTCTTGTAGTGTGTTGGTATTGATAGGTTGGTGGGAGTTGTTACCAAATTGATTTTTACGTGTCGTGTAAGGTGAAATGGAGAATAAACACCCCCTTTCAGTGCTTGCATTGATTACACATCGATCAAGTAGAGAAATTTAAATTTAATTGAGTATTTAAGATGCATTGCACAGTTCAAATAATGTTAAGATGCCTGTGATTACATTTTTTTGATGGAATCTTTAAAACAGTAGGCTGAGCTGAAATGGAGTATTTCAGAATTCTTATGGAAAACAGTTGGGTATAAGATCTAAAGTTTGTGGCATTTAGTTCACTTTTCCTTAATTAATGTCTTTGATGTTCTAAAAAAATAAATGTGCTCATTTTTGAAGCTGTAATTACTGTAAAATAGGAAGATTCAGGTCTGTTGTAAGAGCTGCTGCAAATACGTGTGCGTATGGTTATGTTTAGCTTAAATAGAGACGGCATTCATAGCAAATGGATAAACACCGCTTTGCAAAAAAATAAGAAGAAAAAACGGCTTTTTTTCGTGATTTTGGGAACATGACCCGTACCCCTGGAATTGGGAATTTTAGCGCGATTTTTCATAAAATTGGGAATTTTAGCACGATTTTTAATAAAATACGGAAAAATATAAAGTAAAGCATTCCTTTCATAATTATATCTTTAACAATGTTTTTTGTACACCAAGATAAACAGAAGCATTTATAAGCTTTTGAACATTGGCACACTTTAAAAAAAAAAAAAAAGGGATTTTTTTCCTCTTATTTGGGAAAAAAAGATATGTTTTGGCATTGGGAATATGACTGAATTTCGGCTATAAAAACAGCCAAAAATAACCCCTGAAAAATGATGAATATTTTCCTTTTAATTTAAAAAACCTTTCTTATGGATAGAACATGTTTATAGCAACACTGATCAGAGCCAAGTTTGAAGTATATCTCTTCTTGGCATCTCTATCTATAGGCCCTCAAACTTATTTGCCTCATTCTTCAAATTTCTTTTCCCTGATGATTATGTCCATATATATATAAGAGCCACTGTTAAATGTTTTATATTACTTCTCGGGGAGCCTGGGAGTGTTGAGCATGGTAACATATGTTACATTTTGAAAACTCATGTTTCATAAAATATTCATAGCTCCAATACAAAAGCCCATTATAACGGCACACGCCACGCTAGTTATTCTGCAATCCTCCGTGTTTGTTTAGTCATTTCTTACTATTTACCTTAAGGCCTTTTTTTTTTAATGACTTGGTTTACGGATCCGCCGAGTCTAATTTTCCCGTTTTGGAAAAAAAATAAAATGTACTTTTCACTTTTTTTTTTTAATTTTTTTTTTTTTAATTTTTTTTTTTTTTTTTTTTTAATTTTTTTTTTCTTTTATTCCACTCGTGTCAAGGACATGCTCAGTTATCTAAAGTATGCTATTAAACATGGATTTCGATAGGGATCTACGAAAAGTGATGTTCGATTTTTGATTCTCTCCCCCTTTTTGACTTAAAACGTCAACATGTTGCTTGTAATTTTTTCTCTCAATTTCACCCCGAGTAATTTTATTTTTATTTTTATTTCGACCTCCTGACGTAATTTTTTCAGAAAAAATCCGTAAACCAAGTTATTAAAAAAAAAAGGCCTAACTAGCGTTTAAAAATATCCAAACAAAGGTTTTTACAATATTTGACAAATTTATATTCAGGCTCCCAGAGGCGACCCGCTGTGTATTCTGTTATTTTCTCCGCAATTAAATAATACAATTGATTTTTATACGGCACTCCAACCGAAATACTATTGTGAGGGTTTTAATGAAGGTTGTATAGCATACCAACATGATCTTTATATATGATTATGAAATGACGTAAATGTTAAATCTTCAATTTGAAGAGATGCAATCAAGATACTAAAACTATATCTTGTAAAGGGCAATAGGTTTGCGTCTCAGCTTTTATAACGTAATGAAGAGCATGGAAAATGAGGTGGTATCGAGTACTGTTGTTACGCAAGTACGTTTAAAGGTTCCCTCGACTCCCTGATTCGCTAAAAGAAAATTATTTTCGGGATAATCGCCGGTTATAATGCTAATCTAACATTCCGACATCTGTGACTAATAACATTAATATGGTTGCCGTGATGATGATATTAAATTACACACTGTTCATTAAATTGACAAAAATGTTCCTGCGCATGCTTTATTGGCAACAATAGTTTCAAAAGCGGCATAATTATAAAATGGTTTAAAGGGGTTGATGCACTATTTCCAAACATAGTTTATTTTAAAGGGCTCTGAAAAACTTGAAAAAAGCTGAAAGAATTATCAAAATGCCATGAAAAATAAAGGAGATATGACCTATTGAAAATTTGAAAAGAACAAAAATGGAGGCGGCCATCTTTGAACGATGACATCATCGCGCCGTTTTACCATATATGGTATATTGACAAAATGTATTTTAAAGCAAAGAAAACCACTGCAGATTGATTAAAAATAAATATACAGATGTAAAATATATACATTTTAATATTATTTTTCATTTGCAGTGATTTTCATTGCTTTAAAAGACATTTTATCAATATGCCATATATGATAAAACGGCGCGATGACGTCATCGTTCAAAGATGGCCGCCCCCATTTATGTTCTTTGCAAATTTTCAATAGGTCATATCTCCTTTATTTTTCATGGCATTTTGATAATTCTTTCAGCTTTTTCCAAGTTTTTCAGAGCCCTTTAAAATAAACTGTGTTAGAGAATAGTGCATCAACCCCTTTAAATGTTTTTAAGGATTTTTTTAATTGTTTATATATTCTTTAAACTTCTCGTCTTCATTAGAAATCGTTCACATTTTTCAATGTCATGTATATAATTGTCAGCCATATTCAGTTTTACTTTGACATATTTGTTCAAACTCTCTAAATAATACATTTATTGTGCTGGTTGACCACCTGTATATGGCCATTTCCTCTCCACACGCCATCCCCGTTTATATTACGTCATATCGGAGAAGTGACCACTGGAGTTTGTTTACATTAACTAATGGTGGTCATTCTGTCCTGGTGTTAATGTTATTCTTTTGAAGTGATTGTGTACCCTGGCCATCTATTGTTGTCGCTCAGCTTGCCGCCCCTTTGTCCGAGGTTGTCCACACGACTATTATGAAGTTGCTGTGATGTTACGATGGTTCAATTATGGAAGTCGAGAGTGTTATGTAAGGTCTGACATCAGCGTGCCTACATAATTATGGAGATGGAACTAATTGGATGTTTAATATCCATGCATTCATCAGCTTTTACATTGAACTAGTCACTATGGTAATGGATGCTTCATAAAGGAAATTTAATGGCGACAGAAAATATTGAAATAATGCCATGCATATTAACAATTAAAATGGTGCCTCAAACTTCACAACAATTTACAGCTTTTAACAGTGGTCTCATAATTGACAATTATTGTGACCTTTATAAAAAAATCAACCAAAAAAATTCGAATATTATAACCCTAAAACAAAATTATTATTGTAAACACCTAATGAAGTAATTTGAAGACTGCAGGGGTGACTTGCAATGATATGGTTTAGTGACCCAATACAAATTATAGCCAAAGTTATGATATATGGGCAGCAATAATTTAAAATTACCATTTTAACAACAACTTGGTTGCTGTAGCCTTACCCATTATTTAAGTGGCATGAACATTTATTTAAGCAGGATGGAAGTACTGGTCTGAACAAGATTTCTATGCATAATTCGATAAAAAAATGTTGTGGTCAGTTTTCTGGATGATGGGGTTGTGGTTAGCAGGTCGACAAGCTGTGAATGCTGGCATCTTGTGGTCTTTGAAAGGTGCAGCGGGCACTTTGATCAGCTGCAGCGGGCAATTGGGTCAGCATCTTCTCTCAAGAAGTGCTACATTTGAATAAGTGATTTTGTGACGGATATATTTTATGGTCCGAGTTGGCTCCCTTTATATTTATCAAGATTTTTTTTTATATATAATTTTTATATATTATTTTTTTTATTTGTGGGTATCTGCGAAGTGAATTATAACTGTAGTGTTTGAATTCTTAAAATTGAACTTTAAGAACTCTCGGCGTAAACAAATCATAAACGTCCATGTAGAGTATTGAAATAGCGAGAGGTTGTAACCAATTTCATACCAACTTAACTACTTTGATTTGTATTTAAATATCTGTTAATATTTAGATAAAATGTTAATAACAGTACATGCAACCAAAATGAATAGAACATTTACAGAAGTTTGTATACTTTGTAGATAAAAGAGTGACTATATCTACTGTTATCATGCAATTATCACTGGGTAAATGTTTAAACACGTCCTCCACTGATATAACATGTTTTGTGTAGAAATGTTTGTTCAATGTCATCCTACAAAATTCAGGATGTCACATCAGAGTAGTTTCTTACTAAATAAAAAGGAAATTCAAAAAAATGTGCACTGCGTATCTGCGATAAACTGAATACAGAATTAATATATCAAACAAGTTTTACCCATCTCCAGCTACGTTAAATGCTTTGAATACAGATTGATACTGGTAAAACGCATTTGATATTATTATCAAAATATCAAACGTGTTTCACGTTGAGTTACCTGTCTACTATACACTATATACACAAATACAGAAGACATCCAAACTAATGATTTGTCTTATTTACACTGAAAAAAATTATTAAAACATTATCATGTTTTGTTGAAAAGGTTTAAATTACAGTTAGCGAATGCATAAAGGATGTAAATGTCTGACGTTGTGCATCCTTGTTTTTTCACAAAGGTAGCGAGCTGCTGTCGGTTATATGTTGTTAAGTCGTACCCTTCTTAGACAGCAGACCATCATAAATGGAAGCTAGATTACATAGATGTTGTATCTTAACATTAACAAAACACCAGATACCATCATAACTTACAAAATTATATCAAGGCATTGCTGCATAACTGTTGTATCTTATTCTTTATTTATATATCGCGGGATGAGTGCAAAACCGTCGTAACTATATATAAATATATATTTATAAAAAATATATATACTGTAGTTTGTCGTTGACTCTCGATGTAGTTACAATAGTTCCGCATTCACTCCTGTTGATATATGTCATATTCACCTAGACCTTTGTATTGTGGTAGTATGTATTTTTGTTGTGCTATATGATGGTGGTTAGTGTTTAGAGATCAGGTTTTACTTTTTCGTTCAATATATTTACTTGCATTGTTGTCTTGTATTAAGCATATAAACTATATGGGGGCAGTATGATTTTGTAATTTGAAGACAATGTTATTTAGACTTAATGCTATGTTATGTTTAGCTTTTATTTGGAAGATATTTACATTCAAGCAGTAATAGCGTACGTTATATCCAGAACACACAGTGAACTTGAATTAAAACTATTTCGAATTAATGTTATGTGATTTTTTGAAAAACTTCAAATAATCCAACTTCAAAGAATCCAAAAATATTTTTGTTTAGTTAATACCTCAACTTAAAACACATTTTTTGAAAAATCTTTTTGACTTCTTCATATGAAAAGCGAGGGACAGAAAACTGGTGTAATTTCTGGATATATACTCGCTATTGCTGATTTTGCATTTTAGTTATGAATTTGCTTTTTGTATTGTGCTTGCACAGGGTTGCATCTTGGGACAGCTGTTGTTCCATTCATGTCTTGCGGCAGCTAGATCATTTTCCTTTGACAGCATAACATTTCTGCCAAACTGTCCTCTGTATATTGCAATTAATCTAAACAAATAACAACACAAAAATGAAAAGATAAGCTTAGGCCTACCAAATAAGCTTTTCTGAATCAAAAATTGCACTTAACTTTCACTGTGTGAAACTTTCACCCAGCAGTTTCATGGTCCAAGATGCAACTCTGGCTTACTGGATTTTTCGTTGTTTTATTTGCCGACATTTTTGCTAATGTTTGCTATGTTTGTTGTTTCAGTTGTTCGGTAAGTTTCTTCTAGACGAACGTCAGGTACCAAACGGGAGTATACCTTGCACAAACACAACCATTATGCTCCCTGGTGTTCTGTCCAAAACTGTGACCAGATATCAAAGAGTCTATTCATAATTGTGATAAATCGGATTAAAAAATTACAGATGAAGATTATGAAGTTTTATTTTAAAAAAAAAAAGAAAAGAGAAAAATGGAAATATTTAGGTTTAAGAAGATTTTGTGTGCCTGTCAAGAAAAATTGGCAATTTTTTGGCAAAAAAATAGCAAGTGTTTAGAACTGGAGATGTAAAAAAACCATTGAAAATTACAACAAATCTTTTCTTGTGGAAAAAATAATTCTTGTGAAACTTGTGTTTAACAGAAATTAATAGGTAGGAAATGTTTTTTTATAAAAATAGAAAGGAAATAAAAAGGATATCAGTTGGTCATTTTGAAAGTGGTCAAGTTTTGGAAACACTGTGTGGCATCTATATGCGTTGGTGTTTAAGGTCATACATCGGGCTATGGAATACAAAACCTGCATAACCAAATACTAACACATTTGACGGGCTTCCTGCAACAGTTTCACCCAGCAACTTCTAAGCAGAATGAGAGCATGGCCGTGTAATTTGTATAGAATAGATGAAGTGTGCATGTGGTCCGTTGCATGAAGCCCTTGTTCGACTCTTGAAATATCTTTTCTGGTGGCGTGACAAAACGTTGAACTAAAACTTGGTTACTTATCATCCTACTAATGAGTCTTAGTCGTTAAAAATACGTAATTCTGATCAAGAACTACGTGCTTTTTATTCTATACTAAAAAAAAAATGGGTCACGGTTTTTCATTATAGTCAGATTTTGTGTTCAAAAAGAATGTTTAAACCTTTATTTAAAGAATGTTTGTTATGTACTAACACTGTTTCTTTGTTGAAAAAAGTATCTAACTTCTGCATCATGCTTTCGAACGAACAGAAAATGAAATACAATTAGAATATATTAATTGACTGAGACCAAAGACACACATTTTTTTTTATAAAAAATATAATCAATATCTAGAAAGAAAGAAAAAAACTGGTATAAATAGCGATCTGAGTTTTGGTTCGTTTTTGTCCGACCACCGAAAATGACTAATTGTAATGCATATATTTCATTTAGATCTAATTAGCCCAGATGATCGAATTCATATGCCTCCGCTGTGTAGTCAAAGCATGACTTCGTGTTTGCAGAAGATAGATGCCTTTTTTATCGTACACATATTTTATGCATATTTGAAGAACGTGTGGAAAAAAGAAAATGAGACCCATTTTTGATAAAAATGAAAAATTTGAAGATTAAAGAAGAGGAAACATGTGAAAAACGAAATTATAACAAAGTCATAGTATGCTAAAGATTTTACATTTTTTGATTTAAATATTAAATACAATTTTACTCACACAAAAAAAAACAAGAGAAAAAAATAGAAATTTAGAAGAAATACTGCCAATTGCTAGATGGCATGATTGCATCATCTGTTGTAAGTCAGCAAAATCAGTCTGAAATTAATAAACAGAGAAAGCCGAAATACGTTAAAGCTGGCTGGGATGGCCGGGCTAGCAGAAAGGTATGCTCTTTAAAGCGGCCTTTTATTCATCCAATTGGTTGTCTTATTTAAGCAATCTGAATTTTTTGTCCAATTCTATCGTATCATTTGTCATTATTTATCATCGGGTTCTGATTTTGGAATTAAATCCACTCAGGTTATGTGTTGAGAATGTTGAATGGTTCACAAACCTTTATTTTATTTTACATGTATAAATCAGCATTCTGGATTCTTTGTCCACGATTTCCCTATCTTCCTTTTTATAACCGTCTATAAGTGTAGATGTATATTTATTAATCTAAATAAAAAAAATATATATAATATCTCTTAGATTTTTGTATCTTCTCTTTTGAATAATTATTATTGTTAATATTTCTTCTATCATAATCAGTTTAAAAAAAACATTTGTGCAATTGTTACTTAATTTTTGCACTTTCATTTCTAGACTCGGTAGATTTCCACGATGGAGAGTTTGATAAAATCGGGCTGTCTTGTATGTATGATATGATATGATAAGACATATACAAAATATAACCTTGCAGAATATTAAAACGGTTACACCGGTTATGGATCTATAACCATATATATTCAAGGCTGCATAATGTAGAAATATCTGTAATCTAGAGGTCTAAGGGATTTGCATGCATGCAACGATGCAGCTAATACTGCTATATCAGAAATTGCACAGTCTGAATAATACATTGTTAATGGTGGGTAGATGAAATTTCAGGATGTCGGTCGAAAATACTATAGAACAGAATAGTCATTGTCAGTGGTTGAAGGTAAATACCAGTATATAAACATCATGCGGTCCAGATTTTTTTGTCATAACTGTCCATTTATGTATATGTATATAATACCATTTTGAATTTCCCAGAATTCAGCTTATTTCTGTATAAGCAGCATATCCAAATATCTAAAAAAAAATAATCAAAAAAAATCTTGGAATAATTTCAAAATGTATTTTTCTTTGGAATTTATGAGACCTGTATCTTTACTTTTATGTTTGAGCATGATGCATGTGTATGTCTGCTACAATGTCATACATGTACATGTATATAGACAGGAATACGAGGCTTTTGCTCCAGTGTATAAACCAGCATCTGATATGCTACTGGCATGCGATAATCATATTCATGCTACTGTTATGAATGCAACAGGGACAGTATTACAGGATAAGGTGGTGCCAGGTTTATGTACGACCATCTGCCAGTTTGACAGTTCTCGACTTTACATGGTATTAAATGCTCATTTTAAAGGCAGGGCGGCGAGCGATATTGTCTGAGACTATTTTTTGTGTTCTACATAGCCTTTGATGGATTTTACAAAAAGTATTTAAAGAATTACTTAAAATTTGATGTTTTCCACATTGTTGCTAAATGGCAGATAAGACTATAAATCTTGCAAGAACCAGCATGAGTAATCTCCCTTTGTGTTTTGAATCCATCAGTAATTGCCCTTGGTGTCAGACCTGCATTTAATCACCAAATTAGGATCCTCAGTGGATAGGTAGTGGACTTGAATCTGGTTACCATAGGTTCAAGCCTCATTGGTGCCACTGGGTTTATCGGGAAGTCCATGGGCATTACCTCTTTATTAGCCATTAACCCACTGTACATATATAATGGACTGTTCTTTCTTTGAATTAAGACCATTCCATTTATGTGACAACATTTATGTGAGTGCTGATCTGGGTTTACAATGGACGCAAAGGCTATTATAGACGTGCTTTGCGGGTTAAGTGTTTGGATGGGGGCGTAATCTTGTCTATTCTCCAAACATTTTAACAACAGTTGGAAATCTATTTAATAGTAAGAGAAAGGCATCTTTCCTGGATTCCTGTGTATCCTTCCGCTCTCAGGGGCTGCTTTTAATAAAGTGAAATAATGGGTTGATGAACTGTTAAAACAACAATTCATGTACAGTTTGGTCACCATAATACATCAGAGCATAATAAATAGTAGGAGAAACACCATAATACATCAGAGCATTATAAATAGTAGGAGAAATACCATAATACATCAGAGCATAAAAAATAATAGGAGAAATACCATTATACATCAGAGCATTATAAATAGTAGGAGAAATACCATAATACATCAGAGCATAAAAAATAATAGGAGAAATACCATAATACATCAGAGCATTATAAATAGTAGGAGAAATACCATAATACATCAGAGCATAAAAAATAATAGGAGAAATACCATAATACATCAGAGCATAATAAATAGTCGGAGAAATACCATTATACATCAGAGCATTATAAATAGTAGGAGAAATCCTGAAATCAGCCCTGGTTACTATGTCAGCACCATAATTTAATTATCATTCAGGTATAGGATTTCAGCAGTTAATTGTATCTGCTTGTCTGTGGGGGTGGGGTGGGGGTAATACAAAATCTCACCATCTATATGTATGACTTGCCCGTTAAACCTGATCTTGCACATGGGTTTGCAATCTAGAGTCATCTCCTCAGAGATCTGATCATCGAAATCCATCATGTATTTTATCATTCAACTCCTCGTGCACTTGAGTTTCATTTTTGTGTGGTTAGGCATTGCGATGCCAAATGCATGTAGGTTCGGACAAACAAGTAAAACTAAACTTCATATCATAGCAATAAATATGAGCTAATTTTTCCTTTTGGAATGTCTCGGTCAAGGGGCTTTGCTGTATAATGTTCTGCGGGCTTAAAATATGAGAAATTTCGATGACATGTTTGTTTAAGATTAGGAAAGAGGGAAGGAATCGTTGAACATTGTAAAAACTAAGTTACAAGTAATGCATATATAGATCTTTATCGGGGTTATGATCGAACGCCTGGTATTATTTTAATCAACAACAACAACAAACATAGCCATTTAAATATGTTTATGAAGTCCAAATTCTTTCGCATATATTCTGATGTTACGTAAGATTTAATGTTTTTGATGAAAGCATTTCTCTTACATACTCAGTCTACCTCTTCTAAATTTTGATATTTTTTTCCTCGCATTTGTCCTCCTGTAAAATTGTCTTCCATAATTATATAAGCACAAACAATGTAGGTTTGTGTCTTCCATAATTAAGTACAATCAATGCGAGGGTTCAGTGCAAAACTATTGTATCTCCTTTATTCACATGTAGTTGCAATAGTTTTGAACTGACCCTTCGATTATGGTAGGATTGTGTCTTCCGTAACTAAGTAAAAACAGTGGTAGGTTTGTGCCTTCCATAATTAAGTACAAACAATGGTAGGTTTGTGTCTTCCAACAATGCGAGGGTTCAGTGCAAAACTATCATATCTCCTTCTTTATTCATATGTAGTTGCAATAGTTTTGCACTGACCCCTCGATTATGGTACGTTTGTGTCTTCCGTAATTAAGTAAAAACAATGGTAGGTTTGTGTATTCCATAATTAAGTACAAACAATGGTAGGTTTTATCAAGCTACATTTATTTTTACGTCCCAGCTCTTCTACACATTGGTATTTTTTTTCCCTCACATTTTTCTTCCCTTAAAATTTTCTTCTATAATTATGTACAAACAATGGCAGAATTTATCAAGTTACATTCAGTTCTACGTCCCAGGAGATTGACAGTGGCTACCAACGTGTTCGGTATCCCATGAGGCACTGTGTTGGTGTGCATCATATTTATATCCATCGTTATTTCTGACAACTACTGCAAAACAAGGCGGATGTTTGTTATACAGCAGCATGAGAATTTCCTTGATCAGGGCGAAGAATGTGTTAGTTTAGCTTGGCAAAATAACAAGTGTTATACAAAGGGTTGGTGTCTAATGTACAACGGTTTTACTCTCCGGTCCTGGGTCAGAAACTTTTGCCTAATAGGGCCTCATCTTCTCTTAGTTTTCGCTCGACAGGAGTCTTAATAAAGATATGTTCTCAGTCTCTCTCATTGAGCGTTATTAAAGATGCTGCATCTACAACTTCCTTGCCTCTCACTGCTCCAGGTTTGACTCCTACTGGGAGTCTGACTTGTCCAGTGAGAACGTGTCGATTCTTACTGATGGCGGGGATATACAGTACTGGTTCTACCCAGGAAAATGGGGAGGTCTGCCTCTAATACAAAAAATCAACCGCCATATATGGCCTAACATGGGCTAATAATGGCATAAAACACCATTCAAACAAAACAAACATTCTCTTGAAGGCATAATATCTTAACATAAAGCTAACTTGTGTTACAATCTCATTTATTTATTAAAGTACACACTGTAGTGTGTGAACTATTTAATTATGTACAGCCTTTGTTGCAAACTATTTGATTTAGTACACCCTCAATTGTGTGCGAACTATTTGATTAAGTATTTAGTACACCCTCTATTGTGCGCTACCAGACATATGGACTATTAACCATAGGGGTACACACACATACACACACCGCCTCATTTGGTAAATTATCATTACACCATATTGCTCAATTTAACTCAACAGTAGAATATATTCAAACCCTGCAATTGATGTAAATCATTATTATAATTTATGACTTATTTTGGCAATACATGCCATTTGGTGCTTGATATATCCCCTGCCATATATCCATATAAGGAAGAAATGTTATGGGGGCACCAACCGCCATCAACATTAATTTTTAATCTAGATAGGCAGGGACTATAGGATATTTAATGCTAAATTTATTGTTATAGTATTTAAAAAATTCATTACATATATAAATATTCATGGTCATGTCCGTGCCAAAGATGTACAAATCTGATAAAAATGGTTGCTATTGCCTCCAGCAAGAAACTGAAACTGCCTGGAATGAGGTTGACTGGTTATCATTGCCTCCAGAAAGAGGCTGCAACTGCCTTGAATGAGGCTGGACTGGTTATCTTTGTGTCCACTTCAAGAATCTGCCAGCCATGTGCACAGAGCATAATCATAAAAATCTATTTGACAACCTGTCACAGAATAATTGCATTATGAAGAGAATAATAAATATGAGCCTGTTGGTGATAATTTATGGTAAGCCTCCATGGTCATCTATAGTTATAGTTCCTTTGTGATGTAATGTAATTTGGTTCCCAACCATAATTTTAGGTTTTCTATAAACTATGCGTTTTTTCCCCCTTAGAAGTGTCCCACGAACATTCACTTTAAACCAAATAAGACTGGTTCAGCTGATCTTTATTACCGGTTACGTTGCTTTATCCATTCTGCAGTTCAGTGGACATAATAAGTACATGTTTATGTTGTTAAACTGTAAACATTGACCGCAAATATTGACTTAAACTGATAGAAACAGTCAAATTTCCCTTTTTTCCTATCTTCAACAAATATCTTCCAAAACATTATTTATTTATTATATGAACAAAACACAACAACATACCCACACTACCATTCATTCAAACGGCTGTGACCACCTCCCTGTTTCTATAGCAACCAAGTGTATAAACTCGGTTACAGAGGTCATGTGACATTGGTTCTCAGAGACCATTGAGAACAAAGGAAAGAGATTGCTGTGTCGTGCAAGGCCGTTATCTGGCTGTCATCAACATAATATTGCCTCCCAGTCCTCCAGTTTATTAGTTTCATTTTTAATTACTTTCTGTTTGTTGGCTATAAAACATTTTCGAACGACCATGTTGTTAGTCAATGCTCTTATATATAACATTGTTAGCCTGGCATACTGTTAGCTACACAGCGTAATTAATCCATTTTTTCTTTCTTTTTACTTCGAATTTAAAAAAAAAAAATGCTTTTAATGATAATGGTTGAATTTTCATGGTCGAAACCTTTTTAAATCTGGTTTGATATAATGTACAGTATACATGAATTCCATAATGTTTTATGAATACTTAAGTAAAGCTTCATAAACAAATCAAAAAATAAGATCATATACTCCATATTCATAGCATTTGTTCAGGGTATTCAAAGTATTCATTCAAAAGTTTACCTTTATGATAAAAAACATGTAAGCCCATGCTTTATTATAAAACAGTTTTATATAATTTTAATTTGACAAGTATTCATCACGACACACACTTTCTCAAAACTCTTACAAACCCTCAAGTTAATAGCCGAATTTACTTAAATACTACGTTTAACAAGCCCGTACATGATTGTAAAGGTGTTGAAATGACTCTTCGGTAAACCACAGTTTGTTGACAAATACCTTTGTGTAGTCTTTTGTCCCCAAACACTTACACTTTAGGGACAGCTGTACGAAGGCACCTGTCAGTACCCAATTATACCAGCCCCAAATTGTCTTACACTAAAATTAGCTTACATTAGGGAAGGGTGGAGTGTGGAATGATTTTAGAAATCACAACCTTTCTGGTAGAATTATTTGTTTATAATACCTACAGTCGAAGTGTAGCCTTAATAATATAGGGTTTTATTATTTAAGAGTGGCTTTAGTAGCTTATTGGTTTTAGCCTTGCCTTGCTCTTTAGAGCTTCAGACCTCTGTTCAGTTGGAGCCCGGACGGTGGTATTTTTTATGGGAATCATCATTTCTCTCATCTCCCTCTGATGTAGCTGTCCCATTATGACCTAACTTGCAATTAAACTCCAGTTCTAAGGTTTTTATAAGTTCTTCTGTAGTCAGGGGGTCCACATATAGTAATATGTTTGTTAATAGTAGTGCAGGTTTCCTGTTCTTATGAATCTTCCATCTCTCTGGAGTGGCTCTAAATTACCTATACTCTGTTGGTGAGTCATTAAACAACATTCATAGTCCATTTGATAAGGGTGTTTGATTTGGGCATTTCATGTACTGGTGTCCCTGTCATGTAAAAGAACCAGCAGATGAATACCAAGATACTACAAGTAGTTTTATCTGGAATCCCTTAAAGTTACCTCCTCTTTCTGGAAGTCGCTCCAAATAATTGGTTTATGAGCCATTGAACAGCAACTCAGTTCGTCTTAACCTAGAGAAATAGGACGCTCATTTACATTGAAGCGCAGTAATTTTACATAGAACAACAATAATGTCATAAGAACCAACATCTAACCAACTGTTACAGTGAACCCATCTATAATTTAATGCTTCTGTAAGATGGAGATTGGTCATCTCATTCGTTTAGAAGACTTAAGAGGAGCAAAGGCTAAGCGGAGGAACGCTCGCTCGTTAATAATTCATAAAGCTATTTGTAGTTTGCCATAAACGTTTTCATGTATATAATTGTTTCCTCATCGTTGGCTCTATTTATACATACGTGACGTCAATGGTAGCAGAGAATGTAAGGGAATATTTATCAGCGACTTTCCAGGCAGTGTGTTGTCAAGGCAGATCACAATGCTTGTTGGTAACAGAAGGTGGCTTTAATTCAAATTTCCATATTGGTGTGATAATGAATAGTGGAGGCCAGTACAAACTGTCACCGTGTGGTGTTCAGCTCTGTTCTGATCTGAGTCAGACAAAAGGCTGACAGGTAAATGTAGATAGGGATTATTAATATATACATGTGTGTATATTAAACAGCATCTTTTGTATAGCTCACAACTTACAATGATACAATAGCATATCATGTAGCGACAGGTATAATGCAACTTGTTTGTAAGTGGGAGTGTCGAGTCTTACGGAAGGCAGGAGGTATACAGTAATGTTTCTACCCAGAAAAAATGGGGTGGTCTGCTCTTACCACAAACAATTTTTTGACGGTCATATATGGCCTAAAATGTGTCAAAAATGAGGTAATACACCAAACAAAAAACAATATCTTGTGCACATGTTTAAACTCGAAGGATAGAACAGATAGTAGAACGGGGCACTACTTTTACAAAATATTTAAATGTTGACATACTTTTACGTCCTTATGTCATGTCTCATTCTCTCTTTTAAAATCATCTTTCGTTCATCGTTTAGTTTGCGTACTATAATCCTGCTTTTGAGTCTTCGACGGCCTAAATTGCTTGGCCTATTCAGCGTTTAGGAAACCAGCAACTAGCCGGATTGACATGTCCATTTCCCAAGTGAGCACGTCTACAGTGTTCTTACTATTAAGACCAGGCAATACTTATGTGGTCAAGCTGTGGAACTTACCATTCTGTGGAGTCAAGGTACAAGACTGACCAAACAAAAGGAACTAAATATCGGTTGTGCAATCTCTCTTTTTGTTTTCTCCAGAGTGATCTCCTTTTCACTACCTTTAAAGGGTGAATAGTTTCCAGTACCGCATCCAGATTAAGGCATGTCTGCTAATATGGTAAAGCTACAAACCAATATTATGGTACATCCAGGTATTACTTTAGCAAAGGTAGGGATACAAAGCATTCTATTCCTTTTCATTCAGCAGACCTATAAAACACCTGTTGTTTAAAGATTAATACCCTGGCAGTGCTAATGAATAATTAAAGACCAGCCTCCAGTTTTCCCATGTGATAAGGGACAAAGTGCTCCATAAATTGCTTTTATTTGCCAGTATGGGCTGTTATGAGTGAAGGTGTCTTCTTTCTCTTTCCTTGGTATACACCCATTGTAGAGGAAATGTTTTCATGATAAAAGAGCCATTGTTGAGTCTTCGACCATATTTAAAGTTTGCGCTGAATTGGCTTTTTTGTTCTTGGGCTTATTCTTTAAATTCGGGGTATTGAGTGAGGGTAAATCGACAACTCCCATAAAATATCGGACATGCTCTTTAACAGTGCTGAGCAGTTTTGAAAGGGTATCAATACATTTAAAGGGGCGATTGTCTGGTTTATTGCCGTATGTTTAAACAATTTGAATTTTTAGGCAATAACCCATCATTGTTTTGGTTCCCTGCATTGCAACGTTACCCATCATTGATTTGGTTCCTCAGCATGGACAGGATGATCAAGGCACTTAGTTTGAAACCTTCTTGCCTCTCACTGCTGAGGGCTTGAACCCCACTTGAAGCTTGTGAGAAAGTGTCCATTCTTACGGCTGGCGGGAGGTGTACAGTACTGGTTCCACCCAGGATAAAGTGGGTGGTCTGCCTTCAACCGCAAAAAAATCGACCATTTATAGCCTAAAATGTGTTGAAAATGACATAAAATACCATTCAACATCATTTGGTTCCATTTTAGTCGCTGTGAATAGCTTTTAAATCCCCAAAAAAATTAGTTTGGAGATATTTTCCTCTCTTAAAGAACTTATTTACAGAGCAACGGCACCATTTAAAAATTAATAATTGTGGGGAGTTTGGAGAAGTAACGTTGGTAGAAGATGGATAGTAATTGTGGGGTCCGATAAATATCTGCCTCGGAAACATGCATAAGATTACACGATGTCATTCCAATCCAGATATTCACTATTTTATCTCCAGATAGATCAAGACACCCATTAAGTCTAAAATAAAATGGATGTTCTCTTAAATCTGCAAACCTTTCGCAGTTTTGATGATGGATTGCAGTGGTTTTGGAATGCTTGCGTTTAAATAAAATTGTCTTTTCTGTGTAGGGGTAAAATTGTTTCTCATCTGCAGTAATGTTTACATGATTTGATTATATTGCTGTTCCATAATTGGCTTAGCGAGTTAAAAACTGAATCTCTCCGTATTCTCTCTTGCCTTGACTTCTGCCTTGGCTTGCTTTAGTCTGTTAAAGGGTGCGTTAACATTTCCGCATAATAGAAAATGGCAGCGGCTGATCCCAAGATGGCAGATTCACGTAAGTGTTTAATTGAAGCGAGCATAATTATGTGAATCGTAAATTAGCAAGTGCTTAAGTTATTAGATGCTTTATTATTTAACCCTTAGCCCGCTGTGAATGTATAATGGACTGTCCTTTCTTTAAATTTAGACCAATCCATTTATGTTACAAAGGGGTGTTTTGGAGAAATGACTGATGAGCAGCCGGACATTTGTAAACTGAGTTTACAACGGTCGCAAAGGCTGTAGTTGCCCTTAGCAGGCTAAGGGTTAAACCTGGGGTTGGAGGCATTAAAGGTGGGATAATTACAGGATCAGATTTAAGTGAATTGGACCGAGAACAGAAAGAAATAATTTGATTTATTTCAGCAAATATAACTGGTCTACCTTAAAGCTACTAAAATTTTAAAATAAAACATGCATTTAGACAAAACAATAAATGGAGCGTAACATAAGGGAAAACAAATCGATTGGTGCAATATAATTAAATATTTGCACTTATTAAGTTACTGCACCAGGGCGATATAACCTGTATTTCTTTTAATTGAAACGGAAGTTTATATTATCTTTAGACTTTTTATAAGTATATTAATGGAATATGAAAGCGTGTAAGTCACTTTGGATGTGTGCACAAATATGGGACAGTTATCGATCAACTTGTGTTTCAGGGTGCAATTAAAATAACAAATAATTAATTCACTGAATTCTCTGTTTAGAATTTTTTTTCTACATTGTAAAGCTTGTTGGGAGTATAAATGAATTATTTATTAATATAATTATTTTAACAAGTATGAATTTATATTTCTGTATGAGTGGCTCCCGAGAGATTGTGTAGTGATTAAAGTTTGATGGGTACGGTGTGCCAGTCAGCTGTGATACTACAACGTACCCAGTCCCCTTTGTAATCGCCCGGTCGCGTGGAAAGCAACAGTGATACGATCGAGTCGTGTCGTGTGCCACTACTGATGCGTTTTACAGTCAAGAAATAACAGCTCAATTTTCGAAAGGTGTGTGCCCAACGAGGCTTGACGGGTGTCGAAAACCTTTTGTAGTGTGATAGTACGACTGGCTGTCTTTATTTTGGTGTGGTTGGATTGCTCGAGAGCCTTTGTTGATTAAAAAGTAGAACAAGTTTGTAATTGACAAAGCTACATCTGTGGCCCTTTATTCAGCCCCTTATTTGGCCCTCGCAACATCAGATGTTTAATTCACATGTTTTGGAATGTTCAGCAAGCAATCCCAGCAGTATGTGTATTTTGTCTTGAATCAAATTTATGATTTTCTTTTTTTTTTGCTAGATATGTTTCGCTTCAATTCAGAGAAGCGTGCCAGGAAAGACCTGATTGATGCGATAAAGCCTGGGGCAATTCCATTATGCTCATTTTGTTTAACTATCTTGTCTGGCTGGTTGGAAATCAGACCGGAATAATAAAACCTGGCTGCATTTGGTAAAATGTATATGTTTATGTGGCTATTATACAAATTCTATTTTGGTGTAAATGTCTTCTTCTCTAATCTCCTCTCGAATGTAGCACATGTTTGTATGTATCGCTAGTATGTACATTGTGATCAGTATGCGGAATGGCAACATCTTGCTTGTCGCGCGTCAAGCCATTATGTATATTTATTATATTCTCTAACAGTTTTAAAAGTAGTTAAATTCATTTCGATATTGATACTTTTTTCACGCTTAACAAAAGTGCACTGATCGTCGTTGATATTTGCAGGAAACTGGGGAGTCGACGCATCACTGTTTCTGGGGAGTCGACGCATCACTGTTTCTGGGGAGTCGACGCATCACTGTTTTAACTTCTCCTTTATTTATATATAGTTACGTCAATGCTGCATTGAACCCATTTGACATAATAAACAAAATCTAAGCTCTTTACGGATTTTCCTGAAATTGGTCATGTAAAATAATTCAAAACTTGCTAGAAACTCATTTAGAATCAGTTTTCCAAACTTGTTTCATAAACTTCATATTGCATAAAAAAAATTAAACTCAAAGATCCTCTGTATACATATAGCATTAATTCAGTTCAGTGATAAATATTATCTTTGCAAAAGTGAAGCAAGGATCATGGGGGATATATCTCAGTATATTGCACTATGGAGAATGCAGAATTTATCCTCAGGATGAAAGTGCTCTGAATCCTGCCTGACAGAAACTTTGACAGTCTGGTGGTGATTTATAAAACTTCAGATCACAGCCTGGATTTAGTCAAATCTCTTTGACTTGGCTATTTCCCTTCTTGTTAACTATGTTCAGTCAATTCATAAAAAATATGACCTATTTTACAAGAAATGTGTTCCTCTGGGGTCTAAACTGATATACTTTTGATTTTTTGGGGGAGTCTGTGATCTAGTGACACCAAGAGTTAACATGGGATGATGGTTCGCAAGGGGTCGACGGTGAGAAAAGGGTTGAAATTTAGCAAGAGGTAGATGTTTAGACGGGAGTTGAGAATTAGCAAGGGGTAGATGGTTAACACGGGATGGTGGTTAGCGAGGCAGAAACAGGTAGATTTTTAGCAAGGGATTGACAGTTAGCACGGGTTGACATGAGTTAGCTATGGGTTGACGGTTAGCATGTTGTCGACATGAGTTAGCAGTGGGTTGACGTTTAGCAAGATGTGGACGGTTAGCATGGGGTCGACATGAGTTAGCAGTGGGTTGACGTTTAGCAAGATGTTGACGGTTAGCATGAGGTCGACGTGTTTGCAGTGGGTTGACGTTCAGCAATATGTTGACGGTTAGCATGAGTTAGCATAGGGTCAGCGGTTAGCAAGATGTTGACGGTTAGCATGAGGTCGACATCAGTTAGCAGTGGGTTGACGGTTAGCATGTGATCGACTTGAGTTAGCAGTGGGTTGACGGTTAGCAAGAAGAGGTTGACGGTTAGCACGTGTTTGCCGTGAATTAGCAATGGGTTGACGGTTAGCATGGGGTCGACATCAGTTAGCAATGGGTTGACGGTTAGCATGGGGTCGACATCAGTTAGCAATGGGTTGACGGTTAGCATGGGGTTGACATCAGTTAGCAGTGGGTTGACAGTTAGCAAGGGGTCGACATCAGTTAGCAGTGGGTTGACAGTTAGCATGGGGTCGACATCAGTTAGCAATGAGTGTAAGCAAGAATTCCAGAGCAAGAGTGAGAAAAACATTTAAGACCACACAGCAGTCGTGAAATAACTAATTGCCTCGACTAATTCTTATTTCATTAAATAAATGAACAAATTATTTCCACTAGTTCAACATGACATTGAAACAGTTTCGTAAGCATATTAATTTCTCCTAATTAGCCAGTAAAAGATATGTACAAGGAAGCGTGTAAGGTAAATTATTTTCTGTGTTGCAAAATCATATTTCAAACCACAAGACGGGAGCATACACTGTATAAGGAAGTTGTATGTGGTACTGAAGTGAAAAGTGTCCCCATGTAGAGTTATCTGTGCTCGTAACCTGAATACCGCTGTTGCTATCTAGGCATGAGTGGTGGGGGAAATTGAAATCTTAAACGAAGAATAAAAAGGCTAGAGATGGCATGTCGGGGGTTTGTTAAAAGATTTTCTAGAGATAACGTAAACCCTTATTGTACATGTATGTGTCTGAGCTTGTATGATGGGTTATGTGATTAAATAATACTTTTCTTTTTATAGACCTTCATGTAATATATTTAGTATAGACTGAAATATCGTTCATATTTGCGAACTGCCATTGTTATAAAACTTAAATATGATTTTATCCAGAATAAGTTTTTTATTCACCATAAATACATATGGCATAACATTTATAAATATGCTGGCATACTTTCTTGTGTATTTTATTCCTTTTTCCTTTGGTATATGTTAAGTTTCAGTTTCGTTGCCGTGGAGATGTTTCCTGTTCGCAGGGAGAAATATAAATTAAAGCAATCCTCTGGTGAATTTGTTGTGAAAACAAATGTACAAAAATGATACCAAATTTGGAAAAAAACTCATTTGAATAGAATTTATTTATAGAAATGTCTGGCGACTTCAAGCAGAATTTGGAAATGGGTTTAGTTCAGGAGGTTCATTTTAGCTTGCCCCGGTGTCTGTTTGTCTGTCTGTCTCTTTGTAGACAGGATCTTGTCTCTTTGTAATTGTGATTAAGATTTGGGGAGACCTAACTTTTTTTTTTTTTTGTATTTGGTAAAAGTTCCAACTAACCGTGTGTGTGTTCTCCTAAGGCTAATAGTCCCTCCCTCTTTCTGTAAGGAAACACTTAAGTGCACTCAATTTTTATTTGCAAAAATTTAAATTTTATTTATATGCCAAATTTGGGTGGATAAAAATTACATTCCTTACGTACAGTATATCAGAGCTTCTTTATTATCGAGGGGCACTTTTTAAGTGTGATGGACTTCCAGGGGCTTTAACTCGCTCGACCAGGATCAAATAAATCGTCTTGAATGTCAGTAACGAGATTTAGTTTTAACTTATGCCTATAACCTTTGTCTGAAGAAATGGAGGTGACCATTCGTGTCTTGATCCCATAGATTTAACCTCTGATGTTCAAAAACCAACAGATTTCAGATCAAATACAGAAACAAGTGTCCAGGATTATGTTACCCCTGCTACTCTGGAGGGTTTGATCTAGCGTGATATGATGGACATTTTAATGGGAACTTCTTAAGATTTCAAATTATTATGCTCTTGGCAAGCTGTGTCATGTGACAGTTAGCCGGTATCAGCGTCTGTGTCATGTGACAGTTAGCCGGTACCATCATCTGTGTCATGTGACAGTGGGTACCAGTATGTGTCATGTGACAATGAGCTGGTACCATCATTTGTGTCATGTGACAGTTAGTTGGTTCAGCTTCTGCATCATGTGACATGCAGTTGGTCGGTACCAGCATCTGTGGTTGGGGTGATAGTTCGGGTACCATTTTTTTTAGGAAAAACTAGACATACTAATGGTTTACATTGATCTTTCTTGGTGCTTGTAATATCAGTAATGTACATTTGTAAACCACAATCATATGTGACTGGGGTGTGGTGTGTGGGGGGAATTAAATTCTGACAAGAAAATGTTAATCTGCTTAAACTCTAATATTAATACTGTAGGAACTTCTCTTTATGGACATGAGGTCTCTTCATGATTATATTTTCTAATTATTATGACGGCAAAGTCCCGCGTTAGCATTCTCGGTTCAATCTCAAAGACGCGATAATAAATATTCACCCTGAGGTTACCTCCCTGGCAGTGAAAATGATCTAATTTATCGTGGGGCAGCCAACTCCTTCACCTCTCAGCCTCGTGGAATTAATGGAATTTGTTCAGACATGGCCTCGACAAAGCGAACTGGTCATGTGCAACTCGACGTAAATGGAATTTTCCTGTTCTTGCGGAGTGACTGGTAGTATTAACAAGTGTTTGGCAATTTGTACTTATTTAGTGCATTGTTTGTAACTGCTGTCCAGATTAGCGGGATATAGAACCTCTTCTGACTGCACTTGTTTCTGTAGAATAATTAATGTACTTTACCATTTTCCGCCAGTTATTAATGGAACTCAGTTTCATATTCTCTTCTTTTTTTTCTTTTTGGTTAGTTGGTATGGTAGAGCGATTGTTGGGCTGAATATAAGGATTTTTTTCTTTCTTTTTTGATTGTTAAACATAAAAGACACAAAATAAAAAATAAACTGCAGCAGTTTGTTCTACGCTAAAGAGGAAAAACGAACTCTTTGAAATTGGCTGACAGAATAATTTTATGTTCTTACATGCGATTAATTTGATTGGGAAGGTATTGATTTTTGTGTTCAAAGCAAACAGAATCTCTCTTGAAGCTGACATAAAGAATCTGAGAGGATAAATGTTCAGAAAGCTATTTCTCATCGTCCGAATATACAAACTCCTCGTACTTGTCATGTTGGGAATCATTTCGGCTAATTGAAGTTTAATTTGTTACGTCATTTTGAGCACTTTACTCTGTTTATTATTCCAAATTGAGAAGACTTGATTGGCGATATGTGCTACTACAGCTACTACGTGGGAACAAAAGAAATTTGGCCCTGGAGTGGTTGTTTGATAATTTATTGGTTTCTCGAAAACGTTGAATAGTTCGCATTAGGGCACTACGATACAGCCTCCTCCAAAGATTCTGATCAAACGAGTCTGTCATTAATGCAGTTAAAGTCTTGAAATATTGCGAGCAATTTCTTTTTTTTTCTCGTTCTCTCGATTAAGACATTGTTAACAGTGATTTGTTAAATGCTGTAAGGATGTTGCAGCCTTGCCGTTTCAAAATTAGTTTCTAAACTGCGCGAGATACCACATTTTAGCCGTATTTTTGGTAATTATTAGTGGTGGTTGGAAGCAGATAATGTTGGCGAGAGCTTGGTTTTTGCGAATATAAATCTATTTTATGTAACCAATCATATACTTTCGCACCATGGTTTATTGAAGGGATATATGCTTTACGTGGGAATCTGCTGATATTATTTGATACTTCTGGATGCCAAACAGCCCTGTTACGCAGATTTTGGTGGTAGTTACATATACATACATATATGTATCTATTAATTTCTATGCATGAAGGATCAGAATTTCTCAGTGAAAGATAAATGGTTATCACAAAATATTAATAACTAACTCGGAACACAAAAACAATAGTTAAAAGCATACACAAATGAATTTGAAGTGTAATGAATACATTATTTAACTGCTGTGTTCCATAATACAGAAATCCTTCACTAGCTGGTAGGGGTGTTTTGGTTTTTCACTCACTTGCATCTGCTGTTTCGTAAAAAGAGGCACATGCCTACGCCAAGAAGTAGAATTATCTCTATTTGTTTTGATTATAAGTGAAAGACTGCATTTTAAAGCAGACTATTTATATTTGGTTTCAGAATCCTTTCTGGTAAATACTGGTAGTTCCACTTTTTAATTTAATGTTCAGCCTCACAGTATATGTATTTAGCGTATTAAATATTCTTTTATTCCAAGCATGAATTCAACCCAAAGAATACTTACTAAAGTCCCTGAGAATTCAGCAGCTTGGCATAGTTGCAGAGGAGGAGGGAGTGTTTGTTCGGTTCAAGACGAGAACAAGAACCTGTTCTCTGGTGCATGTTTGATTAGATATTTGAGCAGTGTTTGCTCACCAAGAACATTGGTTCCAGTTTTGTTCTGTAGACAAATACTCCCTGCTAATGGCTGTTTACAATGCATCCCTTTGGGACATATTAAACAATGCTAAGCATACAAAACTCATAAAAAATAATATTCTTTACACTTGAGCGTCCCAAGATATGTGGGTAAAGCATAAAACCCTAGTAATTACAAGGGTACTTACGTTTCGTACTTAACAACACGACTGATCTCTTCGTTCGGGGTTTGTTAACAAAAATACGATCAGAATTGATGAGGCAACTGCACAGTATTTCTATTTGTATCGATGGATGTGTTCTGCTTTTCTCGAGGACAAAAATCTAACGATAGAAGGTTTTGAGTTTAAAATCGAATTCAGTTCATTTGAAGTAATTTGCTATTCTTTACACATGTTGTTCGGTTCATCTAAGCATTTGAATGCGAATTGTCAATAACAAGAGAAGGGCCTGGCTTCATTCCCCTTTCTCTTGGAGCGGCTCTTAATGTGTTTATGAATGAGCCTCTTAACATTCATTCCTCTACAAAATGTTTTTCGAGGATTTTACTACAAAACCTGAATAAAATGGTACATTCATAATTTTTGCCAGTCTATTGTTGCAGATGCTTATTTGCCATAAAATCTAAATATGGTACTTTTAGTTTCCAGCAGTCTATACCTTTTATATTATATATAGATGTCATTTTCCCCCCGAAACTTTGAATGTCGGTTAACCAATTTCAGTAACAAAGTTCATTCATAAAACTTTATTATAGACTGTTTCGCATCCATCATGTATTTTCGCATTATTTGTTTGCAAGAATACAATACCCCAATAGACATTTGACTGGTCTCGTAATCAGTAAAGTAGATTTCAATGTTGTGTTTTTGCAGCAGTGTTCAGTGGCATCATGGTTGATTTGAAGAACACCCAATTGCGAGTCATGATTGAAATTCTCTGTTATGCTGCTCACTTATGAAATTGTAGAAATTCTGCCGAATAAAGTGGAATAACGTCGGCTTTGTGCCTCATTACGGGAGCTATAAAGCATAGAGGGGCTCAGTATGGGGACAAGAAACTCCTTTATTATCCATACATGTATACAGGGATTCCTTAATACTAAAATAAAAAAAATATGTGTTTGCGCTCTCCCGACCAACTTTCTGTTTTGATGTATTTATTTATACAGACGAGAACAAATCCGTGAGTGTTGACATTATTCAAATTGTTCTAAGTATTTAGCAAAACTAGCCTGGTGTTAGAGACCAGCTATGGAAAAAATGAATATTGTTTTTAGGTGCAAAAACATTAGTACCTGCCTGAAGTCTTCTAGCCTTGATTTAAATGCGACATAAATTGCTTAAATGGCACCAATTTCATTATCTGTTTGTCCAATAAACCACATTACCAACTTGCCACCTTGATTGTATAGATTTTTTTTCCTGGATTTATAAACAGGTAGAATAATTGACCAAATGTGTATTCAATTTTATTTTTGTCTCCATTCTTAATTTCCTCAATCATAGCAAATGTGGACATTTTATGCGAACTTGACGTTCCCAAGTGCCTTGTTGTCGTGGATATCAGCAAGGATTAAGGGGGACAAGACGGCACATGTTTTCTGGATAGCAGCCATTATGTATAACAGGGCTGCAGAATAATTCTTGCGTAAATACATGGCAATTTTATCCATCCCACATATGGGTGGATTTGTTTGGCTTCCTGTGGAGAAATATCAGGTAGCTCTGATGTTATTGGATTAGATTGAAATAAAAAAAAAGTTATTAAAAATGGGGCATTAAAGCTGCAGGCTTGTACAAGAGACAAAACTTTAAGGAGAGCAAAGAGGTGTATGCCAAACTATTGTTACTATATTTAAAAATAAAAAATAAGATTATATGAACCCATCATGAGTATCCATGTGAGACAGGGAATCAGAATTGAAACCAGGAACTCATCAGAGATAAACTCATGATGGATTATTTTTCTCCCATTATGCGCTTAGTACATGTATTCTTAAATGGCTTGTATTTGATTTTACGCTAGAATAAGGCGGCATCACCAATGTGACGTCGTGAAGTTTCATGTAATAGTCACGTCATGTGAGATAGTTACCTCACATGAGGAAAACATTTATCTCACATGCCTACAAATGGGAAAAATAACAGTTTACAATCACCCTAGAAAATGTATATAATTCATCTTTAATTTATTGTTAAACAGCACACAATAACACACAATAGACGAAACAACACACAATAGACAAAACAACAACACAATAGACAAAACAACACACAATAGATAAAACAACACATAATTAATAGACAAAAACAACACACAATAGATGAAAAAACACACAATAGACAAAACAATATACACATTTAATAGACAAAACAACACACAATAGATGAAACAACGCGAATTTAATAGACAAAACAATATACACAATTAATAGACAAAACAATATACACAATTAATAGACAAAACAACACACAACAGACGAAACAACACAATTAATAGATGATACAACACACAAGTAATTGACAAAACAATATATACAATTAATAGACAAAACAACACACAACAGACGAAACAACACACAATTAATAGATGAAACAACAAGCATTTAATAGACGAAACAACACACAATTAATAGACGAATCAACACACAATAGATGAAACTACGCCTTCACAAAAGTTGTCTGCTGGATCCAGTCTTGGTCTTAACTACATATCGTCATTGCTGGCTCTATTAAGGATTCAACTAGAATGGTTTATAATTATTTATCGGAATATACACGCCTCGGGGGACGTGTAAAACCATTTTGGGAGGAAATGGCTTTCATAAGATGCAGCATCATTGTGAGCTGCATCAAGTACATTAAATAGTGCAGTTTTGTAATGTTACAGAAAATAGTTCAGATTTGCTTCATGGACAGTATGCAAAATTCTAACGAGTCTGTTTTGTTTAAAGACCATGATGCAATAGTGTAATTATGTGTAAATGTTTTAGTACATACAATGTGTAGTCTGATATTAGATCAAATTAAAGAATAGATTCAAACAAATCCATTTTGTTTGAGACCATACAATAGTGTATTTATTATAGTTGCGTAAATGGTTTTGCATACAATGTGCAGTCAGATTAAATATTATGAATAGATTTTCACGAACCTGTTTTAAGACCATTCAGTAGTATAATATGAAAAGGTTTATGCATACAATGTGTAGTCAGATAATATTTAATGTTCAAGTTTAACAAATTTTTGGATGTTGTTAGAATTGTTATAGGTCATCATCATAATCTCGCAAGCGCCACTTAATTGAAGTGTTTGTATTCAAACCAGGAGATCGTTCAACTGTTTGATTAAATTTTTTTGTATCGGCAATCTTTCGAATCAAGTGGACACGTATATGCGTCCAAGATTGTGGTGTGTTAACATACAACAATTTATTTATCTCGACTTTTTACAGGAAGGGAAATAAGTCATACTGAAACAGGATTATACGGAATTTGTCTAGCATGAATCGTCTCCTATTAAACTGGTCCATATTTGTGTGTGTACTTTCTCAGTTCATGGAATTAATTCAGTAAAAATGTCTATTCTTTAAATTAGGTCATAGTTTAATATGACCATGCAATGAACGTATTAATACCGTATTTCCCTTAAAATTATCACCATAGAGAGCTATGCAAAATGAAAAATGAAGATTTCTGGAGAATAAAGTGGGGGATGTACTATTAGGTTAGGTGCTACTATAACTGGAAATGCGGTATGTTTTCTTTTTTTTCCTTCTCCAAAGACACTTTTTTGCACAATTTAAGTCAGTTTTATCTATGGCTACCATTAACAACTGCTGATTATAGGGCGAAATAATGTCATTAGTTGCAAATAATCTCCCAGTCTTGTCTTGATGATCATTGATTGAGGAAAAACACAAATCAGCCATTTTTGTTTGCCTTTAAGCACTGACGAGCTTTGAACTGGTTTAGGTTAAATTATATTAATAGGGGGAATCAGATGATTTGTTTTTAATAAATACACAACAAATCACAAACATACTTGTTTAATGGTTAATTAATAAGTTAGTTGAATCACAGGCAAATCACAGGCAAGTTTAATGAGTGCAGTTAGGTCAGACATGACCAGACTCTCATAACCTCATTAAAAATATCTGTTTTGAGCAGTTGTCAACACAAGGGATAACGTTTCCATGGCAACCTTCATTCATCTTCGTCAAGTCAGACTGTCACATGTAGACTCGGGCTAGCGAGAGGTCCCAGACTGACTCATTACCAGAGACGTGTATGGAAACTTCGAATCGTAACGCTTTCCCAATGTGGCAGAAAAATAAGAAAGGTTTCGAAGACCGGCACGTTTAACTGGTTATTATGTGGGAGAATTGTTCGCGGAATTAGGACTATTGTGTTGGAGGAATGGACGTGTCTGTCACATGGTTCTTGGCACTGTGCCAGCAGAATGGCGGTAACTTATCAGCTTGTTACCATATTACATTTTACATTATTAAGGCCGAGTTGGGATGATTTTTTTCCTCGAATAATAATCATGAGAGGTTTTGTTGTCCTGATAATTTATTGACAGTGTTTTAGAAATTTGTCGAAGTCAACTTTGATCTTCTTGGAATATTCACTTGCGACTTGTTTTGGTAAAAGAGCATTTTAATAAAAAAATTAAACATTCCCAGAAATTCTAAAGCATTAAATTATCAGTGGTGAAAGAAATAGCTAAAACATTTTTTTTTTCGTAACACAAGTTAGTTAACAGCCTTTTTAAGTCTAAAATTAAATTTAATCCTTTTGCATTAATTTGCTTACTTAAGATTTGAAAAAGAAAAAAAATGTTTATTAAAATGCTTTTGAAATGTGTTTTGTTAAAAAAAAATCAAAATTTTAAAAATTGTTTTGAAATGTGTTTTGTTTAAAAAAAAAAATATTTAAAAATTGTTTTGTTCTTTGAATTGAACTGCCTTTTGTACTTTTTTTTTTTAAAAAAAACACTGATTCTTTAAGGTAACTTTGTAGTCTTGTTTTGATTGGTCAGCTGCGTATTTGGGGCGTCTGATTGTCGTAGATTGAGTCGGCCTAATTGCTTCTTGTAGTAACAGCTGGTCGGCTGGAAAAGATATATCCGAAAATAATCTGCAACACTGAGTAATCCCTTAATGGACTGACATCTTGATTGTGGCGTGTCAGCTTTTGGCTTTCTTGGATAATAATCACACAGAAAATACTAAAAAAATAAGGGACCGTGCGATAGGCTTTGTTTACTGTAATAGTAGTATAATGCTTCCGAATGGTGGAATTCTGAAGAAAATTCAATCTGAATCAATATTTTGCACAGAATTTAAAAAAAGATTGTCCTGCATTGTTACCGTATGACTGCTAAAAAAGCATTATCCAAAATGTAAACAGACTTTGTTTATACCCTACCACAAACGAATGATTCTGAGACATACAGTGTTTACCCTTATCTGCCTGCCAAGTCCATTTTAATGTGACTGACAGTGCTAAAGCGGGGCATTTGTGTCCCATTGACACATTTTCTGGTCACATGCCTGAATTTTGTTATACAGAATTTAAACAGATACCTGGTAATATGAAATTCTTACATCAAAAATCGTTTTGTGTATTTAAATATATGTGGGTGTCAAAAATACAAGTTGATATTTTATTTATTATTAGCTCAACTGATCAGAGATCAGCGGAGCTTATGCCGTGGTGCGGTGTCCGTCGTCCGTCCGTCTGTCCGTCTGTCCGTCTGTCCGTCTGTCTGTCCGTAAACTTTTATTTGTAGCGACTTCACAGCTGAAACTACTGGATGGATATTCATGAAACTTTACAGAAATGTTGCCCATAAAGTCTAGTTGATCCTAGCAAAAATTCATGTTGATGTGAAATCCAAGATGGCCGCCAAAGCTAAAAATAGAGTTTTAAAATACAAGTTTGTAGCGACTTCTTCTTGAAAACTATAAGTGATATTGATATGGGACTTTTTCTAAAATGATCAGCATGACATGATGTTGATCCTAGTCAAAAATCGTTTTGATTCAACGTTAAACATGGCTGCCAGCGGCCATCTTTGTTTACATAGAGTTATATAGTAAAAACTTGTAGCGACTACTTCTCTGAAACTACTTGGCGGATTGTCATGAAACTTTACAGGAATGTTGCTCTTGATGTCTAATTGATCCTAGAAAAATTTCAGGTCGGCCGGAAATTCAAGATGGCCGTCACAGCTAAAAATAGATTTTTAAAAAATAAGTTTGTAGCGACTACTTCTTGAAAACTATAAGTGATATTGATATGGGACTTTTTCTAAAATGATCAGCATTACATGATGTTGATCCTAGTCAAAAATCGTTTTGATTCAACGTTAAACATGGCTGCCAGCGGCCATCTTTGTTTACATAGAGTTATATTGTAAAAACTTGTAGCGACTACTCCTCTGAAACTACTTGGCGGATTGTCATGAAACTTTACAGGAATGTTGCTCTTGATGTCTAATTGATCCTATCAAAATTTCAGGTCGGCCGGAAATTCAAGATGGCCGTCACAGCTAAAAATAGATTTTTAAAAAATAAGTTTGTAGCGACTACTTCTTGAAAACTATAAGTGATATTGATATGGGACTTTTTCTAAAATGATCAGCATGACATGATGTAGATCCTTGTGGAAAATTATTTTGATTCGACGTTAAACATGGCTGCCAGTGGCCATCTTTGGTTACATAGAGTTATATAGTAAAAACTTGTAGCGACTACTCCTCTGAAACTACTTGACGGATGTTCATGAAACTTCACAGGAATGTTGCTCTTGATGTCTAGTTGATCCTAGAAAAATTTCAGGTCGGCCGGAAATTCAAGATGGCCGCCACAGCTAAAAATAGATTTAAAATAAATAAATTTGTAGCGACTACTTCTTCAAAACAATAAGAGATATTGATATGGGACTTTTTCTAAAATGATCAGTATGACATGATGTTGGTCCTTGTCGAAAATCGTTTTGATTTGACCTTAAACATGGCTGCTTTGTTTACATAGAGTTATATAATGAAAACTTGTAGCGACTACTTCTTTGAAACTACCTGACGGATTTTCATGAAACTTTACAGGAATGTTGCTCTTAATGTCTTATTGATCTTAGCAAAATTTTAGGTCGGCCTGAAATTCAAGATGGCCGCCACGGTTAAAAATAGATTTTCAAAAAACAAGTCTGTAGCGACTACTTCCTGAAATCAAAATCAATCAGTAGAGCTTCAAGGTCATTGACCTCTTGTTTTTATAAAGGGCCTCAAGGAATTTTAAGATATATAAAAATGAGTTACACTTACTTACTTACATTCTAGTCGTATGTCAACAATTCCTTTTGATTTTTCGGCTTTGCAAAAAGTCGAGATATTGTCTTTATTTACCAACAGCTTTTTGTTACTTGTTAGGGTTATTAAGATTTCATTTCCCCTCGGTTGAATATGCGTAGAATATCTTGTATGAATATTCTACCCACCAACTGTCAATTTTATAGCCATTCGTAAGACATAAAGGAGATTTCGCTGTTTTGTTTGTGATTAGTTATCATCGACTTGTCACTTGGGTCCCAGATTTGGTCTCGTATGGTTATAAATATTCTCTTGAAAGATACGCTGATGATGTGTGATCTTGCTTTTTTTTTTGTCTCAAGTGAGTTGTTTTTTTCTCCGAAAATGAAAAATGCTGTAGGACATGTGAACAGGGACATAGGACTAATTATTGCTGAATTGGAGTGGCTCCAAGTAAAGAGCATTAAATGTTCCTGTTGTTGTCCGTCCTTTCCTCATCCTTTTTTTAAACATACTGGTTACTTACATGGAAGGGGTCATCAGTAACTGCTGTATACAACAAATGATTTATCGATGTATTTTAAATATTTGTGCAAACAGTCTAAGTAAACATGGTAAACTAGCTCAAGATACCACTTGCATTAAGAGCCCAAAATATACACCTGTATTAAGAGACCACCTGCATTAAGAGACCAAATTATGCACCTGTATCAAGAGACCACCTGCATTGAGACCACAATATTCACCTGTATCAAGAGATCCCTGCATTAAGAGACCAAAATATGCACCTGTATCAAGAGATCCCAGCATAAATAGACCAGAATATGCACTTGTATCAAGAGATCCCTGCATAAAGAGACCAACATATGCACCTGTATCAAGAGACCCCTGCATTAAGAGCCCAAAATATGCACCTGTATCAAGAGACCCCCTGCATTAATAGACCAAAATATGCACCTGTATTAAGAGACTGCCTGCATTTAGAGACCAAAATATGCACCAAGAGACCCCTGCATTAAGAGACCAAAATATGCACCTGCATTAAGAGACCAAAATATGCACCTGTATTAAGAGACTGCCTGCATAAAAGAGAACAAAATATGCATCAAGAGACCACCTGCATTAAGAGACCAGTTTTATTGTTCGATTAGATGGTCTCTTAATACAGGTTGTAATGTAATATAATTATGTGCCTTCGAATATGGTTTTGTGAGTTATATAAAGGTTACAAAACACCAGTGGTCTGTTTTTACCGCAAATTGTTGCTTGTTCTCTGCTATATCTTCCATAATAGGAAGTGTACCATAGCTGGAAGCCGTTCTCCATGTAATCATTTTATAAAAAACAAAGTATTGCATTGTGATTCATTACGAGTCATTCTAGCCTCCCGGTTTGCTTGATGGATATGTTTGGTGTGGAGATGTTAGTAATAACCTGTATACAGGTGTTTACACTGAAAATTAATTACTTTATGCGGTTTGACATTGCTCGGTGTACGGATTTGTGTAGTCAGTAAGCAGATTAAAATTTCGTGTCCTTGTTTTAATATTTGTCGTCTGATTAAGATTGCGTCTTGTCAGAGAGATTTGGCAACCTGTCGTAAAATGGAAATTGTTTTATCAAAAATCAACGTGCTCTACTTTATGTTAGCTATGATCCGCTTGTACGTTCAGTTTTCGCCAGTAGTTACACAATATGTAAAACGTACACAAAAGAGATGGGATAAAGCTATATTCATTGTATAAAAATATGTATGTTTTGTACAATGAATGTTGCATTATCAATGAGCTTATATTTTGTATATCATCATTCAGAACAAAATAAATGATCAAGTTTATTTATAGTATATGGCTTTAAATTAAATTAATTTTATAGTTATTAACTATAAATACACAACTTTAAATCTATAAATACACAACTTTAAATCTATAAACTTTAAATCTATAAATACACAATTTTAAATCTATAAATACACAACTTTAAATAAACACTTTCCATGACCAAATGCCAAAAAAAATCTATCCAAAAAAAAGAAAAATCAAGGAAAGCTTGTTTTGGAAGTGTTAAACCCAAAGCAAGCTATATAATTTAACTTCGCCAAAGAGGATGTTTACCAGGCAGTCCCAAACATCTATAATAGAGATTTCCTCTTGACATATTGAAGGATCAGTGGACTGTATTTGACAGTAAATGTAGCCTAGGTTGATCCTGGATACCTCTGTATACATAATCCCACCCTATGGGAGCAGTTCTCAATAATCTAAATAAGTATTAATTTACCGTTAACAACACTTTTATTGAATTATATCTATACGGTTTGGCCATCCTTAAAAACACTTTTGTTTGCTGTTTCCCGACCAAGGATTTTATAAGTGGGTCGGTAGGTGATTTTCTTTAAAATTTTGCCGAACACAGCAAAAACCTTAAGAAATGAAACAAAAATATACTAAAGATATGAAGGAAAAAAAAGTTGAAAAACTGCTATAAAAAGTGTTGGGTAGGGATATTTGTAATGTCTCAAGTTTCAGTTTGTGTATATGAACCAGTCTTGTTCTAATTCCAGCAAAACATAAAAAATAAGTAGGTAGATGTATTCAAAGGCTGTATTTTATGCCTCAACTCTTTTGTTAAGATTACATTTGTGTTGATCTTTGTTTTGCTATGTTTCAAATACTTTTGTTGTCTTTTTTGAAAACTTAGCATTTTGCAGATTTGCTCTTGTTGGAATTTCTTTATTATTGTTATTTTTATTTTTAAATTTTTAATTGTATTCAGTTGCATTACCTTTAATTGTATTCAGTTGCATTACCTTTGACCTTTTATTACATCTACTTTTTCAACAGACACTGAAGTAAATGTGTATATAGAATTGTACCAAATAGTTGTTTTCTATGCTAATTTTCTTGTTTTCATCCAACAGCTTAGATAATTTTGATGCCGTGAACTTTTTAATGTTAGCGATGTCTTAAGCATCATTAATCGTTTGCTTTCATTTACTGATGTACACTTTACTCTCATATGCTGATGCACAATTTACTCTCATTTCCTGATGTACGATTCTCTATTTTCTTTTTTCCTCTTTTCAGCAGTGAAAAGAAAAGAGTCGGAGATTTCACCTCCTCAGGAAAATCGAGGCCCAAAAAAGCCAAGGCTGGTGTTTACTGATATTCAGAGAAGAACGCTACATGCAATATTCAAGGAGACAAAAAGGCCATCAAAGGAAATGCAAGCCACGATCGCCCAGCAGCTGGGCTTGGAAGTGACCACCGTTGCGAACTTTTTCATGAACGCGCGGCGGCGTTCCGTCGATAAATGGAGGGATGATAACGGGAACGATAATCGCGAGAGCGCGCCTACCGGGATGGGCAAGAGTTGAAATACCGACACTTTCATACAAACTCTGATTTAACTAAATCTCACATTCACAAACAAACAGACGGTATATCTGCGGGTGTTTGTGGCGGGCAGGAACGGAAAAATAAACTAGTATGTGTTGTAGTTACTGTTAGAAATTCAGGGGCATGAGTGTTCAATTCAACAAGGCGTGTTCTCCTACAAAACAACAGGAACTGAACTACACAGAAAAATATCCGTAGACCTTGCACAAGTGCATGTTTTAGCGTAGAAACAACGTGCATTATGGTGTCACCTTCGGTTTGGAAGTAAGCATGTAGACGGTCGATGGGGATGTACGAATCCCCAGTGTGTGATCTGCAAATCCTAACCAAAATTCTATTCGTCTCATAATGAAAATTAATATTAGGTGTCATTTTATGTGTATTTATTGATTTTGAATTGTATATATTTTGTTCTATTTATATTACATTCCCGTTTACTAATGTTAAATCGTGTAAATTTTATTTAGGTAAAAGGTATTGTTTTAGAATCGTTAGGGAGAGATTCTGGGGCTCAAATGTAGCGTATTAGAGTATCTATTTATTTCACTATGTTGAGTTTTAATTTATGTTATTTTTTTTCTTTAGTCCGTCTTAATGAACAAAATATACATTCTTATGAAATCCTATTAGAACAAAATACACCTGATCTTAAACTATGATCATACGATCAACACATTTAAAAAAGATTGATCAATACATTTTTGTGTCGTCCTTATAGGAAACACTTTGTCGTCCGTCCGTCCGTCCATCACGAAAACGTAACGTTGGCTATAACTTCCTCATTTCAGTATATAATCAACATGACCATGCTAAAATATCAAGGTCAAGGTCACACTGAAGGTCATTATATGGGTTAAATACTGGATTTGTTCTTCACGAAAACTTCATGTTGGTTATAACTTTCTCATTCCGTGATATTTCTTCATCAAACTTATATTATCATCATGACATCAACATGACCATACTAAAATATAAAGGTCAAGGGTCACACTGAAGGTCATTATATGGGTTAAATACTCGTTTTTTTCTTCACGAAAACTTAACGTTGGTTATAACTCATTTCTTGGTATTTCTTCATCAAACTTTCAATATATACTCATCATGACAACATGACATGGCCATACTAAAATATAAAGGTCAAGGTCACACTGAAGGTCATTATATGGGTTAAATACTCATTGTTCTCTTCACAAAATCTTACTCAGGCCAGTTTGTCAAGGTCATTTATCTGGGTCCAAAAAACATTGTTATACTGACAAAGTGCTGACAGGCGACACAAGTATTCCGCGGAACACCCATCTAGTTGATCAAAATATGATACTAGGAATCTCATGAGCAGTGATTCATGAAGAATTTCTTTAATCGAATCGAATCATGACTCCAGATAAATCATGACTTACAATTATGAACCTTTTGGTTATTTATATATTTTGAAATCCAAGACATGTTATTTACAATGTAAGATCTGACTTGTCTGATAGAAACAAAAATCCATTTATATACATCTAGTAGAATCCAATTTTCTGCAATATTGTTAGAAAAATAGAATATTCATTTTCAACAAAAGTGTCATCTATTTATTTCATCAAATCATTTTATTTTGTTAGCGTACAAAGCATTCCATGACATGATTTATCATTCCACGTGTTAACCGTGTCATATCCCATCGTCTTAACGCCATTATTTAATCCTGATTTATCATCATCTTCATTAATCCATGAAAACTTACACATTGATCGTCGCGTCACGGAGATCACCGTCCCGTCCTAGCAAATCTAACATTAGCGTGTGTTTTTCACGTCACTGACTTGTGCTATGTATGACTTATTATAAATGGTAGACCGTAAAAACCCTCTTGCACACGTGAGTTAGATTTTTTATGACTTTCTGTAGAGTAGTTCTCAGACAATCCTAAATTGATATTGCATTTCTTAAAGCAGGTCTCAAAATCACAATGCCTATCGCGGTCTACGGAGATTCACTTATTGCGTCTGCAAACTTCAGTATTTTGAGTAATTTTTGAATATCAGGTATCGAATTCAACATGCACAATTTGGCTGATGGTGAGACTTCAGTGCTGCTAGGATAGGATAGTCGACGGCCCATGTCTGTGGAATCAAAATCCAGGCATGTCTTATTTTGACTTGCCCTGGGCCTATCTGTCAAAAAACAATTCTTGGAGCACTGGGCTTTACTTTGTGGTTCATTTTACAGCATTACAGTCTCAGTTTTTGTCTAGTATGGGTTCGAGCAACAAACTCCCAATATTACCCACGATGCATAGGATTTTAATTGTAAATTCTAAAAATACATGAAAGGTATTGTGTTTTTGAGGCATACTGGGAAATACTTTAAAAATGTCTTGTAATTAATTATATATTAAATCCCTCCATGTCTAGGCGTTCTGTGAAATGATGAACGGAACGTAGACTGTTCTTACACGAGTAGTATTTGTTAGGGACCAACGTAACGAGTAACTTTAGTAGCACCGTTGTTTTACTCGAGTATTTGTCATCGTAGTATTACTTTAACGGACTGTCTCACGATGTGTGCTATTATATTGATCATATCTGACAACACAACAACACCTTTCATGAGAAAATGAAATTAACGTTACTTTACAATCAGCGATATTGTGATTACAGTTGTATTATATCCGACAAAATCAGAACGGAAGTTGACAATATTTTCCCTCTGTTTCATCACATCACTGTAAAATCTCATTATCCGGCAGTTTTCAGATTAATTTGGATTTGTGTATTTATTTTATATTTTTTTGTTGAAAGGGGAAAAAAATTGTATAAATATTCATTAAAATCAACGCAGCCAATCATGTTACATTCCATTTTCAGTGTTAATCCAATCAGCGAGTAGCTTAAAAATTCAAACCGACCAATCAGAGGCAAGATAATGTGCAATATATGATTTCATTATAATGAAGGGTGATCGTTGTGCAAACTACAACCTTGTTGTTGTTGTTGTCATTATTTATCATATTTATGATTTTGTGAATAATTTTATGTGTAATATTCGTCTGAAGGTATGTAAATAACCGATCATTCATTTTTATATGAACTGTTTTAATGAATTCATTGTGTGTAATACATACACACACATATATGTTCACAACATATACATTCTATGTGTTTATTCGTGTGTATCATCTATATGTTATATGTATGTGTATGGTGTGCATAACTTTTCTGCACAAAGATCATTTGGAGGCCTGAATAACATTGCAACATTTTATCATATATATATTAAGTATATCTTGTGTAAATTTAAAAGTGCTTTTCTGTGTGTTTTTTCTTTCTTTGCTTCTTTTAGCAATTTGCAACTTACAAAACAGGGTTTAATATCTCATTTTTGTTCTTTTTATTGGCAATTGAAGAAATTATTGTTAAAGGGACACATGGCAATCTTGAAGTCTTTATCAAGCATTAAAATTAGCCTCTCGATTTATTAATCCAGTATCATTTTGACTTTAAATCTGCTAACATATATTTAAATACTATTTTGAGTTTTCCACTTTTCTTCGTTATTCTACCATAGGTTTGAATATATTATTGTGAAATTTAATCAACAGTTAGTAATATGTAAAAAAAATAAAATACTTTATACTTTTCTTATAATTAAATATTAATGACTGAACAAATGCAATTTATGTACAAAAACTAACGGGACACCGCAAGTTTTAAAAAATTCAAGATTGCCGTGTGTCCCTTTAAACTATAAGATGATACATCATGAAATATTTCAAATGTAAGAGAGAAAAATGATCTTGGTTTTTAGAAAATATTTTTTTTTTAAGATTTTTGCAATATTTTTCATTTAAACAAAAATTCGAGAAACAAAAACTGAAAACGAAGGGAAATCAATCCGTCTGCTATTTAGGGGTTAAAGGGAACCTACTGTCATAAGCATCTCTGTAGGATTTCCGTGTTGGTATGTCCTAACACTTTGACAATAATCATTATATGATGGCGGTGTATATATTTATGTTAAAAAATAATTTATTTTTCATCCCCCCCATGTCACAGTGTGTTGTGATTGAACATTCATTAGACTTGATTTGTGCCTGTATGCTTTGTAGGTCAGGTGTAGTAGTCATTAATATTGACTTACAACTCTCACAGTCTTAACTCATCGATTTTTAATGCCAAGTAAATAGAAAGTCTACATATCCATTCCAACCCACACCTCTAGAATTTTCCTGCTCAGTCTTAATATATATTACTAATTAAAGCCTGAACAGGTTTGAAAATGATACCTTTAGAGACGAAAATCTTTAATAATGAGAATATATTCAACCTACCATCTATTCATTCTAGAGGGATAAAAAATAAATGCCAGGGAAAAAATTGTTTCCTTGACAAGATTTGTCTGCAAGCTGAAAACCTTAATCTCCAAGCCATAAACGCTTTAAATATGAAATAGTCTCAAAGCTAAAATACGGTCATTATACCAATTGAGGTTCTTCCAGAGGATGAGCCTGGCATGTTCATGCCTGTTAGTCGCCATATAACCTTTCATGTGTTGGTGCGCCTAAAAACCCATGTCAACTCAATTCAATTATATTTACATATTGAGCAGTATTTATGAAAACAAAACAAGGACTTGAGTTGGGTGTTTTAAGACAATGTTCAAGATAATTTTGATATAAAGTCCGAAACTAGGTTTCATCCTGGAAGGTTTATGAATATTATTCCCTTGTTATTAATCTCGAGATATTATATCAGTTCGTGTTTTCTTATTTTTAGTCGCCATGTTTTATTTCCCAACAATTTATTTGAATCTCTGTTTTCATTCAGCCACAATAGGGTACAGTTAATCATTTCACAATTCATTTAATTAAAATTTCTGCTATATGTTCATAAAAAGGTACATAGTTATAAAGAAGCAATTTCTCTTTATTTTATTTTTAAATCGTCAACGCAATATTCATTTCATAATAAAACGCAAATATTTATAGTTTTTCATACAAGTTTTTTAAGTCCCTAAGAAATGTTAAAGCATAATACGATGTTAAGACAAATTTGACAAAGATCTGAAGAACTGTTTGCGTTTCTAGTTTTACAATTGTGACAGTTGCAAATGTAGTTTACAATTTTATCCAATAAGTTAAATACAAGGTTCACTAATTGTTTAGTGTTAGTGAACCTTTTACAAGATCTGACGTGAAATCCGCCCTTGGTTTTACTTTTTATGGTTAATACCCTGTTTCTGTTTATATTGTTTACTGTTGATGATATGTTGTATGATTTTTTGGTACATTGAGAAATTTGAATTGTCACACTCGAATTTAGTAATTAGCATATTCATATGTCTCAGTTTGATAACAAGGTTTGCTTCCCTTTAATTGTAAATGCAGAGTTATCATTCCAACTTTCAGGAGCAAGCTTTTCGCATCTCAAAAATCTTTAAGGGGACATAATTTTTGGTATGAAAATTATTACTCTTACACGTGTGGAGTTCTCATTTCCATCTCCAGGGAGCAAATTACGCTTTTCTTATTTCACAAGCTGAAAGCTTTTAAGGTAAAAGCGGCCTGGAATGTTCATTCCTGTTGGCGCTATATAACCTTTTTGTGTTGGTGCACCATAAACCCCAATTCAGCTCATCTTAAGGGGATGTAATTTTCGATGTACTTTCGAACTGGGCTATAGACCATGTTCATGAAGGATGATTATTCACAGAGTGACTATCACGTCAATAAATAATTATAATTATACTATCTTCTATTGAATGTATTCTACCCTAGCTATCGAGTAGGCTTGTAATGAGTGAACTCTACCCTTCCTATTATTTAGTAGACTCTACCCTACTTATTATCAAGTAGACCCTTCCCCAACTAGTATTGAGTTGAGTCTACCTTTACTATTATTGAGTGGAGTCTGCCCTTATATTAATTAGTCTAATCTACCCTACTTATTATCATGTAGACTCCTAACTATTATTGAGTGGAGTCTACCCTCACTGTTACTGAGTGAAGTCTACACTAACTATGATTAAGTCTACCCATATTAAAAATTCAGTGGAGTCTACCGGTACCCTAACTATTACTGAGTGAAGTCTACCCTCACTATTATTGAGTGGAGTCTATCCTTACTATAGACCCTGCTTATTTTCAAGTAGACTGTTCCCTAACTATTATTGAGTGGAGTCTACCCTACTTATTATCAAGTAGACTATATCCTATCTATTATTGAGTGGACATGTGTGTTTGCAATAGTGAGGCTGAATGTGACAATTCAAGGTTTTTCTTCAATAATTTATGTATGCTAAGTATTTACACTCATTCCAGTATAATCTACTTCACAAAAGTTAATGCCACCAAAACTGACTTTACAAGGGAGATTACTGTTGCCTTTCAACACTGCATAACAGTGATTGTTTGGAATCCTTTGATCATTTCTTTTACCATGCTGGTTGAAACAAGACAATTTTTCTTTTCTTCTGCTTTTCTGAAATAAAATTAAGTAACCAAAATACTGTGTCTTATAGGCTATGAAACAGATAATGCGTTTCATCTCTTTATACAGAGGATATTTCTCCTACAGGTGGAGAAATTACAAGTCGTAAGCGGTAGTAGCTTGGTAAGACGAAAGTAAAATTCCAACATTTTTTCTTGGGTGGAATGTTAAAAAACAGTATTTGAATTAATAAGTACTAATAAACGTTAAAGATGTGTTTTAGAATTATACTGGAATCTGTGTTTTGTGACGGGCTTCTTTTACACAGCTGTGTGAAACTTATTTATTTATTTATTTGTTAATTCACGACTAGACGAGGTTATTCGTCTTTACAACATTTTTGTTTGTTAATGTATGGCCTTTTACATCATTGATGATGTTTTTGATACTCGTGCAAATTCTGCTGCATTATGGGATAGAGAGAAAAAGGGTGATTAACAACACTATCACAAAAAAGGGATTTACTAAACCCCCAAAACCTGAAGCCCAATTGGTCCCTCGAGGCTTCGTGTTTGTCAAGACATCTCATAAATAAAAATATGTTTGATCTCTTGCAGTTTATGAAGATTGTTGAATAGCAGTAAAGTTTGTACGAGTTTGAGTCTTTTCATATTTAATTACTTAGTATTAATAACAGTGTTCTGGTGACAGGGACCAATCATTATAAAAAATCAGGTCAGGGACCAATCATTTGAGCATTTAGTTATATTTCTATATACAAATCTGTCAGATCACCATGGATACTGGATCTAGGTCGTGAATCTAGGTTGTTGCCGTGTAAAGCTAGTCAAATACAATTTGGGGTGATACCCAAAGTAAAAAAAGGCTCATGATAGTAATGTAAAATTTATCAGTTTGAGCCATCTTTTAAAGAGGAGGAGACAAGTATGAGTGGAGGTAAATGGATTAATTTGCTCCAAAAGTAAAATTGGGTCCATTTCAGACATATGGGCCAATTTTGTCTTGGACTGTTTAAATTGTGAAGGATGTTCACAAAGTAATATAAATTGTGTGGGACATTCACAAAGTCGTTTGGAATGCAAAAAGGCTTGTTTGTCATTTGATAGCTAAAAATGGTAAATTCTACACTATTAGATCATTTTAATTAAAGGAACTGTCCAATTTTGTGCAATATTTATTTATATGTGTAACAATGATGATGATGCCATGGCGCGGGTGAACTCTGCTACAAAGATTGGAGTTATGTTTTAAGTTATTTGTAAAGTTTACCTCTGAATGGCATAGTGTTGAGATGCACGTTATTGTATAATTTCAACATCAAGTTGAGTAACTTTTCACATTTATCCATCTGGAGTTACCTAACTTGAGTGGATATTACAGGTGGAGCTGTATAGATTCTTGATAGTTAAAGAAGGGTAAGTGGTGGTATGGTCCTCTTCTGTAGAGGAATTGCACTGCAAAAAAAGGCGTTAACATTATTTCATATACACGTGCTGCACGTGACCCTAGCTACTATGGTCTTCATTCCTCGTAGCATTTTATTGTTGTGGTAGATTTAGATTATGCAATGTTTATTTTTGGATCTTTTTATGCTTGATTCTGTTTGCCTCTCACAGTATCAAATTGTGTGGAATTTTTGGATTTTTTTCTTACAAAGTTGACCACTTCTGTACTGTTTGTCTAATCCATTAACATTGACTTAGTATTGATGTAAGTGTAAAATAAAATATCTTGATATTGATGGCTTAATTTACTGCCTTTCTTGTTTGTTGTCCCTTTGTTTTGGCCTTTTTATGCCCCACCACGGAAGTATAGTGGGCATAGAGTGTTACACTTGTCTGTCCGTCCATCCATTAGTACGTAATTTTTATGCCCCCACTGGAAGGCATATAGTAATTGCACAGTCCGTCCGTCCATCAGTGCGTCCGTTTGTCCGAAATTGTGTCTCAGCCATTCCTCAGAAACTGCTGACGGGAATTTCGTCAAACTTCAATCACAATGAGAATGTTTGTCGCGAGCCAGAATCATGACCATATCACACTTGGGGGCATCGTGAAATAATTCATGTCCCATCCATTACCTGGAAACTACTGAAGGGAGTTGTGTCAAACTTCACACAAATGTTCATGAAATTGAGAAGTTGTGTCGCGCGAAGAATCTTGTTGATGCCTCAAAGGTCAAGGTCACAGTTGGAGGTCCAAGGTCTTTTTTTTTCCAAGTCTGCCATTAGTCCAAAACTACTGAAGGGAATTGCGTCAAACTTCACACAATTGTTCATCACATTGAGAAGATGTGTCTTGTGCAAGAATCATGTCAGTGCCTCAAAGGTCAAGGTCACAGGCAGATGGTTTGCAGTGGGTCATCCGTGTCCCATGGACACATTTCTTGTCCATACTCACACCGGAAGCCAAGAAGAACTTCCAATCTTCACATATGTTTGCATCTACATGACAGCAGCAAGTCGCTTCTAAACTTCATACATGGCAGTAACATGTTTCTACTTAAAGGAGGTCAGTGAGAATAACTTTGAACAAATTATTATGCCCACCGAAGGAAGCAGGCTTATGGTAATCGCAGTCAGTTGGTCTGTCCGTTTGTTTACTGTCCGAAACAATCATTTCAGCCATAACTTCGAAAGCACTAAAGGCAATTTCATAAACATTCACACAACTATTAATCACAATGAGAAGGTGTGTCACGGGCAAGAATCAGGTCCTTACCTTTAAGGTCAAGGTCACAAGTAGCGGTCAAAGGTCAAATTAACTTCGAGGTCATTTTCGTTCTGAATTATTTTTTTTCATTATGGCCATTATTCAGATAACAAAAGCATTACAACATTTTTTTATTTTTTTTTAATATATATGACAGCAACTTGGTCCTACTAAAAGATTGTCAGTGAGAATGACCTTGACAAACTTTATTGAAATAGTTTGTGACTGACAGCAAGGCATCTGTCCCATGGACATGATTTTTAGTTGTCTCAAAGTAACTGAACTTCAAATTTTACAACAAAGCCATAGCCCATGTCTTTTGCTCATAAATTAACTAAAATGTTCCAGTTCAATTCATAATTACATACATTAAAATACCCATAATCGATTATCATCAAAAGACTCCTTGGCGGGGATAGTAAAGAAGCTGCATCTGAAACTGTCTTGCAATAATAATAATAATCATCGCTGCAAGTTCGAGTACCACTGGGAGCTTGCCTTGTCAAGTGAGACAGTGACGATTGTTACGGATGGCGGGAGGTATGCAGTACCGGTTCTACCAAGGAAACATGACGTAAAACACCATTCAAATCAAATCAGAAAGATGGAAATGATGACAAATGTTTATTATAAAAGACACACTTTTGATTCAGGACTGACGCTAACACTTGTTAATAAACTGTTGTATAAAAGTGTATAACTGAATGTGAACTATGCTTTACCTGGCACTATGAAGCCATAAGGAGTGGGAAGATGCGTTTTGATTATGATCTAGTTGAGCATGAAAGATCGAGGAAGGGAACCTAGCAAACGAGATAAAATTGCAATATTATTTGATTATTGTGTGATTAAGGTAAATACAGCACTACCCATCCACATATGGGTGATTAAGATAAATACAACACTAGCCAAGCACCCTAGCTAGAGATTCATAGGTGATTAAGGTAACATAGCACAAGCCAAGCATCCTAGTTATTGATTTATGGGTGATTAAGGTAAATACAGCACTAGCCAAGGACCCTAGCTATTGATTCATGGGTGATTAAGGTTAATACAATGCTAACCAAGCACCCAAGCTATTGATTCATGACTGATATAGGTAAATACAGCACTCACCATGCACCCTAGCTATTGATTCTTGGGTGATACATGTAAATACAACACTAGCCAAGCACCCTAGCTATTGATTCATGACTGATATAGGTAAATACAGCACTCACCATGCACCCTAGCTATTGATTCATGGGTGATACATGTAAATACAACACTAGCCAAGCACCCTAGCTATTGATTTATGGGTGATATAGGTAAATATGCACCCTAGCTATTAATTCATGGGTGATACATGTAAATACAACACTAGCCAAGCACCCTAGCTATTGATTCATAGATGATTAAGGTAACTATAGCACTAGCCAAACACCCTAGTTATTGATTTAAGGGCGATTAAGGTAAATACAACACTAACCAAAGACCCTAGCTATTGATTCATGGGTGATTAAGGTAAATACAATGCTAACCAAGCACCCTAGCTATTGATTCATGACTGATATAGGTAAATACAGCACTCACCATGCACCCTAGCTATTGATTCATGGGTGATTAAGGTAACATATAGCACTAGCCAAGCACCCAAGTTATTGATTTATGGGTGATTAAGGTAAATGCAACACTAGCCAAAGACCCTAGCTATTGATTTATGGGTGATTAAGGTAAATGCAATGCTAACCAAGCACCCTAGCTATTGATTCATGTCTGATATAGGTAAATCCAGCACTCACCATGCACCCTAGCTATTGATTCATGGGTGATACATGTAAATACAACACTAGCCAAGCACCCTAGCTATTGATTCATGGGTAATTAAGGTAAATATAACACTAGCCAAGCAACCCAGCTATTGATTCATAGGTGATTAGGGTAAATACAGCACTAGCCAAGCACACTAGCCAAGCACACTAGCTATTGATTCATAGATGATTAAGGTAACATATAGCACTAGCCAAAAACCCTAGTTATTGATTTAAGGGCGATTAAGGTAAATACAACACTAACCAAAGACCCTAGCTATTGATTCATGGGTGATTAAGGTAAATACAGCACTAGCCAATCACTATAGCCATTGATTTATGGGAGATTAAGGTAAATTCAGCACTAGCCAAGCAACCTAGCCATTGATTCATGGGTGATAGAGGTAAATACAGCAGTAGCCAAGCACACTAGGTATTGATTCATAAGCACACTAGGTATTGATTCATAGGTGATGTAAATACGACACTAGGCAAGCAACCTAGCCATTGATTCATGGGTGATTAAGGTAAATGAAACACTAGCCAAACACCCTAGCTATCGATTCATGAATGATAAAGGTAAATAGAACAAGCACCCTACCTATTAATTCAATCGGATTAGTAACAACAGAGTTATGGTCTTTGCTTTAGATAAATTTGCTATATTGTGCCTCGTTTAAGACAATAGAGCCATCTTTTTTTTATCTGATCTTTTACTTGACAAGGTCAGATTGTTGATAGCTCAGACAAGTTCGAAAACCAGCTAGATCCTTGATCTTTTTAAATATGCTATATTTTGCCTTGTAAGACAATAGCTAGGGCCTTCATACGAGTGGGGTTCAATATATTCTGTCACTGGTATTCGGAACTAAAAGATACTGGAAATATACAAAAACTTCTTATTACAATCCTTCCAAGTATTCCCCCTGAACAGACACCCACTTTCGGAGTCGCGCTATCCATGACGTAAAAGCAGCAAAGTAGTCTCCCCTTGGTATACTGTTGAAACACTGAAATATTCCGGCACCAAGGGCACTTCTGGGAACATAGCGTCTACCAAAGAGGTTTTTCGTCAGCAAAAGGAATAGGAAAACGTCACAGGGACTAAGGTCGGGAGAATAAGGTGGGTGTTCAAGCTGTACCACTTTTTCTTGCTTCAAGAAAGACTGCACAATTATAGCTTTGTGAGCCGAGGCATTGTCACGAATCCGCTGGATGCCATTCTAAACTTTACTTGGGCGTTTTTTCTTGTAATTATATTGACTGCTTTGAGAACTTTGTCCTTGTAAAATTTGGCCTGTTTTTCCCTGTTTGCATGGAATTTGTACCACAGGGCCACTGGAATTAAAGAAAATTGCATAAAAAACCTTTTTAGCGCTTTTTGTTCGTTTTGAAAAAACCGGTCTTGCCTGATTTTTACCCAACTATTGTTTATTGTTTACCCGCCGCTGGGGCTCAAAATAGTACACCCACGTTTCATCTCCAGTGAGCAACTCAGAATTTTTTCTAGGATGACAATTTTCTTATTTTTTAAGAAGATTTTTAGCACATTTTAAGCGTTTGGCCTTTTGTTCAGTTGACAGCAAATGAGGGACTCATCTAGCACAAAGCTTCTTTAATTTCAAACAGTTGGTCAAAATGTGATGAGTTGTGCCTTCTGAGATGCCAAGACTATTAGATGTCTTAGAATCTGTATACCGCCCATCTTTGTCTACCATGGCCTTCACAGCATCAATGTTTTCCTTTGTTGCTGCAACAACAGGACTGCCAGGACGGTTACGGTCTTTAATGCTAAGTTTACCCCCTTTAAATGTCTTAGTCCAACGAAAAACGTTCTCAATGTCACGGCAGAACTGCCATGTACATGGCACAGTTCAGCATAAATCTCTTTTGCAGGTACTTTTAAAGCAACCCTGGCTGTAATGTAAGCCCTAATTTTAATTTTTTCTTCACTTTTCATGATAGCATTGAAATATAGCCACTATACATGAATGCGCATAATATCTCCGTCAATTGTTATCGGATTAAACCGCTATTTTGCATGTACGTAGTTAGTGAAATCGCCTTCACATGCACGTGTGTGTGTGTGTGTATTTCTAAGGATTATAGTCCCTCCACCTACGACAGGCGTCCTACCCGACGATTATAGGCACAATGTCTGGACTTTTATCTGTGTGTTGTTGTGTGATGTGATGATATGTCTACTTGAAGCAGCGAACTCAATGGTTTCTTTATAGTGCTGTCACACTGGAATACCACGCCGTAGTAGACATGATACCCCCACCCACCCAGTCACATTATTCTGACACTGGTCAATCAGTCGTAGCACTACCCATTATTTGCTCGTCAGGCAAGGTTACAAGTGACTATTCCATTTTTAAAGTCTTTGGTATGACGCGGTCAGGGGACTCGAACCAACGACCTCCCGCATGCAAGGCAGACGCTATAACCACTACACCACAATGCTTCGGTGCCTTCACATGCACGAGTTTGCAGTGCGGTAATATAAGGCGGTTTCTACGGAAGCGCATTAGTGACAGAATATATTGAATGCCCCTCGTATTTCATCTGATCTTTACTAGACGTGGCCAGATTGTTCATATCAATGAACGCTGGGGAAAGTTCGAAAACCGGCGCAATCGGATTAGTTACACCAGAGTTATGGCCTTGTCTTTTCTTAAATATGCTATATTTTGCTTCATTAAGACGATAGGGCCTGCATTTTTATCTGATTTTTACCAAACTTTTGTCCTGAATGTTGATTTCAGTGAAAACTCGGAAAAGTTTGAAAACCAACTAAATCCGGTTATTAACACCTTTAATTTAAACATATTTTATTGCTTTTCTTCTATATACAAGCAAGAGGGTTGGGCCACACGTTCTTTCAACATTAATGAAGGCCCTTCCCAGCATTACTGTAAAGAATATTTAACAAGATTTAACGCCAGAGTTATGACCCTTGCTTTATTGTAAAGCTATTTTAGTGGTAGCTACTTCATTTTTCATCCGATCTTTACACAACTTTAAAATGTTTATATAAATAAAGCTCAGACAAGTTTGAAATTCAGATATGCCATGTCTCACTACTGACTACCCAACCCGTCCCGCAAACGCCCCCGCGCTCGTACCCCGCGCCCGCCCCCGCCCACCGGCCCACTCCCACCTCCCCCATCTTCCCACCTCTTCCCATTTAAAAAAACAACATTATATCATGAAAGGACTTGGGGGAAAAGTCAGAAACGACTCATGTCAGACAATAAACGGCAGAGTTATGGCCCTTGATATATTGACAAATGCATATACTGTTTTGTTAATTCTGAGCTGCCATATTGTTTTCACCTGATCTTTACGAAACTTAATCACAAGTCAGAGATCTCAAATAGGGTTGAAAGAGCCATATCTGACACCCCATCTCATCCCCCACCCACCCCACACTTCTTACCCCTCACTCCACCCATCCATCCCTAGGTGTAAGTTGTTGGAAAAAAATCGGTTAAAGCTTAGGTGCACGTTTTTGATAACTTCTCTAATTTGTTTTGTATTTTAACTGAAATTGCTGTGAAACTTTATATTAATAACGCACCACTTCCTTATGACTTTTTTTCTTGTCTAAATAGAGTTATGGTCCTTGACTTTCTACGAAAATGCATATTTTTGTTGATTAATCAAATTTTGTTGAAATGTAAACAACATTTTGGGTGAAGATTTATACAAATAATATATCTGTGCATTTCAATAATTTGATTTTATTGTTCTGCCATTTCGAAATAGAGTTATCTTAGGAAATATGGCTTAACGCAGCTATCTTAAAATGTATAGGGTTTTTGGTGCGAAATCGTAATTGTTCCTTCTGGATAATGGCAGACATTTAGAATCCTTTTAATCATGATAGATGTTTGCTTTCTAAACGCAGTTATGTGGCTTTAATTTATCTTGAAAGTAATAGTTACTGCAATAACTATCTTGTCTAATAAAATTTCCAATTCATTCTCTATTTTTATTACTGTTACATGGTTATTTTTTATCAGGGAAAATCCGGTTTTTAGATTGAAAAGTTTTGTCGGAAGGCGGGTGAGCGGCGTGGACGTTTAAGTATGTCGTTCGTCGAGTTATTCCAAAACATCATGACTTGAATACTATCTGAATAGATTAACTGTGAGGCCGATATATTGTGAAATAGTGTAATTGAGTCATTCGTACTCTTACAGTTTAAAACTAGAATTATCACCAAAGGTGATTCATATACTATGTCTAGTCAGAAACAAAAGCAGGTATAACAGTCGAATAAAATGTGACAGTCAACGGAAAACGCGCATTTGAAACAAATAACACGCACAAGAATGGAGACAAGGATAAATAGACGCAAAGTACGCGACACCAGTCCACAAACTCAAAAGAGTTGACAATATGGGTCATGCCTGAGAATGGTCACTGACATAAAGGCCGCCGGGGTTTTAAACCAGGTTCTAGGGTGCAACAAACCTCACACTTACTCTACTGTCATCCTACTAAAATGGGACATTGTAAATAAATAAATTCACGCCAGGCTATATCTCCTAACAAACTATGCAGCGTAAAGAGGCATTACTAGGCAATATAAGTACAACAGACGACGATCATGTAAATAAAAAGGCATAGAAAGCCACAAAGCAACTACTTTGGCAGAAGCCAAAGCAACGAGAGATTATTAAACACGACAACACAATATTGAAAACACATAATGGGTCCGTTCAGGGTTCTCCGATCGGAAAGCACTCTCGGTAACCATCGGCTACCATCAGTCACCGTCGTTTAACGATAGGCAGAACGTTGGTAACCAATCTTCCCGCGACTCTACACCTGAGGTAGTATCGGTGGCCTCGTTGGTACCAAATGTTACCATCGGTGGCAATTGACAACCAACGTGGTTGCCGATGGGAGAACCCTGAACGAACCCATTAATACAATAGTGTGCACAATCTGTCAGGTCATCGCACAAACAATAGAAAAGCATTGTGGCAAACTGTAAATAGGTCAACCACTAAATATGATAGATATATAGATAGATAGATACTTTTATTGATTTAAACCATTACAGGTTTTCATCATTACAAATATATGATAATTATAATATACACACACGTGACAGATATTAACATTGCAAATACAACAAAATAATCACTAAGTTTTTGTTTTGTTTCATACATATTTAAACAATCAAAAACATACATATATTATGGTATGTCAATGATAAACGAGGATGTTCTAAAATAAGATATCTAGTGTTTTTTGTGTGTTTTTTTAGTCTGTTAAAATGGATGTAGATAGCCTTAATACAAGTGCATCGGAAATGAATTTACTTAAACTAAGAATAATCTTTTTGTTTAATGACTGCAACAATTCTACAAATTTAAACATGCTTGATCTAGTTGTGTAATATTTAGGAATATATTTGTTTCTAATGTTAGAGTAAGTAGTACAGATCAAAATAAAATGGTACTCGTCTTCAATAGCGTTTGTGTTACAAATTTCGCACACTCTTTCGTTTCTCTCTGTTCTACCTCTTGAGTATCTCCCTGTTTTTTTCTTAAACAATGAGCGGATAATCTTATTCTTGTTATACAACTTCTTAATTGTTTGGAGCATAATGTTTCTAGATATGTTTCAAAATCAAAATTCTCTTTCACCACCTTATATAGCGTTAAAACTCTACTGCCTTCTATATCAGATCTCCATTGTTGCATGCAATTATCTATTAATCTTTGTTTAAATATTAAAGGAAATAGTTTAAAACTAACACTCATTGGATTATCCCAGACATTATTAAAACCGTTACTGTTTAGGATAAACCTTATATTAGTTAGCCAATTCTTCGCGCCCTTATTACAGTTAGATAACATAATATGCAGTGCGTTGCAAAATGGTAAAACGTTTTGCACACATTTATATGAATGTGATAATGACCAATGATCTTACGAAGTTTGTAAATCTCGTAACCATAAAAGTCAGGTTGTGATAATCCTTGAAGAAGAAGAGTTCCGAAAATACTTTTAAAAGTAGATCAGGGTTATGATAATAAAGGTTTGCAAAGGTGTTTTTTTTTGCGAGCATACAACTCAGTGCACCACTTTCAAGGGTGGGGGAAATAAATAACAAAACAGGCTTCCAACTGTGTCTGTGTCCCGGACTCCTAAATTACAAAAAAAAACAAGTCTTATACAGCCCACGTTATTTCTAATTAATTAAGTCCTTGTTTATTGTATTAATTACTTATATTTATATGTTAATTTTAATTCGTTAACTTTACTTATCCATGAAAACAATAGTAAGCAAAATCTCTTCTCGACCTTTCCCGATCGATATCAAAAATAAATTTGTTTGAGACGACCCGTAAATTTGCCGCGGACATACTCGCTCTTTGCGGACATATTTGACACGTACGTGTGGTCCAATATGTTCGCGGACGCATTGGCACCCTACACCCTACACCGCTACAAACATCTCCCAACGTTTAACTTCTTGTCTTACTGTCGTTGAAGATCAGTAAAACAATAGTGTTCTAAAGCTTACGACGACTTTGGGATTAATTTATTTTGTTCTTTATTTATCTCTTACAAAAGATTGCAATAAACGTCACACAAAACCTTATCAAATACAAACGTATTGCTTTGATTAAAAAAAACACACAACCTTTGCTATAAAATAACTATATGTTTGGCCTGTTTACACTGTTAACGATATTCAAGCGTTTTTAACTAACGGTAATTTGGACAATTACAATATGTGGACTGTTTATGACAATTACAATATGTGGACTGTTTATGACAATTACAATATGTGGACTGTTTATGACAATTACAATATGTGGACTGTTTATGACAATTACAATATGTGGACTGTTTATGGACAATTACAATATGTGGACTGTTTATGGACAATTACAATATGTGGACTGTTTATGGACAATTACAATATGTGGACTGTTTATGGACAATTACAATATGTGGACTGTTTATGACAATTACAATATGTGGACTGTTTATGACGCACTTATTGTCCTAATAGATGATATTTTCGTCAGGTTTGGAATTGGAATTGAATTGGATGTTCTAGTCGCACCAACAGCTAAGGTCACATGGCGACTTTCCAGCTTCCAGTGGTGGAGGAAGACCCCAGGTGCCCCTTCCGGCAAGTTTCGTGCACGGGCGGGCACCTGAGTAGCCACTTAGGAAACACCGACGTTCCGCAAGTCGGCTGGATAGCTTCCTGGCATAAAAAAGAGTCCCATAATGGCTCGAACCCATAGCGGTGAGGGGGCAATTGATTTCAAGTCAGAAACTCTAACCACTCGGCCACGGATGCCCCCGTCAGGTTTTGAAATACACGTTTAAAGGCACATTGTTGGTATCCCTATGTCTACGTACTGAGTACCTCTTGTCGCAAATTTGTTTTTGTTTTGCTAAGAAAGAGATATTATGTTGAGTCTTTCTCCAGCTTCGCAGGACATCGAAGCCTTGAATAACACCTCTCGATATCTGGATAACATATAGACATTTACAACTCCACAAAGCTAATATTTCTGATACTTTCGCTTCTTTTTTCGATTTTAATCTCTCTGTTGAAAATGACGAAATAATAAGCAAAAACATTGACAAGAGGAAGACATTGTTATCCGTTCCAAGGCGGTAGCCCTAATGTCAACCCTGTTATGTTTGTGATGTCATATCTTGCCTTTTAGTCACCCTTGCAATCGTTTGTTTCTGTGCATGTATTTGGTTGACTGTTGTAGGAAATATAAAAACTGTCATAAATGTAAAAATAATTTACCTTAAACGTGAAATTGACCGTAAATGTGAAAATCCCTTGTCATAAATGTGAAAACTACCAGGTGATAAATGTAATAAAATTTTACAGTATACGTGACAACATAGCAATGTTAAACGTGAACCCTTTTTCCTCAACCCTTTTCTCTTTCTGTAACAATAGACAATATTGTAAAACATAGTTAATATCGTCACATATCGATTGTGCTACTGTTTTGTCATTAATTAGCTTTTTATGCGCACGTTTTGAAAACAACAAAAACACGTCGTATATTACGCGGAGCGGGCGGCGGACGGCGGGCGGGTGGAAGGATTGGTTTCCGTTCATTTAAAAGAGAATGCCTACATGGATTGATTTCATATTTGGGGACAATGTTTATGGCTGGAATATCTCGGTCAAGGTCGATAACGATCCAGATCGCACCGGAGTTATGGTCCTTTGATTGTTGAAATTTGACCATGTTTGCAGTTTCCGCCCTTTATATTCCAATTTTGATGAAACTTCAAGATAGTGTAAATAGGCACAAGGTCTCGGCCAGGTTCGATAACCAGCCATATTGCTCCTTTAATGCCTGAGTTATGTTGCTTGAATATTTGAAAATAGACGACTTTTGCGGTTTCCACTCAATAACTTTCTCATTATAATCCGATCTTGATAAAACTTTGGGACAGCGTTTATGGACATAATATCTGGACCATGTTTGATAAACAGCCAGATCGCACATATAAAGCTAGAGTTATAGCCCTTTAATCTCTTAAAAATGAGTATTTTTGCAGTTTCCGCTGAATAACATTTACAATCCAATATTATTGAACCTTGGGGACTTTGTTTAGGGGCATAATATCTAGATCCAGATCGCACAAATAATGCCGTGAATTTTTTGAAATTTTATGATTTTTGCGGTGTCTGCTCAATAACTTTGACATTTATAATTCAATCTTGATGAAACCTGGAGACAATGTTTATAGTCGTAATATCTCGGCCAAATTTGATAACCAGCCAGTTTTCACACAGAATGCTGGAGTTGTGGCTCTTTGAATTTTTTTAAAACTGAATAGTTTTTGCAGTGTCTTCTCAGTAAACTAATCTTGATGACTTTTTCCATTTATTGTCTAGGGCATCAAATTACATAACTAGAAATGTCTTAAATACAAAAGGAGCATAACTAATTTGTACAAGGTTATATAAAATGGATTCACACGTATGCCGGGCGTATATTGTGTCAATTTGCCACTCTTATTTGGTATGCTTTAAAATTAAGTACCAAGCATCATACATACAATGCCGCATACTTCCGCTCCTTTACAACTTAGTATTTAAGAACTACAGAAATTGCCGAGATAAATGAAGATACCGATCAAGTCCCTATTTTTCAACTGATATGTATGTGATGAGATCGGTATGCTCACCGAAACGAAGGTTCGGGGAGCATATAGTTGCCGCTTTGTCGTTCCGTCCGTCCTTCCACTCAGCCGATAAAATAAAACTTGGTACAATGATAAAGGATCCGAGCTTTCATCAATAGCCAAATTTGTTAAAAATAGAGGGGCCTAGAGTGTTGACAACCAAAAGTTAACGGACGGACGGACGGACAATAGGCCATTTTTGGGACCAACAATGACCAGCAACTACAGAAACACATACAGTGCATACAAAGAGAAAAGGGTAAAGGAAAACAAATACGTTTTACGATGATACGTTTTCACGTTAAATGTAATAAATGTTTTCACATTTACGGTAATTTTTTTATTACATTTATCATCAGGTCGTTTTCACATTTATGATAAGGGGTTTTCACATTTACGGTAAGTTTCACGTTTACGGTAAAATATTATTACATTTATGACAGTTTTCAGATTTATCACAGTTTTCACGTTTAGTACAACTGTAGTCCTTGAATGCTACATTTCCTGTTCGGCTTTTATATCTACTTGTATCCCCACGAAAATACTTGTATCCCCACGGTCTTCAATATTGTCTTGTCGTACCCTTAATGGTTTATTCCTTTTTTGCTAGGGCTCTGCCAAGTCACTGAACACTTACCGTGTGGATTTCTATTCTTTTGCTGCTTTTTTTTTATTCATATATGCATGATCATCGTTGTGTTATACTTGTATTGCCTATTAATGCTGCCTGATTGTTAGAAAATATAACCATGCAGTGATTACTGTATTTACACTGTCCCGTTTTAATGGAATGACATTAGGATAAGAGTCAATCTCATTAAAATCAGACCCTTAAACCCGCTACCATATTGTTCGCTACAAAGGCGGAGAGTATCAAAGAGTAATTAGGATATGATTTTAATAATATTACGTAAGAGTGGGGTTTGGTGCGCCCAGAACCTGGTTTAAACATTGTCACAGACCTTTCCAAGGCGATAACATTTTGTGTTTGTGGTATCGCATACTCTGGGTATCGCATACTCTGCTCTATATGTCGTGGTATTTGTATATATATATACTGAAAGGAAAAAGAAACGCATAATGGGTATTTCCGCTATATATTGTATGTTTAATATGCTACTGCTAATCGAATGGTACAGGGCGACATTATGCCTGTCCTTTCGGAAATAAGATTTAAACAGCACCGAACACACCAATGGTTACCGCTTTAAAGTTTCAGTATCGACAGAATGCGCATTTGGCTCTAGCAGTTGAGCAAACTTAGGCTTTAAACGTTGCAATCTCTTAACATTAAACACAATACTGAAATGGCTTGACTTTTTCAAGCGAAACTTCATCATTTATGAATTTCGTGTAACAATGTATACTTTGATTAAAAGTTCTACTACATGAAAGAGTTGCCCTTTCTGTAATTAGTTGTAGCCCCTTTTTGTACAAAATACGTTGAGATATATCTGGAATATTATGTGGAATTATATGTATATAATAGTACAGTATAGGCAATTTTTTGATTATGCGTTTCTTTTTCCTTTCAGTATATAATATGCATGTTTTTGGTTGACTGCGTTCTATTAATGCTATATTTCCTGTTCGACTTTTACACTTATATTTTTTGGTAACGTTATCCTGATGGAGTAGATGCTTAGTTATGCAAAGGTTACTAAGTCATCTTGACTACAAGTTCTAGAAAAACGAATAAGTTGATACAAATTAACATACCTCATAAGAAATTGCTCGAAGAACATCCCCGTTTAAGTGGGGATAATTAACAATGTTAAAATTGAAATGATCTCTCTTGTCAAAAAGTCTACTTATTATTTCTCCATTTGCAATCGAGATATATAAATCAAAAAAAGAAGAGAAAGTATCAGAAGCGTTAGCTTTATTGAGTTGAAGGTCTTTAGGATAAATATGGCCATGTCAAGAAGGAATAAAGGCAAATGACGTCACAAACACAAAAAAGGTTGACAATAGGGCTACCGCCTTGAAACGATCAGTGGGGAAAAAAAGCCGCTGGGGGTTTAAACCATGTTCCAGGGTGCACCAAACCTCACACTTTTCCCTTCTCTCATCCTCTTTTATATACCACAAATTCCATCGTGGACTTTGGAAACACCAACAATTATTTTTGATCTTTGTAATAGTAACAAATCCAGTACAGATCTTACTATCTTTCATAGCAAATTTAATGAAATTAAATCAAAATACATTAACTTTCAAAATATATACACAGATGGTTTGAAAGATGGAGATAAGGTAGCTGCAGCATCTGTTGTTCACAGACACAGCATAAAGAACCGCCTGCCTGACAAAGCCTCTATCTTTTCAGCTGAACTTAAGGCAATTGAACATGCCTTAAATTATATTCAGGAATCTGATGATGACCCTTTCATCTCTTCAAACACTGGGTAATATGAAACATGATAACCCTGTTGTGCTTCAACTGTTAGAAAAGTACGAGTCTCTTATAGTTGATAATGTTATTATGTTCTTCTGGCTTCCAAGCCATGTAGGAATACGTGGTAATGTAAGAGCTGATAGTGCTGCTAAGGCATCATTATATTTACATATATATAATACCAAATTACCTTATACTGATTTTAACAGTTGTATTAACGCATACGTTTGTAACTCTTGGCAATCCGCTTGAGATTTGTCCATTTATTGCTCGGAGAACATCCCCGTTTAAGTGGGGATAATTAACAATGTCAAAATTGAAATAATCTCTCTTGTCAAAAAGTCTACTTATTATTTCTCCATTTGCAATCGAGATATGTACATCAAAAAAAGAAGAGAAAGTGTCAGAAACGTTAGCTTTATTGAGTTGAAGGTCTTAAGGATAGATATTATTAATCAAAAGAGAAGAGAAATGATTGTCACTGTTCAATATATCATCCAGGTACCTATAGGCTTAGATGACATCTGCCTGAATATCTCCTGAAATACTACAAATGAAAATAAAATCAAGTATAAAGTCGAACAGGAAATGCAGCTTTCACAGAACACAGTAAATCCCAAAACACGAAAAACGTTGACCTATTCAATGACATGGCAAATGCAGTGTACTACAATGGTAATACTATGAAAGAGTTATTTGCTACTACATATTTTAGTCTTGTTTTAGATTTCTTGAAATAAATCAGACTTTATAAATCATTATAATTTATGTTCTTAAATATATTTACTTGTTTATACACCCGTAGACGAGCAGTTGTAGATTTACATATATACATAGTTTATATTACTACCATGTCATCCCTTATTTGTAAATAGTTTTATCTTTATATATTTACATTAATTTTTAATTACTACTTCATTTCTTCATCTTTCATCAGTTTTTGCGCACAATATGACATATTTATGTGTCGAAGTGCCGTAAAACACAATGTATTCATTCATTCCTCTTTCATAACAATACAAAAACAAATCTGAAACAAAAAGTGCACAGTTCTTATTCCCATTGGGATACCAACAAGTGACTACAAACAGTAACTTGCCATACATGACTAGTTCCATACATGGCACAATTCATAATTTTGATAGAGCATCATCAAAAAAGCTGACCAATCAGTGACCAGAAATAAGACATAACCATACATTCTGGTAGGTGATACACTCGGTCTTTATCCTTGATTTTCAACCAAGTTTACTGTTAAAATTAAGGTATTTACAGTGTGATTATTTTGAAACCCTGCATATTTCATACACATTTATGCAAATTGATTCAAAATTTGTATTTTTCAAACTCGAAACTTCTTGGCAAGTTCGCATGGTGTTGAAACGTCTTCAGCTAAATATTGGTAAAAATCAAAACACGTTTACTAAAGCTGCTGTGTACTCAGTCTGAAATGTTCATATTTTCAAACATCAAGGGTGACAACAGCTCCCGCAATACTCGAATTGCGCCATGCAACGCCTTACATCAACAACACAATTCCGTGTATGGTATGTTTGTTTACGGATTATATCTTCAGATACGTTCAAGTAAATTAATTTGTAAAGCATTAGTATTAACGTTTATTACACTACTACTCGAGAGGTTGTAGGTACAAATCGGGTGCTTTTTCACCGTAATAATTGTTTGATTTTTTTGGGTTTACTAGAAAACTGCGAGAATTAGCTATGAAAAATACTTTTCATCAACAGCTGGAAGATAAAAAGAAAGAAAGAAAAAAGGAACAACAACACTATTTAAACGAGCATTTTAGTATTGAAGTAACCTACGATGTCGATTCAGACTCTGGCAAATACGTTCATGATCCAGACAAGTCGTTATTGGTGTAAACATATTTATTTCAACATTTTTACAGCATATATAGTGGTATAGTAGTACATAGTTAATATAGGATTGGAACGAAAGACACAATCTTACATACTATTAAAAACCGTTGGAATATAAAACAAAAAGAAAACAATACTCTGGCGAATACTTTCATAACCCAGGGAGGTCGGTATCTTTCATTTACCAGAGGAAGGTGAAACAAAAAAGGACGAAAGAAAGACAGAAAGAAAGAAACAATTTGCATTTCTGGTTGCTAAAAAATATTCATCGGATATTCGATGAAAAATCAAACCCCTGTAACACCAAACAGTAATTAATAAAAATCCGTTCACTTTTTCACTATAGATTTCGACTTTATTTGTTAACACTACTATAAAGAATAGACGGACACCGGACAAAGTTCGCTTAATGTTTGTTTCATCGCAGTAGATCTCACTGTTAAAACAAATCACGCGTAGAATGTCATGATTGATTTTTGTGTTGTTGCAGAAACCACAAGTCCGAGGGCAGAGGCAGATGTGGAATAAACATATCACAGGAGACACCCCTATATATCGAATACAACCATTACGGTTTAGTTTTCCCCACTTGATTATTAGTGTTTTGTCCATCGGACACATTTAACCGGTAATTGTCAGTAAAGGCTATAGATATATCTCCGTACGAGGAGATAAAATGGGAAGGGGTGTCGAAAGATCGCTTTTTTATGGATTTGGTATTTGGGGCGCCATTCGTAAATAAGTTTTTTATCAAAATACTTACGAGTCATGGACTTAACGGCGATTTACTATAGAAATGGTGTAATTAGGACGTTTTATTTGAGACAAGGTGGTTTGAATTATATTTACGGACGTCGGATCATTATATCATTATTCTTTTCAGCAACACGCGACCAATCAGATGAGCGTGTCGATATAATTTGTTGATTTTTTAATTTTTTAATTTTATGTATTTTAAAGTGTCTTAAAACTAAGATTTGAATGATATGCCTCGTATAAACCATAGTTATTTCAGTCTATATAATTGTTTAATGTAGCTATCCCGCAAACAACAGCCAAATTATACAACATATGTACGCCGTCACGGTTCCTGAACCTACTGACGATGAGGTGTATATATAACCGACATATTTTGAGAATCCAAATTATATAGACAAACCACAAACAGCTTTAACCAGCCAGGCTAAACACCAAAACCGGAGCGTTAAATTAAGAGTAACCCACTCATAATTCATTTTACGCATATTCAATCGCGGATATTTTAAGAACCCGTGAAAAAACCCTATACTTTTAATCGTCACATATACATAATTGTTTGACCTGAACACCTGGATGGAGTTTTGATAAACGTTTTTGTTGAGTTATTTGGCGGGTTAGTTTCTTTAATATTGAATGTTATACCCATTACGTGGTCCCGCCTTAATGCCATTAAGTGATGGGAAAGCTTATATTAGCAGGATTTTATAACGCATATTTCGACAATGAAACACCTTTAAAAATATGTTTTTACTGAAAAAATGCGATAACCTGTTTAAAATTACCTATTAAATGTTATAATTTTAAAATATGCAAACTTTTTAAGTCGAAATTAAGGTTTAATTTCATACCCCGGCCAACCTCGTTTTCTTAGAGAAGGGATTGGATGAGGTATGAACGTTAATACTTGGACCACGTAATGCACATACAAAAAACTAATAATAATCGGTATCAAGAATTATCCTTTTTGTGTTTTTTTATTTACTTTTTCAATATTGTTTTAAAACAAGCGCCCGAAACATGAGCTAAAAGGGCTAAGAGTTCAAAGGATTCATTAACCGAATTTGCTTTACAAACAATTAATAGAAAATATGTAATTCTGTTTATATTAATATTTACTGAATACGCGATATATGAGACTCACTCAAGCTGTTACTAAACAAGATCACATGGAAACAGCTGACACTCACTTAATAGAACACGTTGTTTGGGCTGACGGACTATACACCCTTAGAACTACACACGCACTCACACACACACAAGCAGTATATACGAAACTATACTAATTCTAGAAAAAGTATAATGGTACACCATTACGAAGTAATGAATACGAAATAATGCAATTCATGTTTGTCGTTTTGCGTGTTTTTGGGTTTTGTGTTCTGTGAAAGCATTTCCTGTTCGACTTTTATACTTATTTTAATGGTAAAATACTATTACTGCTACTGCTGCTGCTGCTACTGCTGCTTCTGCTGCTACTGCTGCTGCTGTCGCTACTGCTGAAGCTGCCGCTACGTCTGGTTCTTCTCCTTATGCTGCTGCAACTACTACTACTACTACCACTACCACTACCACTACCACTACCACTACCACAATCACTAGCACTAGCACTAGCACTAGCACTAGCACTAGCACTACCACTACCACAAGCACTAGCACTAGCACTACCACTACCACTACCACTACCACTACCACTAACACTACCACAATCACTACCACTACCACTACCACTACCACTACCACTACCACAATCACAATCACTACCACTCTACCACTACCACTACCACAATCACTACCACTTCCACTATCACTACCACTACCACTACCACAATCACAATCACTACCACTACCACTACCACTACCACTACCACTACCACAATCACTACCACTTCCACTATCACTACCACTACCACTACCATTATCACTATCACTATCACTATCATTACCACTTCCACTACCACAATCACTACCACTTCCACTATCACTATCACTATCACTATCACTATCACTACCACTACCACTACCACAATCACTACCACTTCCACTATCACTACCACTACCACTACCACTACCACAATCACTACCACTTCCACTATCACTATCACTATCACTATCACTATCACTACCACTAACACTATCACTATCACTACCACTACCATTACCACTACCACTACCACTACCACTACCACTACCACTACCACTACCATTATCACTATCACTATCACTATCACTACCACTACCACCACTACCACTACCACTATCACTACCACTACCACTATCACTATCACTATCACTACCACTACCACTACCACTACCACTATCACTACCACTACCACTACCACTACCACTACCACTACCACCACTACCACTACCACTACCACCTTCACTTGTAAAACTACTACTACTACTACTAATATATCCAAGTGTTCAAGTGTTTCCCGTTCTTACATTGTCAGAAGAAGAAGAAGAAGAAGAAGAAGAAGAAGAAGGTGATTATCGGATTATGACGAAAATAACAAAAGCATGCACTATGGTGAAGAAGATAAATGGAATTTGACGACAGCGTTTATATTTGCAATACAACATGGTCTTTTTATCCTATATCGTTTTTATACCACAAATACAAAACATTATAGCATAACTATATACGCACTAAAGCTTCCGATTCAATCCTTTTTTCTTTTTTTTATCATTTCATATAAAACTATGCATAATTGCTAAAATATATTTAAGTGATATCACTAAGTGATATTCTGATAGGCAGGTAATATTTTTACACACTTATATACTGAATTGATGATAATGTAATATTTTATATTCAAATACTGCATTATTATATGAAGAAGCGCTTTATTTTAAAATCAGTAAGCCATAGGCCCATGTGATCATACATTTTTTTTAACACACACACACACACACACACACACACACACACAAGTATTAACAGGAATAAACTTGATGTTTGTTAAGATGTAATATAAATGAAAGGTGTTGTTAGGTCTTCTGAGACTTTTTATTTTATCAAAGCGTGTTTTGTTTCATTTTCTGTTCTAGTAAGAAGAATAACAAGTTTAACACAGACTTTGAGTATAAACCTTATAGTTGTTTTGTATATTAGCACTTCTGTTTATTTATCCAGTATCATTTGGACTTTAAACCTGCTTGCATATAATTAAAGGACACTTTTAGTTTTCATGTTTTGTTCATTTTCTACCATACATTTAAACTATTATTGGAGTAATGTAACCCTACGTTTACACTATGTTCCAGGCGACCACGGCAGCCACGGCAGCCCAAAACGTAGTGCGCCGTGGGATTTTGGACAGTTTTTGTCTTGGTACTCAAGTTCTGTTAGGTATCATTACGTTTTCTTACGGTCTATTAAGGTATCCGTTACACACCGTGAGCTGAAACGAGCCGAAGCCCCGGAGACCCGACGGTGCACTACGTTTAAGTCCACGGTATGTCACGGACGCTTGTACGTTTCCTCACGGCCTGCTACGTTCTGATGGGACCTCTCACGTTTTGTCGCTTAACAATCAAGGTTTGCCACGTCTGTCAAGTTCTATCAAGGCCCACTAAGGTTAGCCGTGACCTCCGGGTAAGGGGGGGGGGGGGGGGGGGGCAAAAACAGCAACAAAATACTGCAACAGTCAGTGTATTCTGAACCTTCAATGAGAGAACATGAATGTGCATGAGGCTGTTCTTGAGGCTGTTCTTGAGGCTGTTCTTGCTCCTCTACTCGTTGGGCCTGCGCAGGACGGGATCCTCTTCCTCCACGCCTTGCCTTCTTTGTTGGCATTATTTATACTATGAAAAAGATAATATATCTGCACTCGTCGGTGTTTGTCACTCGAATGAAACGTCCCTGTCGGCTTGAACAGTTTTATACTACTTGTGCGCCTGCGCGCACCTTGTCAGAACGTAGCAGAACTTCAGGTAAACCGTAATACGCCGAGACATATCGTGATTGAACGTGACGAAACGGCTAACGTTCCCCGTAGCTCGCCGTGAGGTCCGTGAGAAATCGTGGCAAGCCTGGATAAAACGTGCAGCCACCCTAGAACAACCGCAGCTAAACGGGAACTAAACGTGGCAGACCGTAACACAACTTCACAGGACCGTAAGTTGCCGGGTCATACTCTTGCTTCACGTCTTGCTACGGACACTGTCCAAGTTTTGTTAAGGTCTGTAACGTACTTTCACGTTTCGTTGCGTTCACCCCGTTTTACTGCGTTCTATAAAGTAGGTCATCTTCGCCGGGACGACCGTGGCAAATTTTAAGTCTGACTTAAAATTTGTCCCGGCGTCCACGGCAGTCACGGCGAGATACGTTAGTCGATACCGTTCCCCTACGTTGTCTCACGGTCACCCCGTTTCGTCCACGGTTGTCTGAAACGTGGCTGCCGTGGCCGCCGGGAACATAGTGTAAACGGGGGGTTATCAACAGTTAATGATACGCAAAAGCTATTTTCTTTGAACTATTCTGATAATTAATATTATTGATTGCAAAAGTACAAAATATGCAGAAAAACTCATGGGACGACGCGTGTTTAAAAAACAGAAACAACCCTGTGTCTTTTTAAAGGGCACGTGTGTCTTTTTACAGGACATAGTTACGGCAATCTGGATTTCTTTTTTAAAACTAGTGGCTTGCGTAGATATTCCACATAACTTGCATACTAGTATTTGCAAATCCTTATTAATAATTAGTTGATTAGTTCACAACAGTCTTTTTTTATTTTAATTGTTGATTATAATTATTTTTTATCATTTTAATTGTTGATTATATTGCAGCAGTAAATCTATCGGGTAGAATAACGAAGAAAATCAAAAATCAAAATTTCTTATCTTTTATTTATTATATGCGTTGCAGAACGGCGGTGAATCTAAACAGGTGCCAACCCGTGCACGAAAATTGCACTGATGAGCACCTAGGGTCTTCCTCAACCAATGGAGAGCTGGAAAAGTCCTCTTATGACCTTAGCAGTTGGTAGACTATTAAATCCAATTCAATTCAATTATTATACGCAAGCCGGTTTGAAGTCGTAATGATCCTGGATTGACGCTCTAACTTAACCCTTGATACTTGTTTTAAGATTGTCTTGTGTCTCTTTAAGACATAAGACGAGAGCGTCAAAATGCGCACTTAAAATGAAATCCAACTAATTTTAAAGGGACATGCGGCAAGCTTGATGTTGCTAAAAATGGAATCCAACTGATTTAAAAGGGACACACGGCAAGCTTGATGTTGCTAAAAATGGCATCAAACTGATTTTAAAGGGACACGCGGCAAGCTTGATGTTGTTAAAAATGGAATCCAACCGATTTTAAAGGGACACGCGGCAAGCTTGATGTTGTTAAAACTCGTGCTGTCCCGTTAGTTTTCCACATAACTCGCCTATTTGCAAATCTTTAATTATAATTATTAGAATAGTTTTACGAAAATAGTTTTTGCCTATTACTGTTGATTAGTTGCACAAATAATAATACTTAAACCTTTGGAAGAATAATGAAGACAAACGAAAACTCAAACTATTATTTAATTATGTGCAAGCAGGTTGAAAGTCAAACTGATACTGGATTTATATAGCAATGGGCTATTTTAATGCTCGGTTAACCCTTCAAGATTGCCGCGAGTCCCTTTAAGTATTGTAAAATACGAACTCACGGAGATCATGGGTCGCACTCGTGGGCATGAATAGTACTGAATGTGAGACATACCTATGGTAATAAATTTTACAAACCTTTTTTTTTGAAAGAAATGGAATTGGGAAACTTTTTATCAGTTGTATGGATCGTTTTTTAACAGAAGTTATTATTAAAAATCCTTGAAAAAAAGGCAAACCACATTTTTGTATTCTGATATTGCTGCTATTATTCTGTTTCACAGATACCATGTCAGTTTGGACAATTTTCTCTCATGTCTTTCTCACAAGAGTCGCTAAACCTAACTCTGCGTGTATCCTATTTTTTGCATTTAAGGAAATATGTGCGTGAGCCTAGGTTACACGGATACGTTGTTGTCCATTATCAACGTTTCCATATAAATTATGGTTAGCAACCAACATTGCTGTTGATATCTCCCTTGGGTCGTGTTTCATCGCATGTCTTAATAATGCTACGATTTTTCTATTTCAAACAACGCACGGTCTCGTCAGTTCTCGTCAAGTTCGAAAATTGAGTATGACATTGCAACAATTATATGTCCCTATCAATACTCGTTAATTCATTGTTTAAAGATAATAGAAAATTTACTTTCCACGAACGAACCTCAACATATATTTAAAACAGTATTAGGTGTTACGGAGAACAAAAGGTCACCAAATTTGAACATAAAACTGCTATCTGCAGTTTGCTGTGACGCCTCAATTATCTAGAAGCATTACATGATATGGTCTACTTTTTATTTAACCCAAACAATATCAACACGATGGCCTAGGTAATTAGTAACCATTGGTCAATAAGGGTTCCTATTCTTGAGCGGCGGGATGCTCACACCCCACACAATTGTTGGTTCATTATATGGCTTTGTCAAAGTCTTGCATTAGTTTTTGGTGAATATATTTCTTATACGGCATTTGATGGCATTTGATGAATTCTTACATGGCAATTGGTGGCATTTGATGAATTTCTACAAGGCATTTGGTGGCATTTGGTGGCATTTGATGAATTCTTACATGGCATTTGGTGAATCCTTAAATGGCATTTGATAAATTCTTACATGGCATTTGATGAATTTACATGGCATTGGGTGAATTCTTACATGGCATTTGGTGAATTCTTACATGGCATTGGGTGAATTCTTACAGGGCATTTGGTGAATTCTTACATGGCATTTGGTGAATTCTTACATGGCATTGGGTGAATTCTTACATGGCATTTGGTGAATTCTTACTTGGCATTTGGTGAATTCTTAAATGGCATTTGATGAATTCTTACATAGCATTTGGTGAATTCTTACTTGGCATTTGGTGAATTCTTACATGGCATTGGGTGAATTATTAAATGGCATTTGATGAATTCTTACATGACATTTGGTGAATTCTTACAGGGCATTTGGTGAATTCTTACATGGCATTTGGTGAATTCTTACTTGGCATTTGGTGAATTCTTACTTGGCATTTGGTGAATTCTTGGTGAATTCTTACTTGGCATTTGGTGAATTCTTACTTGGCATTTGGTGAATTCTTACAGGGCATTTGGTGGCCTTTGGAATATTTTAGTCGTTATTAATACCAATGATGAACAACGGTGGAACCACTGGCGCGCGCCCATAAAATACGAAAAGCAAACATGTAAAACTATGCTTGTTATTAAGAAACTGTAGAACTCATATGATTATTATAATTTACATTTCTATAGTGCAATATGTCAACATAAAAAAGAACCATACCGAGAACGTAAAATGTCTTTCGTATTCCAAACACAATAGGTATTAAAGTCGAACAGGAAATACAGCAAACACAAAACAGTCAACCAAAAACACACAAAACAAACAACCAAAAACACACAAAACAGTCAACCAAAAACATACAAAACAGTCAACGAAAAACATACAAAAAAGTCAACCAAAAACACACAAAACAGTCAACCGAAAACACACAACACAGTCAACCAAAAACACACAAGACAACCAAAAACATACAAAACAGTAAACCAAAAACACACAAAACAGTCAACCAAAAACACACGAAACAGTCAACCAAAACCACACGAAACAGTCAACCAAAAACACACGAAACAGTCAACCAAAAACATACGAAACAGTCAACCAAAAACACACAAAACAAACAACCAAAAAGACACACAAAACAGTCAACGAAAAACATACAAAACAGTCAACGAAAAACACACAAAACAGTCAACCGAAAACACACAACACAGTCAACCAAAAACACACAAGACAGTCAACCAAAAACATACAAAACAGTAAACCAAAAACACACAAAACAGTCAACCAAAACCACACGAAACAGTCAACCAAAAACACACGAAACAGTCAACCAAAAACATACGAAACAGTCAACCAAAAACACACAAAACAAACAACCAAAAACACACAAAACAGTCAACAATAAACATACAAAACAGTCAACGAAAAACATACAAAACAGTCAACCAAAAACACACAAAACAGTCAACCGAAAACACACAACACAGTCAACCAAAAACACACAAGACAGTCAACCAAAAACATACAAAACAGTAAACCAAAAACACACAAAACAGTCAACCAAAACCACACGAAACAGTCAACCAAAAACACACGAAACAGTCAACCAAAAACATACGAAACAGTCAACCAAAAACACACAAAACAAACAACCAAAAACACACAAAACAGTCAACCAAAAACATACAAAACAGTCAACCAAAAACATACAAAACAGTAAACCAAAAACACACAAAACAGTCAACCAAAAACACACGAAACAGTCAACCAAAACCACATGAAACAGTCAACCAAAAACACACGAAACAGTCAACCAAAAACATACAAAACAGTCAAAAACATACAAAATAGTCAACCAAACATACACAAAACAATCAACCAAAAACACACAAAACAAACAACCAAAAACACAAAAAACAGTCAACCAAAAACACACAAAACAGTCAACCGAAAACACACAACACAGTCAACCAAAAACACACAAGACAGTCAACCAAAAACATACAAAACAGTAAACCAAAAACACACGAAACAGTCAACCAAAACCACACGAAACAGTCAACCAAAAACACACGAAACAGTCAACCAAAAACATACGAAACAGTCAACCAAAAACACACGAAACATTCAACCAAAAACATACAAAACAGTCAAAAACATACAAAACAGTCAACCAAAAACACACAAAACAGTCAACCAAAAACATACAAAACAGTCAACCAAAACACATAAAACAGTCAACCAAAAACATACAAACAGTCAACCAAAAACACACGAAACAGTCAACCAAAAACATACAAAACAGTCAACCAAAACACACAAAACAGTCAATCAAAACACACAAAACAGTCAACCATAAACACACAAAACAGTCAACCAAAAATACACAAAACAGTCAATCAAAAACACACAAAACAGTCAACCAAAAACACACAAAACAGTCAACCAAAAACACACAAAACAATCAACCAAAACACACAAAACTGTCAACCAAAAACTCACAAAACAGTCAACCAAAAACACACAAAACAGTCAACCAAAAATATACAAAACAGTCAACCAAAAACACACAAAACAGTCAACCAAATACACAAAACAGTCAACCAAAAACACACAAAACAGTCAACCAAAAACATACAAAACAGTCAACGAAAAACATACAAAACAGTCAACCAAAAACACACAAAACAGTCAACCGAAAACACACAACACAGTTAACCAAAAACACACGAAACAGTCAACCAAAAACATACAAAACAGTCAACCAAAAACACACATAACAGTCAATCAAAACACACAAAACAGTCAACCATAAACACACAAAACAGTCAACCAAAAATACACAAAACAGTCAATCAAAAACACACAAAACAGTCAACCAAAAACACACAAAACAGTCAACCAAAAACACACAAAACAATCAACCAAAACACACAAAACTGTCAACCAAAAACTCACAAAACAGTCAACCAAAAACACACAAAACAGTCAACCAAAAATATACAAAACAGTCAACCAAAAACACACAAAACAGTCAACCAAATACACAAAACAGTCAACCAAAAACACACAAAACAGTCAACCAAAAATATACAAAACAGTCAACTAAAAACACACAAAACAGTCAACCAAAAACACAAAACAGTCAACCAAAAACATACAAAACAAACACGATTACAAGAAAAAGGTAACATATGCGACACCACAAACATAACAAGGGTGGCCAATAGGGGCAGTGACAATAGGGGCAGTGGACAGAAGGACGATGGAGTTTAAACCTGTTTCTAGGTTGCATTAAACCTCCCTTTTACTCTCTTGTCATCGCAGTAAAAAGTGACAGTGTAAATAAAGAAATCGAGGGTTCCCTCTGATGACGAGTTAGCGTGATCTGCGCATATTTTCGCGCAACGCGTATGTGGATGTTGTGAAAAGTGGGAAGATGTTCCAAACTCATTAGTCATACATCCTTGATACTTAGTATACATGTTCATAATCATGAACCCGTAGGTTCGATAATTATAGCTTATTTATATGTCAGTTTTCATATCAGCCACTGTATCATCCCTGAGACCCTATTTGTGCCCGAGGGCTTTATCCTCGAGATATAATTCCTACACATCTGATCTCTAAACTTTGGTATATTGTGCGACATACCAAGCTTAGGGTTTGATTTATTCATAATAATGGTATATCGCACACTTTTCCACAGTTTTGAGATCATATCGGCAGGAATTATATCATGAGGGCTGAAAACACGACATGCTTCTGATTGACAATCTATTGTATATTGTGTGATATATCACACTTAGAGATAGATTATTTGGATTTGATATAGCATTGTTTTAACGTTAATTTTAATTCTAATATGGCAGATGCTAATTTCAGTATATACAAATAAATACAACTGTCGGGTAAAAATAAAAAATGAAGTGGGTGGGGTAAATCAACATCTCTTTTAACGTATTTTGGTCATATTGTGTATATTATATACTGATACACTGTTTGTAATTCAATTAGATGTGATGTTTGTATATCAGGTGTATCTATGCCAGTCATTTAAATGACTTCTGATGTAATAAATAAAACCAAAGCACATATCTCTATCCTTTTCTGTAATACAATGATGGGTCTTTACATTTTTAATTGCTAACTCTTTTAGAAGAACACCGACCTATATATACTTTTTATCACATTTATTTGATAACCTTATAATTCTCTATTATATACCAGTTTTTTTTACAAATTTCTTGTTATTATTTCTATAAGTTTGCCTTGCCCAAAAATGCAATTTTCTGTGATCGTTTTTGTTTCATTAGAAGTTGTTCTGAAATTGAAAACTTCAAAGATTTCTCCTAATTTTATCATTTTAAGGATTTTCTTACTTTTGTATTGATACCTGTTTAGCTTCTCATAACTTTTTTTCATTTGCTTCTTTTTTTTTATCTAAAATATTGGGTGTTTTCTAAAGCCATACCAAATTGTCATCTGATTTTGAATTTAAAACTCCACTTTGGGCTTTGGGGTGTATTACTAAAGATTAATATTGTTAAATCACCAACACATCATTATTTTTCCCGAAACTAACTAGTAATACGTTAGTCTTTATAAAAAAACAGGGAAATTAAAAATTCTTGTTATACTGATATTCACCAGAGGGCACCCTTAATAGGCAATATCAGTATAACACAAAGATGATCATGTATATATATAAGCCAGTGCATCACGGGAATAGACCATTAACAGCACGAGAATAGACCATTAACAGCACGAGAATAGACCATTAACAGCACGAGAATAGACCATTAACATCACGAGAAGACAATATTGAAATAAACATTAAACGTTACCATCCCTTGCAGAAGTTAGGTAAACGTCATCATAGGGTCCATAAGCGTCTCCGTGGCCGAATGGTTAACGACGTTGCGTTGTAAATATTCGCCTTTCATCGCTGCGGGTTCTATTCCCACTGGGAGCTCGACTTGTAAGTGAGGAAGTGTCGATAAGTATGGATGGCGGGAGATGTGCAGTACTGATTCTACCCAGGAAAAGTGGATGGTCTGCCTCCACCACAAAAAAAATCGACCGTCATATATAACCTTACATGTGTTGAAAATGACGTAAAACACAACACCATACAAAACAAAGAAACAAACATACTGTCCGGCTGAGGTAAACATAGTGGCGAGCTGTAAACCACTAAACCAACCAATTTAAGATAATGCCATATAGCTCAGAAAAAGAATACATGTAAACAAGAAAAGTCACAAGTAAGGGACAAATTCCGGTGAAGTTCATTTGACCTTTGAGGGATATTGCGCGGGACACACCTTGTCATTTTGTGATTAACGCATGTGTGAAGTTAGTGAAATACCCTTCGTACTTTTGAAGTTATGGCTGAGACATGATTGTATCGGACGGATAAATAAACAAAGAAACGGACGGACGATTACTAGTTGCCCCTCCATCAAAAGGAGGGGGCAAAAAAAGACAAAAGCAAAATAATAATAATAAAAATAAAATAAATAAATGTGACCAGCAAGTGGCAGATGTCCCCGAAAATTGACCTTTGAGGTACGAACCCTATTCTTACACACGACATGGTTAACATTTGTGTGAAGTTTCATCGAACTCCCTTTATTTTTTTCAAAGTTATGGCCGAGACATGATTGTTTCGGATGGAAGGACGAACGGACGAAATGACCGATGGACGGTGCGATTACTATATGCCTCCCTTCGGGGACATAAAAATAGAAAGCACGGATAAAATAAAAATGAAAATAATCAACTTCACCAATTTTCTCTTAACTTGTAATACTTTTATGTTTAGCTCTTGTGACTGAAGACCATGAGATCTTATGCGATGCCACGTTGTCCGTCCGTCCGTCTGTCCGTCCGTCAGTCAGTCCGTCCGTCCATACATACATTCATTAACTGTTCTTATTATTTCTAATCCTCCGTAAACCACTGAGCAGATTGTTATGAAAGTTCACAGGGACTTTCCACCAAAGTTTAGTCGGTCTCAAATGAAATTCGACTTCCTGTCAAATCCAAGATGGCTGCCATGGGTTTGATATCCAACTTTCAAAGAACCGAAATATATATATATTTGAAACCTTTACCAACTCAGAGTTGGTCCTGCGATCATCTATGTTTACGCTACTCCCCTAAAATCGCTGTTTTTTTTCTCTTATAAATTGCCACACGGACATTCCTTCTTATGACTAGTACATGTAGGTCTAAAATTAAATAGAAATTGCTTTGAAATCCATTGGAATTACGTCGTAACGTCGCGTATATTATCAATCCTATAAAACCGCTTTAGCAGAACCGCGTTAAAGAAGAGAAAATATCTTAGTTTGCCCAAGCCCGACCTTATTTTTTCAGATGGATAGGTAGGTAGGAAAATTCTTATTTTCTTTTTCTATGCATGTCAGATTCTTTTGTGAATGCTATTTAAAGTTTAATTGCTTGTTTGGACTTACTAAAAACACTGTATTATGTACTTGTTAACTATGATTTTAGTATACTGGTTGTGTATTATACTGGTTGTGTATTATGCTGGTTGTGTATTATACTGGTTGTGTATTGTACTGGTTGTGTATTATACTGGTTGTGTATTATGCTGGTTGTGTATTATACTGGTTGTGTATTATACTGGTTGTGTATTGTAATGTTACAAATCTTAACTTTGTACATAAATTTCCTGTCTAAAACAATTGGTAAACCAAATGTATAAAAATGAAGAGGAAACTCTGGTTGTTTTTTTTTCACTGTCAATGGACTATTCAAGTTTGACCAGGTAGGGGAGTGAAAAGGCACTGCTTTCTTTATTTGTTTACCTTATCTATTACTGGTGGCAACGAGACAATGTTTGGTTGACGTGTTGACCATCGCAACTCACGTTCACACTATATCCCCGTGTGGACCCGTTTTTTCTCTTAGTCTTTTAGTGCAGTCTTACTGTAAAATAACGAATGTCACCTTAGTTCACGTGCTGATAATACCCACTTACGTGCAAACGCGCAATCATTGCACCTGTCACAATCATTGCACGTGTCACAATTATTGCACGTGCCATTTCCGGTGATAAATCATTTCGGGATAATGGTCTAATGCATAAGCTCTTCATCGCAAAATGAACATGCGCGATATGACGCAAAATGCTTTAATAAAATAACCAACTGAGATTTATCAGAATTCTCGTTTTCTTCAATATCCTTACATTGTCTTGATAAAGGCAACTAATTTGCAGCATAATATGGCTAAATAAATGAGAAGGTAATGACAAAATAAGTTGACATTCCACGTTATACAGATTTTATAGTGTGAAAACTGATACCAAGGGATTACGATTGGCCGTGTCAGATTGAGGCGTTGACGACGGGATTACCCGAGACACCCTTTGTTTGACACCTGTTCAAGACGGTCTCCTGATATCCACACTGTCACGTCGGCATGAGTGGACTGCTGCCCTCCCATGACCAAGCAGTGGTCTATGGTATTCGGGTGCAATTGGGTTAGAAAAATTAAAAATAAGTACGTCCAGCAGAGAATCAAATACCGTTTGGTGTTAGAGCTCTCACCGGTCTTTGATAATTTCAGTGCAAGTTTGAGCTGGATATAATACATTAAAGCGTGTATGTTTAGTATAGGGAAAGATCAAAGTGAATTAACGTACAGAAAGATGGCCCTAAGCCCAGCAATCTGTCTGTTTGAATTGTATTATCCTCCAACCTTTCGGGATATGAAGTAATTTCCTCGCCAGGACCATTGTTATTAGTGGATCTTATCGCAGTGAAGTTTTGGCTTGTATTGGTTCATGGCTATTTTGTCCTGTTTTGGTTCATTTCATTTTCTTAAATAGTGATTCATTGCAGTTTTGGCTTGTATTGGTTCAATGCTGTTTTGTCTTGTTTTGGTTCATTGCATTTTCTTAAATAGTGATTCATTGCAGTTTTGGCTTGTATTGGTTGATTACAAGCTTGTCTTGTATTGGTTCATTGCACGTTTTTGACTTGTTTTGTCTTGTATTAGTTCATCATAGGTTTGTTATGTATTGGGTCATTACAGTTTTGTATTGGTACATTATGGTTTGTCTTGAATTATGGCGGGCTGTCTTGTATTGTTTCATTTCAGTTTTGACTTGTATTGGTTCAATGCATTTTGTCTTATATCGGATCATTTCAGCTTTGACTTGTATTGGGTTATTGCAGGTTTGTCTTGTATTGGTTCATTGCAGTTTTGGCGTATATTGGACCATTGCGCGATTGTCCTGTATTGGTCTATTTCAGTGTGTATTGTATTATTTTATTGCAGTTTTGTCTTATATTGGTTCACTGAAGGTTTGGCTTGTATTGGATAATTATAGTTTTGTATTGGTACATTACAGTTTATTTGTCTTGTATTATGGTAGGTTTGTATTGTATTGCTTAATTTCATTTTTGACTTGTATTGGTTCATTGAAGGTTTATCTTGTATTGGTCCTTGTAGTTCTTTGTATTGCATTGTGTCATTGCAATTGTGACATTCATTGGTACATTGCAGTTTGCCTTCTATTAATGCAGATTTGTACTGTATTATTTTATTGCAGTATTGTCTTTTCTTGCATACCGGACATGGAAATCCGTAATTTTACCGGGGTTAGATTATAAGCATCTTTCATGGGTATCCAGTGAAGATAGCGAATTCCAACCCGAGGTATAAGTGTTTTTATCGGAACCGAGGCTCTCTGCCTCGGTTCCGATTAAAACACTTATACCGAGGAGAGCCTCGGTTCCGATTAAAACACTTATACCGAGGGTTGGAATTACCTATCTGAACCGAATACCCATAATAGATTCTTTTTCTTGCATATCAGAGACATGTTGTGCGTTGACGCCGCCAGCTACTAGCGTTTTGCATGTTTTCCTGCTTACCGGATGTTGGCGCGCGTGAATTTGATATCGACCCTAGGGTGAGATGGAAATATCTAGCTCCGGTAAAATGACGGATATCCTTGTCAGGTATGCAAGAAATTTCCATCTCACCCTAGGGTCGAGATAAAATTCACGCGCGCCAACATCCGGTATGCCGGAAAACATGCAAAACGTTAGTAGCTGGCGGCGTCAACGCACAACATGTCTCTGATATGCAAGAAAAAGAATCTATCATGGGTATTCGGTTCAGATAGGGAATTTCAACCCTCGGTATACGTGTTTAAATCGGAACCTCGGCAGAGTAAAACACGTATACCTCGGGTTAGTATTCCCTATCTTCACCGGATACCCATGAAAGATTCTTATAGTCTTTGTTCATATCAGGGTTGTCTTGGATGTTTCATTGCAGTGTCTGGTATTGGTTCATATCAGGGTTGTCTTGTATTGGTTCACTGCAGTGTTTCTTGTAATGTTTTACTAACAGTTTGTCTTGTATTGGTTCATTGCAGTTTTGTATTGTATTGGTTCATTGTTATTGTCTTGCTCGTGACCTGTATTGGTTGATTGCATGTTTTAGTTGTATTGGATCATTACAGTTTTGTCGTGTATTGGTACGAGACAGTTTGGCTTGTATTATAGCAGATTTGGCTTGTATTGGTTCATTGCAGTTTTGTATTGTATTGGTTCATTACTATTGCCTTGCTCATGACTTGTATTGGTTGACTGCATGTTTGAGTTGAATTGTCTGGAATTATTGCAGGTTTGTCTTGTATTGCTTTATTTCAGTTTTGACCGAATTGATTTGCAGGTTTGTCTTGTATTGGTCCTTGCAGGTTTGTCTTGCATTGCATTGCATACTTTTTGTATTGGTACATTGTAGCTTGTCCTGTTTTACAGCAGATGTTTCTTGTATTGTTTCATTGCGGTTTTGTCTAGTATTGTTTGATTACAGTTTTGTTTTGTATTGTATCATGAATATTTTATCTTTTATTGCTATTTTCTCTTGTATTCGTTTACTGCAGTTTTTTATATTGATATATTGCAGTTTTGGCTTGTATTTGTATATTGCAGGTTTGTCTTGTACTGGATCATTGCATGTTTATATGGCATTGTTGTATTTCAGGTTTGTCTTGTACTGGATCATTGCATGTTTATATGGCATTGTTGTATTTCAGGTTTGTCTTGTACTGGATCATTGCATGTTTATATGGCATTGTTGTATTGCGGGTTTGTCTTGTACTGGATCATTGCATGTTTATATGGCATTGTTGTATTTCAGGTTTGTCTTGTACTGGATCATTGCATGTTTATATGGCATTGTTGTATATTGCAGGTTTGTCTTTTATTCGTTCATTACAGTTTCGTCTAGTATTGGTTCATCGCAACTGGTGCTTGCAGTTTGTGTTGTATAGGTTCACAGCAGTTTTGTCTTGTATTAACTCATTGCAGTTCATACTTCTTCGCCAATTTCCAATTTCCGTGGCAGGCAGTGTTTACAGGTTACGGAAATCAACGAGGCAGTTCCGACTGGCATCAACGGTTTATCATGGATTTTATTTTTAGGTCACGGAAAATCAACGTCATCACCATTAAAGCACTGAAAGTACCAACGCACGAACCTTTTGCGACGTTCATAATTCTCTACTTCATGATATATAGGTTCGATTTATACTGAATGCATTGATTAAGAACCTGTAAACAAGCTGTAGACCCGATAGTGAAAATAAAAATAATTGTCTTCATAACCGAATACAAATGCTGAATGACCGAAAAATGAGGAAATGTGCTACGTGAACAAGAAATTCTTTCCGGTCAAAACACGCATGTCTATCTCTTATTATATCGTATACATCCTGTGCAGTCGTGTCCAAATGTACGTCATATTTTTTAAGCCTGTTCTTCTTGTTTAAACTTATTTTGAAAATATTCAGGTTTCACCTAATTAATGGGCGTCCCGCGTTGTACAAAATTCGCTGACGTAATCGTCCATGTGAAATTAACTTCTGTCTATCTTCCACCCTCGGTGGGGGGAACAGATTAAGAACTTCTACTGAATGTCGTCTAAAGTAAAACCGATGACATATACACCTGACAGCGCATGCCAAATTACCTGGGATAAATTTGATATATTTCTTATCGTTTTTACCCGTTAATATTGCAAGATACCCGGGACGATGTTAGCCGTTTGTAGCAGGATTTAGACTGTACCGTGGTCTAATTTTTCGCGGTATATCTTTATGTTTGCGTTCTGCGGCATGAGCCGTGTATCTCGGATTATTTCACACCAGGATCATGTAACGTCTTGTAATATTTGTTTACGTTTGATATATGGGGAATCTAAGGTGATGTTCAGATAGTAAACTGCATCGAAACATATTTGATTACTTTGGGATATACTTTTCCAAGCGTCTGGAGAATGCGACGAGTTTCGTGCAAATTTTCATGTTGTCGCCTAGGTGATAGAATGGGTAGACTTTCACCAGTCGAACCCCGCTGACAAAGATGTACATTTGAACGAGAGTATGGTCAACAAATCTTAGATATGAAATAGATACACGCTCGAATCTTGTCACAGTGTATATACGAGTAACGTAATTAATTATTCAAGTGACATCTGACAGTAAAATGACATTATACTATTTATTATCAAACATTTTGCCCGAAAGACACGTTTTCTGTTATGTTTTACACAGCTTAGTATATATTCACACACCCACGTTCGATAAAAAACTCTATCCAACAAAAATGCGTCTTGGCAAATTGTTTAGATTTTGTAAATCAGATGTTCATGGTGCTTTCCAACGCACCACGTAGTCATACAGACATACACAAGCTGACTGCGAACGTACAGACTGTTTTGAATCTCTTAATCTTAATTAAACGATTATTTTCGCTACATCAATTGAAGCCCTTGTTAAAAGACTATAATCTTAAAACGTATATTGTCTCATTGTGGACTAGTTTGTATGTTGTATAACCATGGGATAAATAAGTTATTTAAATTATGTATTTTCCTAAAACGTATACTGTATCGTGATGGATTAGCTTGTATGTTGTATAACCACATATACACCTAAGTAACTTGGGCTCTAAAACTGTTTATGGTCTATTTTAATTACAGAAAATAATACAAAATCAGGTTTTGCGAGTCTTTTTTTGTCGACAACGTTCATTTATAGTGCATTAATTGAAATCCATATCACATATATCACGTTATTTTATTTTTTATAAAATTATATTTTATAACACCATTGTCTTACACTCATTAACATTATCCTTTCCTATCATCAAATTCAAATTCAAATTCAAATAGTTTATTGGCATAACATATACATGTGTATTGCCTTGAACTATCATCAACAGGTTCCATACTCAATATACTGTTACATTGTTAAAGCAGGAGTTTGTTTTAAAGCTTTTATTATCTATGTAACCGGATATTAATCAAATGTTAAGGCTTATCGTTTAATTCATCTTAGCGCAAACTTTGCGTTGTTATTTTAATATACTAGTACCATATGCCACATATAATATTGTTACAACAAACAGTATATATTTTGTTTGAGGACCATATGTCAGCCTGGCTGTAAGCCAAATATGTTATCCTCGATAAATACATATATTATTATTATTATATTATTATTATTATTATTATTATTATTATTGTTATTTGTATTATTATTATTATTATTATTTGTTTTATTGCAAAAATATCAATCAAAATAAAATGTAACAATATATTGAATTGAGAAAAGCTCAAAGACGGTAGCCAAGTTAGTAATACTACTACTCTTCCCTGAGGCCCTCTTTAATAAGCATCATATTAAACAAAAATAAATATATACAAGCTTATAGAAACACAACGGAAGTACCAATAAAATGGAAACAAAAGTGTTCACCGAAAGAATCCATATTACGATTCAATAACAGCTTTAACAAAAAACAATTTATGTTATATGGCGCTTTTTATCCAGGTTATACAATTGTTATAAAAGGATTTAAGGATGTTGGCTGGGCAAGTTTTGACATCTTCAAGTCTAAACATTTTATTTTTTAAATCATAGTTTTATTTGACAACACAATTGTTTCATTTTTTCCAATCTAATAGATATGGATATAATGCAGGATTTAAGATGGTAACATACCAAGTTTGAAGCAATTTTTTTTTTTTCATATTTTTTCCGTCATTTGTGATCATATGTTGTTGTCAACAAAATAGGGGATATGGGTAGCTCTGAGTAGAATTTATCCTTTTGCTATAGGATAAATCAGATTTTTGTTTTTCAGTAGTGGAATACATATATAAAAGTAGATACTGAGCTAATTTTACTTTCGATCTCCATGTCAATATTGTATGTACAGTATTTTACATTAAAAATGTCAAAATAACTCCAAAATGGGTGTAATTTAAAGAATTTTTAATAAAAAATCATTAGAAACCTGGTGACCTATATATTTTTTTTACTTGTTTTGAAAGAAATGTCATAGGACTTTGACATATACAAGTTTTAAAAAAAGTTGATCATTAGAACATATTTTTTTATCTTGAATTAATTTTTCGGTAAAAACAAAAGTGAGTGGGGTACGGTCATATATGTTTGCTTTTTAAAGTAAAAAGACGAACGAGGATTACAATTGCTTTTGTATGATTTGAAAGATATGTATATATGCAATCGAAAATTAATTGTTGTTTTTCAATAAACGTAATGTTATGAAAACAATTGTGAAAATGTTCAATGAAAATATTTTTCCTCTTTTTAGTGAAATTTTGAAGTAAGAAATATGTGCCTTCTTCAATGACGTCTAGTGGGAAAAAAAGCGTGGTGACCAAGCCTTTTTTTTGATAATTTTGAATCTAAATTATACCAAAGAAGCTTTAAATATGAATGTAAAAAAAATCTCATCACTACCTCCTTTCCCAACCAACCTCCTTAACTGACCTGCAAGCTCGTATACGCTCTCGGATTTCATTCCAAATTACTGGCCCCGAGTAGGACATACTTCCTTTAAAGGGACACATGGCAGTCTTGATTTTTAAGAAAATCGCGGCGTCCCGTTAGTGTTTCTACATAACATACATTTGTTCAATATTTCTTATTAATTATAGGAAAAGTATAAAGCATTTTTTTTTTGCAAATTACTAGCTGTTGATTATATGGCACCATAATATATTTAAAACTATGGTAGAATAACAATAGAAATTCAAACTCAAAATTGTATTTAATGATATGCAAGCAGGTTTAAATCTAAAATGATACTGGATTGTGTGACCCTATGTTAATATGTAACACAATTTTATCAAATACATTACTAGGAACTGCATAGACACTTCTTTTTTATATTTTAATTTTATTGGGATCACACTAGTTTTTACAGTATGTACAATTTATTGAAAGGCGAAATCGCATATTTAATACAACAGATTTATACTTTTTAAAGGGACACACTGCAATATTGATGTGTTTTAAACTCGCGTTTCCTGAATGACTGGCATATTGCAATCGTTATTATTAATTATTAGAAATACGTTTTACATATTATTATCTGTTAATTATATTGCACCAACAATATATTTAAACTTATATTTAGTAGAATAACAAAGACAAACTGAACTCTCAAAAGTTTTATTTAATTATCATTATGCAAGCAGTTTTAAAGTAAAAATAATACCGGATAAATACATCGCGGGCTTATTTATAGTCAAAATAATACCGTATAAATACATCGCGGGCTTATTTATAGTCAAAATAATACCGTATAAATACATCGCGGGCTTATTTATAGTCAAAATAATACCGGATAAATACATCGCGGTGTTTATTTATAGTCAAAATAATACCAGATAAATACATGGCGGTGTTTATTTCCGGATTGCGCTTGACCTGTACTTGTTGTCGAAGGGACTATACACCATAGAACGACACACACACAAGCACATTTTAACGCTTGAGAAGTCAGCGATGGATTTTTCTCGGGGATCAAATGGTGAGGGACTATAATCCTTAGAACTACACGGACACAATTTTAATGATTGATGGAAACTTCAAGATTGGCGTGTGTCCGTTTAAACATCACTGAACTCACCACGTTGTTCAACGAATCACTACAATAGATTTACTTTTTTTTAAAGCATTAACACATTAGAAGCTGTTTCACGGTTGACACACTATATGTGGCAGATGTACTCACACCTTTGAATTTTTTTTAATTCAAAGTTTATTTTCCATTCTCTATTTTTCTGTTTGCTGATGCTGGCCCCGCTGTTCCCAGGTATATTTTCGTTTCAAACATCGACACTTTGCAGTGTGCCTGCGATGGTGTTAATGTCCCAACACGGCGGTAATTAATTATTTCTGGAAAAGAAATTAATAACATAGACGAAATAACCCATCTCAGTTTTGAAATTCTATGCGTACATTCGCGTGTTAATATTTGCTTTGCGTCCCAAAATAAATGCCGCACGCACTTTCATTTAACGTATTAAATTGTACATAAAAGCAAACCCTTAACCTTAAATAATATTGGGTAATTGCGTTTACAAAATATTAATAGCCGTCATAAGTGCAATATTTGTAATAATGTCACCTGCGAGGCACGCGCGGCCAATTACTACTATTAAACTAACTTGGTAGAGTCGCCATTACACACGATATGTCAGGGATGAATGGTTGAACTTTTAATATAAAAACATACAGCATTCTCAACCTTTATTTGGATTGCAACATTATAATAGACGCCTTTTGAAGTGTAATTAAGGGCCAAGGGCACGTAGTTGTCGTATTCATGCAAAACATCATCAGCATCATCATTCCCGTTCCAATCATGTTCATCTTCATTTAATTCTTATAATTATTATCATTATTATCATTATTATTATTGTCACCGGTAATTTAATATGATTAAATGTAACTTGTTATTGACAACGAGTTCGAAAATGGTTATATATTGAAGTTTAATTATTTAAAAAATCCAACTACATGTTAAAATACAACTACCGCTACTGCTGCTCCAAAATAATAATGATGATGATGATGATGATGATGATGATGATGGTGGTGGTGTTGATGATGATGATGATGATGATGATGATGATGATGATGATGATGATGATGATGACGACGATGATGTTGATGATGATGATGATGATGATGATGATGATGATGATGATGATGATGATAATGATGATGAAACTACTACTACTAATAATAATAACAATAACAATAATCATTACAGTAATAATATCTCCACCTCTTTCGAGTACAAATGATAATAGTAGTAATAATACTAATACTATTATGAGGCACCACTAAATTACTTCGAAATATATATTATTAAAACATTACGTTGTTATTTTTTCTTCTTCTTCTTAAATCCAATTCAGGTTTGGAAAATGGAGCAAAACGACAGCCAACAAGTATATTAAACAGGTGTCACTTTCATCAATAGTTCGATATAATTTCATGAATGACTTCACAAGCATAAATTCCACAACGCACGCTGGCGGGTCGGAGCCGAAGATTGACGGAGGCATTTTTTACATGTGAATGAATACCGGATCAATGAGTATGTGTCAAGGCAGACATGAGCCAAGACGATACGTTGATCTTTTGATAGATGTAATCCAGATGTATTGAGTATAATATCAATAATCCGAGGATTTGCCAAACTTATATTGCCGCCCTCTTGTCAAAAAGGTCAGTGTCGTTTGCCAACGCGAGCAGAGTTAACTTGTCTTCGTAATGCCACTTTCCTAACATGTCGTCTGCTCAAATGGGATCAAGGTAGTTCTTGCGAACATGACAAGACATGATTGCTTTTCACAAAATATTTGTGGTATAGGCAGTAATGTATTCCATTTGTTTCTTACGGATGGCAGGAGATATATAGTACTGGTTCAACCCAGAAAAAAATGGAGTGGTCTGCCTCATCCACAAATAAATCGACCGCCATTATATGGCCTAACATGTGCCAAAAATGACGTAAACGTAAAACACCATTAAACAAATCCATACCCAGCAATGAATTTATTCTGTTTAACTCAGTTCATATAATACTCAATTCAAGTGTTACGAGTCCTGTTTATTTAACAGTTCCTGAACATGGTGTCTTCTCGTCTGCCTTTCATTTTTTCTATAGAATTTCCCTTGTTAGCTTTCTTCCAGATGGTCAGCTTTAAAATGCTTAAAGCTGCATTGTCAGTTTAGGTACCCCTTCGCTCATTGCATACTTTATATGAAGTGAGGCACTAACGGATATTTCGAGTAAAATAGCCCATGGCCGTGTGGGGGTCTGCCCTACCTCATAGCATGTGTTTTCATTCTGCAAATATAAATCGGCGGTTTGGGCCTAATGTAAGGTAGTTGACACGGCTAAAGTCATTGGGTTCAATTAAACACTGTTCAGTATACGGTATATGTGTAAGAACATACACTTTAATACATGCGATAATGGCTTGTATTTAATATCCTGATATGTTATCTTGTGTTTCGTTTCGGCAAGGGACATACATGCGGTAAACTAAAAAAATATATATATATTTGCCAATAATATGTTTAAACAGTGATTTAAGAAGTGGTTTATTGCGTCTCTGGTTTAAACAGTGATTTCGTCTCTGGTTTGTAATCGTGCCTTTCGTTTCGGCAAGATACACATGTAAGTATGGTTATTACACCCTCTATTACTAACATGTATTTGTGAAAGTATAAAGGTTGCTCACTTCTCGATGAAATAAAAGATGTTATTCATTCAAAACCAAGAACGTGTAATATCTTCTATATATACTCGGTAAAAGAGGACCAGAGTTGATGATTGATGTTAACAAATGGACTAGGCGTCGTAATGTTATAATTCATACACCACTGGAAAGATACATTTGTGATACTTTAAAAGCCGAAAACATTATTAAACTGGAAAATAAACTGACAGAGTAAAGATATCGTAAATGACCTGGTGATCAGTTTTAAAAATCGTGCAACGGTTATAATAAATGAATCACAATGCATATCGTAATTTTGAAACGTGTACATCGCTGAATAGTGGCACTTGTATACAACCCGAAAACACATTTTAATTTGAACGAAAATGATAGAGAAAGAATATCGTAAAATAAACAAGGGTCCCTGTAAAAAAAGATGCATTTGTTTTCGGCGTCAAGTATATTCGCCTCTGTAATACCGTGCTACACGTGTTCAGTATTTAAATGGCCCCTACGTGATTTGTGATATTATATTTCTACATTTTTGTCTCGAATTAAAAAACGTTTTTGGATTTTAATGTATAAAACGTGTATCAATTCGGCGATCTTTGCATTTTAAAAGTCGTATGTATATTCCGGTTTATAGCTTCTGGCATATTTCTTTTTCTTATTTTTACCGAGTATATAAGATGTAAAGCTTTCGAACAGAGAAATAAACGCTTATATAGAAATTAAAATATCTCAATAGATGTATGGCATAATAATTTATATGTGACAACACATACATATTTCATTTGACACTTGTAAATACTATGAACAATTTTGGAATGTTTTGCTTTTTTTTGTATTCTTTTTCTTAGAGGGACACACGGCAATCTTGATTTTTTAAAAATTCACGGCGTCCCGTTAGTTTTTCTACATAGCTTTCATTTGTTCAATCATTAATATTAATTATAAGAAGTATAAAGCAATTTTGCATATTATTAACTGTTGGTAATATGGCACCAATTATATATTTAAACCTGTGGTAAAATAAGATGAACAAATTATTATTATTTTTTTAATTTTATTTATATATAAGCAAGCAGGTTTAAAGTCAAACTGGTACTGCATAAATAAATCTAGACGCTAATTTCAGTGCTTGATAAACACTTCAAGATTGCCGTGTGTCTCTTTAACGCGTTCTTTTTTCATTTAATTATTTTCTTCTTTTTTGCAGGAGTTCCAAAAAAATGTTTCCTATAATTATATTAATCACAATTGCTTTAATCAGTGCCCTATATCATCCCAGCTATAATTCACTACACAATGCTACCGTTTAGTTGCACCATTGTGTTGCCTGTTTAAGTATGCACTCATTATAACATTTTGGTATTTCTAGATATTACTATCAAAAGCATATTTGGTCCATATTGGTCGTAACTTAATTAATTATACGTAGAATTTTAAGATAGAATCTTTAGAAAAGGTTCTGAAATGAGTATTTTGGATGCAGCTCCTCAATCTATTGTTGCATGTTATTTATTAGTTTTGACATGTCATGGACATAGATTTGTGCATGTCGTGATGTTAAATAATATTGCATTAGATGTTTGGCCTATTGGAATATTGAATAAAGAATTATCTATCTATGCGTTACAGTCAATTTATTTGGACAAATCAAGAGTTGTTACCAAAATTGCGTATCCACTTAAGGATGTTGGCTGGGCAAGTTTTGAGATCTTCAAGTCTAAACATTTTATTTTTTAAACCAAAGTTTTATTTGACAACATAATTGTTTTGTTTTTTTTGCATTATAGTAGATATGGATATAATGTAGGATTTAAGATGGTAACATATCAAATTTTAAGCAAATTTTTTTTTTCATATTTTTTCCATCATTTGTGATCATTTTTTGTTGACAACAAAATAGGGGTATGGGTAGCTCTGAGTACAACTTATCCTTTTGCTATAGAATAAATTAGATTTTTGTTTTTCAACAGTGGAATATATATATAAAAGTAGATACTGAGCTAATTTTATTTTCGATCTCCATGTCAATATTGTGTGTACAGTATTTTACATTGAAAATGTCAAAATAACTACAAATGGGTGTAATTTAAAGAATTTTTAATAAATAATCATTAGACGCCTGGTGACCTATATCTTTTTTTACTTGTTTTGAAAGAAATGTCATAGGACCTTGTCATATACAATTTTTAAAAAAAGTTGAGCATTAGAACATACTTTTTTTTCTTGAATTAATTTTTCGTTAAAAACAAAAATGGGTGGGGGTACGGTCCATATATGTTTGCTTTTTAAAGTAAAAAGACGGATGAGGATTACAATTGTTTTTGTATGATTTGAAAGATATGTATATATGCAATCGAAAATTAATTTTTATTTCTCAATGTTGTGAAAACAATTGTGAAAATGTTCAATGATTATATTTTTCCTATTTTTAGTGAAATTTTGAAGTTAGAAATATGTGCCTTCTTCAATGACGTCTAGTGGAAAAAAAAGTGTGGTGACCTAGCCTTTTTTTGATAATTTTGCATCTAAATGATACCAAAGAAGTTTTAAATATGAATTAAAAAAATCTCATAATTACGTCCTTTCCCAGCCAACCTCCTTAAAGGGACACATGGCAATCTTGATTTAAAAAAACAAACCAACCTGCATTCCCCGCCCCCACCCCTCCCCCATTTCTTTTAAATAAATAAAAAACAAAAGAACAGCAACAAAAAACGGCGGCGTTCTTTTAGTTTTTCAAATAACTAATAAAACGCACACTCCTAATCCTAATTCTGTCAGATTTTTTCATTTGGTGGAAATGCATCTTCTAATTACAAGTTTTCAAATGCGTCAGAAATATTAAATTCTACATCTTGTGAATAGATTACAGATCTTGGCATTATTCAAAGGAGAATTATAATCATTTCAATATGTGTTCTCTTTTCGGATGTGGTAAAGTGTGGCGTTTTCAAACCACATTATTAATAATGTAAATGCGTAATGTTTTGCATATATTTACATGCATTTACATATATTTGGCATAATGCGTTCCCGAAGCGTTATTGTTATTGAAACAAAAGACAGAGCATATGTTTTTCCAGAAACCTGTCGGTAGAAAAAAGAGTTTCTTTAAGTGTGACGCATACGGTGGCAATGTTCTGTATATGTGTAAAGGGACACTCCGTAATCTTGATGTATTTATCAGTTAGCACCTACATTTATTAATCCGGTATAATTATAACTTTAAGTAGTGAATAACGATAACAGAGTTTACAGTTTTTTCAATTTGTCTTAGTTATGCTTCCATAGTTTTTAATGTATTATTGTTGCAGTGTCGAATAATTGAAATTGAATTGAATTTTATTATTAATAATCATTTTCAAATAATATGCAAGTTATGTAGTAAAACGGAACGCCGCAAGTGTACCACCCCCCACTCCCCCACAACCCCACAAAAAATAATAAAATAAAGTAATAATAACAGGTCTTTTTTTAACATGATGATGGTACAATACATAATAATGCTTATTATATATATATTATATATTATATGACTATTATAGAAAATGAGTATGCGGGTAGAAAGTGATTCGGGCAATGATTGCAGACATAGCCGGAATTGACAAGAGTTTTTACGAATGGTTTGTGCAACTGCAGAGACATGAATGATTGATGTGTTTTTAAAGTATTATATGAGAGTATAGTAAATTTAAATCATTGTATTGAAAACAATACATTTCCCTTCAGCGTTGATTAAATCAGTAGTGACTTCCATAAGTGTCTCCGTGGCCGAATGGTTTATAACGACGTTGCGTTGTAAACCTTCGCTTCTCACCGCTGCAGGTTCGAATCCCACTGGGAGCTCGACTTGAACGTGAGGAAGTGTCGATTCTTACGGATGGCGTGAGGTGTACAGTACTGGTTTTACCCAGGAAAAGAGGATGGTCGCAAAAACATCGACCGTCATATATAACCTTACATGTGTTGAAAATGACGTAAAACACCATACAAAACAATCCATCTCTCTCAGCCGCCATACGCCACATGGAGACTCAACATATTTGATCTAGTTGGATATTGCGCTAAGCAGATCTAATTAACCGTGGCGTAGATTGACTATGTTAGGACATTAAAATTAACGCTCGTTGCATCTTCTGTTAAAGGAGCTCAACACACAGGCTTACCTGGTGCCATTAAAAGCGCAAATTCTATCGCAGTGATTCATCCCGTTCCCTTAATTATCAGCACAATTCGTTCTTTCAAATCACGAAGCATTAAGGTTATGCGAAGACAGGTAATTTCCCCAGGAAACCCAGCTCTGGGGAATCAAAGCGTCTGACCCTACATCGTTTGGAATAATTCAAACAATTAACACTGAAACACGACCCCAATCCCCGCGATAAGCACTGGGGTAGAACAGGAATCGGAAGCAGTGATGACGTCATGGCACGTGAACCCACGTGACCTCCAACGGCGCGTGGACAATCACCTGCGCAAGGATTGTCGTCTGCAATTGTTCCACTTGTTCTGCTGAAAACGATCGATTTTTCATTGAAAGCAGTGTCTTAATAAATGATTAATGATCGTAAATAAATGTGTGTTTTAAATAGAGATCCACTTGATTCTGTCGGTTTTAACCGTTATATAGAAAAAAACAACAACAAATAATTCACGGTAGAGCAAATAAAATGTTTTTTTTCTCGTCGCATTTTCTCCCCGTATCATATCGCCTATTACTAGTTCGGTACCACTCGAACACTTTGCACAACTGAATAGTTTGGCTGTTGCTCACGCAGTCACTATGTACATCATTTACGTATTGTGAAGGCCGACCACTTTGTCACTGCAAACGCACCACTGTGTATGCTTGTCGACCATTTCAATTTTGGTCACTGCATACTCATCACTAAGCACCCTGGTCACTATATCACTGTACATCGACACAAAACTCCTGACAAATGATACACCGGGCAACCCGATCAATCGGCAGTATATACGTCGACCTTTTGGGTACTTAGTACTTACTGTGTACACCAGCAACGGCATGTGTGTCTACGACAACTACTCCTGCTCTGTGAACGCTGACCACTCAGCCACTGTGAACGCTGACCACTCGGCCACTGTGAACGATGACCACTCGGCCGCTGTGAACGTCAACCATTCGGACAATGTGCACGGGTGTGTGCACGACAATCACCCATACTCATTCGCTCACTTTACAAATTGGCCTCTCGGCAGTTAACCTTATACTACCAATAAGCACGTGTATCTAAAATTAATACGCTATAAAAAGTCTATTAAATCATTTTAGCATTATATTTTGTTTGGAATTTGCCATATCAAAAGTCAAGAAAATTATCACTCAGTGAGTAATGCAAACGCTAAATTAGATATCATTTTCTTTAAAACATGAAACTCAATGTGTTCTAAGAACAAAATGAGTTCTATAGATGGATGAGTCACTCTATGTGTTCTCAGAACTCAGTGAGTTCTATATATGGATGAGTCACTCTCTATGTGTTCTCAGACCACAGTGAGTTCTATAGATGGATGAGTCACTCTATGTATTCTCAGAACTCAGTGAGTTCTATAGATGGATGAGTCACTCTATGTGTTTTCAGACCACAGTGAGTTCTATAGATGGATGAGTCACTCTATGTGTTCTCAGACCACAGTGAGTTCTATACATGGATGAGTCACTCTATGTGTTCTCAGATCACAGTGAGTTCTATAGATGGATGAGTAAATCTATGTGTTCTCAGACCACAGTGAGTTCTATAGATGGATGAGTCAATCTATGTGTTCTCAGAACACAGTGAGTTTTATTTATTTTTTTTGTATAAAAAAAAAGATATTTTACTCACTGAGTAATGATTTTCTTGACTTTCTGATGTGGCACAAACAATTCTAAAATGATTTAATAGACTGTTTATAGCGTTTACAAAACAAACTGAGCTTTCAAGCTTTATTTCTAACTGGGTTCAAATATAAAATGACAAACCAGTTTGCTTTGAACTATTCACAGTATTATTAATAATCATTTGTAAATATATGATACTAGTATTTATGTAGAAAAATAACGGGATGTCTTGAATTTAAAAAGGAACAACACCATTGCCTTGTTACCCTTAAATCCATTAACTTCCTTCGAAAATTATACCACCCACTTATTATTGTTTCACAAACCATCCCAGCAAACGTAGGTTCAATTTTACTTTTTATGCTACATGTGTAGTTTGTTAGTAATACATCTAATTCTTTAGAAAGTTACACATTTGAATGTTATATAAACATTCTAAACAAGTAGTCAATGAACATTATGCATTCAGTGTTGCATATAAGCCTTAATGATGTTTCAGCTGATTTTAAAATACAACTATAATTAAAATATATATTATAATTTTATTATTTTTATTTTCATTTTTATGTACATTATGAAACTACATTAGCCCATTGCCGAGCTTACAATACTTTCAATGTTATAAAAGGTCATTAAACCAAATGACGACCTTTTGTATTGATATCTAAAGCATATGGGAAACAATTCTAACATCCAACAGAACATTTCTATAGATGAGTTGTACACCTTATTTGGTAAAGAATGAAAATACTACCATTATAAATATCGCTTTGTTATAATTGGTATAGGTCCCTTACCAGAGAGGCACCGAGAGACAAGACTATGTTCAAAAGGCTTATACTACTAAATATAGGTCACACTCGGTCTACGCTACGACATGCGTATCTTGCTTATTTCTTGCAGGATTTTCACCAAACTACACGAGAATGTTCATTATATGCATGTAACACCATTTGCAGAATTTCTGGTTGCTGTGACCTACTTTCGACAATGTTCGTTTTATGCATCTTACATCATGTGTATAATTTCGGGTCGCTGTGACATACTTTGGACGAAATATGGGTCACACCCGGTCTCCGCTACGACATGCATCCTCTACTGTTAATGACATTAATTGAATTAAATATGTAAGGAATGCATATCTCTTGGGATTGACACTGGTGTTGATCAAATAAAAAATCTAGACTCTTTCACAGTAGGGCTCGACATGTAGGCCGTGGCCTTCTAGTATGTAATGTGTTTTACAATTAAATAAGCATATTTATGTAAGATTAATATTGTATATATTTGCGTTATATGGATAAATCTCTTTTATAAAAATTCCAGCGTGCCTTTTTAGTTTTGTTCTACCTTACTTACATATTTGCAATTTGACTATATTTAGTTGAACGCAACTCGGAAATTTCCGTTATATATACTGCACACTTAATTCCATATAATATTCCAAAGAAATCCCAAGATGTTTTGTAAAACAAAAGTGCAGTTAGTCAGAGAAAGGACAAAACTTTGATGTTGTAGACGTTTTAATCACAGTACACTTTGTAAAAGATAAATTCATAAATGTTGAAGTTCCTTTGAAAAATTGAACCATTTCAGTACTCTAGTTAACCTAAAGAGTTTGCTAAAGTTTGCATCAGAACGCGTACTCTGTCAATAATGGAACTTTGAAGGAATACTATTTGCTTTGTTTATTAATATGTGTTGTTTCCGAAAGGAAAGGTCCAATCGTGAACGCTCGGCCAATCCCATCATTCTTCGGGATGCTGCGAAGCAGTGTACGAGATGTTGCGAATGAGGAAAGGATTACAGCAGCATATTGCATTACATTTTCGTTTCAGTATATAATTATATACTATATTCAAATCTATCGCAAAATAATTTAAATTAAAAACGCTATTTCCTTTATCACATAAACTTGCGGTCTCGTAGTGTATTACAGCCATGACATTATTATCATAAGTACGCTAAATATAAAAAAAAAATTGCAAATGAAGGCCGAATCATCGTAGCTCAATCGGAACTCTTCGCCAATTTCCGTACCCGAGTGACGGAATCCGACGAGGCACTACCGATTGCATCGTAGCTCCATCGGAACTCTTCGCCGATTTCCGTACTCGAGTGACGGAAGTTCCGATTGCATCGTAGCTGCACCGGATTACGGAAATCAGTGTCGTATGGAGAAGACCGAGTCAACATACGACGTCAATCTCATTAACTACCCGCTTCTTGTAGTGTAGAGTATCGTATAAAGGGTCTGATTTTAATAAAATCAAATCCAAATTACAAATCGATACTACCCGCTTCTTGTAGTGTAGAGTATCGTATCGTGATAAAGGGTCTGATTTTAATGAGATTTGCATACGACATCATCATACGCAGCGTTATATAAATACATGTTCCTTATGAGCCTTTTTAGGAGTAACGTGATAAATAGAATCTCACATTTGTACCTATTTAATATTGAATTATTAAAGTCGTTGCACACAATTGATATGATACTCGGCACAGCCTCGCCTAAAATTCAATATTAAACAGACACTCATGATCCGCTAAATCCTCTATTTATTTCAAAATGAACACAGGGAAATCTTGATTTTTAAAACTCGCGGCATCCGTTAAATGTTCTACATAAATTGCATGTTTTCAATTGTTATTAATACCTATTGGTTCGAAGCACATTGTTGTTGCATATTATTAATTGAAACAGTGTTTTTTGTTGAAAAAATATTTGTTATACAATTATTTTCCTGAAGATTGATACTGGATTTATAAGTTGAGAAAAAGATGATTTTAATGAACAAATTTGTCTTCGTGTAAGTCCGGAACAATTCGGTAGTTTCCGCGCGCACCTTGCGTGATGACGGATTCTGCCATTGACCTTATGGCCTGGTTGTCATGCATGGTAATTTCGGGAAGACATCATAGATCTATATTTATTATTTTTATGTGACAACTTATTTTGTATTATTATATTAGATAACAGTAAACTATTGGAAAATGGTTCACTGTGTTGCCTTTGGATGCAATACCACGAGAGCAAAGGGTTCAAAGTGATTATATATAAAAACCCTAAACGAAAGTAAAAGTATGTCAGTTTGGTTTGTTTTTAGCTCAGACTTCGGCGACTATTTATCAAATCTCGAAACGAATCCTGTAGAAAACTGCAGGAAGACAATATGCATATACTTATCAGTGGGCATTTCATCCATAAATGGAAATTGAAACATGATAAATATCCCATGCCGTTATTATTTGTTTGTGTTTTAACTTCGGTGGTTTTGAGTTGACTCTCTTATGGATCCCATATGTGACCGGTGAAAATTACGCTTTTACAAAAAACTATTCAAACCATTATGAAAATTATAAATGAACATTTCCACTTTCAGATCCACTTATGTTTAGAACATGTATTATTTATTATATTAATTATTATTGTTGGTTGGGATAATGTCACAGCGGCTCTATTAGGAAACTACTGTACTGCACACTGGCACTGGAGCCGCAGATATTATATAAAAAAACACAAAAAAAAACACGATATCCCCCTATTACCTATATAACACATGGTAGACATCTTTGATATGACCAACCTCGTTTCGAAGGCTGAATCTTTGTCAAATTACAGAACTGATTCAAATCCTCTACACAGTTCGTTAGGTCTGACTCCCATTTATCACATTAAATTCACAGTTCGTACGAAAACGCACGCTGTGCAGAGAAATTTAAGTAAAATCGCCGATTTCTGCCGTAACAACAGTTCCTACCTGACCCGCACTTCCGGCTGTACTAACTTCTCGAATATTTAATTGTTTTTACAACCGAGACTTGATTAGTCTAGATCATCTGCGACGATTGCTTGTTATCAAGACAAACGTTTGTATTTACAATCAAGCGTCGAAGATGATCAAGACTAATCAAGTATCATTTGTACAAACAGTTAAATATTGGAGAAATTGCGAATGAGTCTTTGTAACTGGTGATCCTATTGGGTATTCGGAACTTTTCGATAAAACCGGAAGTGCGGGTCAGGTAGGATCTGTTGTTACGGCAGAAATCGGCAATTTTACTTAAATTTCTCCGCACAACGTGCGTTTTCGTACGAACTGTGAATTTAATGTGATAAATGGGAGTCAGACCTAACGAACTGTGTAGAGGATTTGAATCAATTCTGTAATTTGACAAAGATTCAGCCTTCGAAACGAGGTTGGTCATATCAAAGATGTCTACCATGTGTTATATAGGTAATAGGGGGATATCGTTTTTTTTTGTGTTTTTTATATAATATCTGCGGCTCCAGTGCCAGTGTGCAGTACAGTAGTTTCCTAATAGAGCCGCTGTGACATATGTATAATTATCCATCACAAAAAGTAACTTTTAAATTGCGAGTATGCAATGAAACGAACATGGTTATTCACAATAAACAAACACCTGGCAAACTGTCAGTAGCTATTATATAACAAGGTCATAAACCACTGATTAGTCCCACCAAGGGTACCGCATGACTGCAGCTGAGAGTAATAAAACACATCACAGAATGTACTTTCGATGCTTGTCCTGTGTAAGTCTATGATGCGTGTAACATCGTTAGGAGTGTTTTGATGTTGTGTGTGTGTGTAATTCTAAGGTTTATAGTCCGTCCGCCAACGAACACGTCAAGGTATACCTGACGCGATGGGCACAATAGAGTCTGGACTTAGTGTTTTGATGTTGATTACACGATTACATAAATAGAATAGGGATAGCTGGGCGAAAGCTCAGTGACGTCACATAGACTGTGTAAACCTGTCAATACGATGTCCGACATAATAAACTTGTATAGTGTGTAATTAATGAACTGTTTGTCAGAAATCGTTGAGCGTTTCAGTTTAGTTTTAGAACATACTATATCTAAGATAGAGCCCTATTAAAAAAACAAAAACAACTATAGCTGAGATCTAAACAAATATGTTGAATACGGAGTTGATTTTATTTTTTACGACAGTCACTTTTGGTGCGCATTCTAGCTTTTTAAAACGCAATCATTCTAATTTGGAAACAACATTTTGTCCCATCATCCGTTGATCCTAAAATACTACTGGCCTTATAAATACAATATACTGGAGAAAAATAAACAATGCAAATACAGCACTGTAAAATATAAGGCTTTATTTTTCAAGTAAGAATATATTCAAATATAGTTATAGTGATTTCATGGCACTGCCGTGGGTACAGCCCCACCTGTAATTGAAAGAAACACTAATCTTTGCAGACCTAGCAAAATCATATTATGAATAAGTACTATTTTTCAAAATGAAAATGTTTTAGACAGGCACTTTATAATAAGAGAAATCAATAGCAGGCATTTGATTACGGTGACCAGAATTCATTTAGTCATTCTAGGTCACTTTATCTAAAAACATGAAGGTACTATATGCCAAAAACCCGCAACACAGTGACACATACTTCGGCAATAAACAATAACAAAAAGGGCGATGCGTCGTGACTTTAGTGGGTGGGGATCAATCGATTGTCACAGCAGACATAACATCTAGAGATTGCGATTCGATTCTTTTTCATACATGTTAGGCCTACCAGTTATTAAAACTAATGCTACTGTATAGAAAAACATATAAACCTTGACAATATGCCGGCAATGAACAAGAACGAAATGTACGATGCATCGTCACGTTGGTGGGTGGGTGGGGTAAGACAGTCATCGAACGGTTTCATTTTGCAGAACAGACAACGTAATTCGACTTACTCACGTCCCTGTCATACTTAAATGGATTAGCAAACAATACGTAATTATCATACGCGATTACAAACCATAATTACAAGTCCGTATGTCCGATTCGCTCTGCAATCAGGCAAAGCATCGAAGTCGGTCATCAATTTTAGATTCAGACTGATAAACTTGCTGATTTGCAACAGACCGTGGCTCATACATGTACGGCTGTACAACGAACTCATTCTCGATCACATTGTCCAGTAATTCTTGCTCCATGTCATGTTATTTGTATTTGTGTCAGAATAGTAATATGATAAATCCATGTAGGTCTATGATAAATCGTATCTGTACATCAACAGGGAAATTTCCGCATGGTGTCAGACCAGTCAGGAATTACTTCCGGGTCGTAGGGTGCTGAAATAGTTCCATGTAAAAATTCAAAGTCTCATTTGCATGTGTTTTTCTCAAAATTGATTTTCATTTCACAGTTAAATTTACCCTGATGTTAAAATGTCACGTCTGCTGTCACTAAGAACAAGTATTTCACTGTGTTTTTCAGGACTAAAGGTATGAGCACAGAGGTTAGGTAGAGATGCGGCTTTGACCTGTGTGTAATTCAAAATATGGATTTTGTGAATGAATGATATGAACTGCTGAACAACTGAATCGGTGTTTTTTCCTGGATATAGGACAATTTGAGAGCCAAAGATGTGTGATTCACAGGTAAGTGAACGAATGTTGTGGGACGTGTGACTCACATTCCCGTTCAGACCACCGAACCAGCAGGACGTGTCCGTCTACAACGGAGTAGGACTTGGTCAGCTTTTTCGTTACCGACGATACCAACAGCTCTTCAAGCGATGTCGACGCGTCCTGCAGGGGGGTCAGGAACGTGACTACCATCATCGTCCACCATCAACGTCGGGCCCGGTGGGCTTTCATACAAGCTGGTCCCATCGAGCCGAACGTTGAAAGTGTAGTACTTAGGCTGTCATGAGTACAGATACACGTTCCGATTTGGTATACACCCCACACTAGGGTGGTACCGTGGCCTTTCTGAGGGCCGTTTCTTGGATTCTGCGGGGACATATAACCACCACGGATACAGACATAAATATCACGGGACTTACCACCAACAGGATTGACCTGCTTGGCGGTGACAGCGCGGGATTTCACGTGCACGCGGATTGACCTACTAGACAGGCTTCAAATCTACTGTGCCCTCTGTGTGTGTGTGTGTGTGTGTAGTTCTGAGGTTTATAGTCCCTCCACCAACAAACGCGACAAGTTTCCCTGCCGCGACGGGCACAATAGAGTCTGGACTGTTCTAGCTGAATGTGTTGGTTGATCTAGTGCTGCTGCTGTGTTGTCGCTTCTGTTGTATGTATGTAGATGGTGTGTCGCTTTCGCTCTGTGTAGTTCTGTAGTGGTGGTCTGGTGGTCTACATCCGCTAAGGTGGCTGTCCTACATCCGCTACTGGTCGGGTTCTATGTTTAGGGCCACACCCATCACAGTATGACCCCTGCGCCGCACACACCGCCCGATGTCTGTGTCACCCTTAAGTCTTCTGTGGCTTGTGAAATACCACGGTAGAATGTAGGCTTCCGCCGCAACGTGATGACCGAAGTTTATGGTTGAGTAGCGGTCCATTGCAGCTTCAGCCTGCGTACCGGTTCCGACTTCAGGGATCTGGAGACATCAGATGATGTGTGCTGTGATGGGAGGCAGGAGACATCTTCACTATCAGTCAACCGACGTACAGTTCAAACCTGAGAATGACAAGTTCTCAGGTACTGAACGTCGGCAGTGCCCTCTCCGCAACGTGCACGATGTGAAGATCAGGAGAAGATCTAGTGTGCCCTGATTGGTCGGAGAGCTTCTAAACATCTTTCGAGCTGGAAATGGGATTGACCTACTTACCATCTTTGCAGTCATCCCATTGGTCGAAATCTTCAACTTCTACAATTAATCTTCTTCGAGAATTTAATCTTCTACACACTGTCAACATTGGATTTCTTCACTATCAACTCTACTTCTGCAGTTCTACAGGAAACTTCTTTGGACGCATTTACTACTGGACTGGACTCATCTGCATAATCTTATTTTGAAACGCTCGCCAAAAGGCCTAGTTGCCAACGACGAGGATACATAAAAACTTGTACGACGGACTTGTGACTGAGCCCCAAACAGAGCATAGTTTGCATTGTGTTCAATGGGCTGTTTTTCACCGGTCTGACAACTAGATATGAGCCAGCTGAAAAACATTAAAGTTGAATGGCGAAGTGAGTTTCGGTGTTAGGAACTTGGGATTTCACATGGACACAGTTTAAAGTCATCGAAACACGAATTTGGATAGCAATTGTTTTCAGTAAGTCAAATTTTAATTTTAATTTATTTTAAATATAATCAAGAGTTTAAATTGGTAGCTGTGTTCTTAGAATTGCTTGTATTTGTCCCATAATGCATTGTATCAGTCTACATGTTGACCTTTCGGATCAAAAGTTTTAAAATTTTAAAAATGGAAAAATTCTTTGACAAATGTAGTGAAAAGTTAGCTTTTCAATCTGAATTGCATTTAAATGGACAAGGCATCATTTGGACTGGCAGTTCAAAAAATGGCTATGGACAGTTTAGGTACGGAGACCCCAGGGACCCGCTAAGTGCTGGACACCGGACCAGATCTGCACATCGGATGGCCCTCATGGTCGTGATCAAAAACCTTGATGTGCAAGGCAGCCATTTGTGAAACAATAGCCTGTGTATCAACACAAAGCACTTGGTACTGTAACAATAGTAGAAAGACATGTTTCAGTCTCAAAAAGTGCACCGGTCATAAAGATGTGGAGGGACGGAGACTCCCAGACTGTCTGGTGGAGTTAGGTGAATAAGGTTTGGTGATAAATTACGTTTACCGGAATTAACCTTTTTTCTTATTACATGCTTTGCTTATTTGTTGTTTCTGTCTTTGTTACTCAAGTTTTTTTCCTTTTATTTAAGAACCCTGTTTCGGCTAGCTTCAAGCCATCCTCAGCACGGCTGCTACCGTGGACAGAGTGTTCACCCCCCCCCCCCCCCCCCCCCCCCCCCCCCCCTAGACGTATGTGTGTGTGTGTGTGTGTGTGTGAGTGTGTAAGCATTCAGTTTGATGGTACGGGATGACATTTTGGTGCGTACTTGAAGTGATTTTGTTTTTAGCATTTCTTTGCAGCAGACATTTTGGTATTATTGCTGTAGCTGTGATCATCAGGAGTAGCATCATCAAGCAGACCTTTTCTGTAATCTGGCTCCTGTACATTATTTTCTCTAACCAGGTGGTGTCGGTGTTTAAGTTTCGCACGGTTGAAAGTTCGCTTATTTCTGTACGTGCTGGTAGTCTTGTATTTCTTATGGTAACTGACATGTTTCGAAATTTGTTCCAGATGATGTGATGACTGTTCTAAAAGGGAGCTTCCAATGATAAACTGTAGTTTTCTTTTTACAGACTTCGCTAATGTGTTGTTTGATTTCAGGACTTGTGCTGCAAGACGGCCGCCAACATTTCTCGAGTAGTTAGTTTCTTTACTGATTGTCGAAACAACTGCACGATTGAAAGCTTCATTTTTCTGTGTTGAAGTTTTTGAACTTACACTTCTGACAGCTGTCTCACTCAGTCTCATTTGTAGAATTACACTGAGCAGTAACTTGTCATTTTCTTCCATCTGCAGATGTGTGATGTTATGAGTGGGAAGGAATGCTGATTTTACCCACCACGATACACCCGCGACACCGCAACAAACCAGTGACTCCGTGGGACAGTTGCTACAGTTCCCGGCGTAACATTGTTTAGTGGATTCCCTTACTGAAGGTAATTTTGCAAATATTATTAAAAGATTACCATTTCCCAATCTTGTCAATTCTTCAATAATTGCACTGCATCTGTCTCTAATATCCTTACTGAGTGCAGTAACTGCTCTCTGTCTTCTGTCTTTGGTTTTCTTCTTGGTTGGTAGCATTTCTTTACTGAATTGAGCATTTCGGGCTTTTTTCTCTTGTCGTGCAGCCAAATGATATGGATCTTGCTGGCGTGACACTTGCCATGCCTCATCAAGTTGCTTGTAGAAGTCTTGAAGCCCCAAGTAAGATTTTGAATCACCATCAGTTGTCACGGTGCGGATCCAGAAGTCTTCGAGGGAGAGCTCCTCAGCGATTGCATTTGTCATTTTTCTCTCAGAGTGTGCCTGAAGGTACGGTATGTTGGCGGTACAGTCTGCATGACCACCAGGACAATGTACATCAAAATCGCGATTTTTCAGCCATGCTCCAGTCCAACAAAGCTTGTTTTCAACTGCCAAGCCGATTATGTAACGTTGGTCTGTCATGTTTTCTATGGCTACACTGTATGCCTGTGAGGAGCTCTGACTGGTTTGTACGACGACTTGAATGAGCGTGCATTGTACCTGCCATCAACTGACACATCAATGTGTTTTGGATTTTTGGCACCCTGGGCTGTGTTGTGTTGTGTTGTTCCACAAGTTTGCGCTTTTCTGACATGTCTGCTGTATTTAAAGTTATTATTTCCTTACATACTTTTTTTTGTTAATGTCTGCATATAACTCCTTGCTGGTGGTGGTATATCCAAAGCAGTAAAAAGCAGTCTAGCCTTTGAAACTCCTAATGGCGTATTCATTCATGCCATGGCCAAGTTTTTGTTAACTGCAGCACTTTTTCTTTTTTGATTTGGAATTTCTGTGTATGAATTGTACATATCGGATATGAAATCGCAGTTACTACATGTAAATTGAAATTTCCAAACCAGTCCATTTTTGATTTCCTTAATAATTTCCAAATGTAATTTATCACACTTAATTCCATCAGTTTGTCCATGTTTGCTGAAAACAGAATTCATTATGGACACCATTTTTTCGATGTTGACTATGCGATTGCCTGACACTGTATATTTCCTTTTCTGCAGGATCCGCGGTCGAAGTGGACGTTGCTTGTTGGGCTGAGTATGAGCCTGTACACATTTTTTACCCTTGGATGCATGGGGAAAGTGTGGCGTTTGAACATCTGTCACAGAGCTGGTTCCTGCTACAGGTTCATCCTTCATCACAGGAAATTGCCTCCCTTTTGGCGAGAACATGTTGTTCCGCATGAATGAACCGCCTCGGTCCTTACGTTTCCGAGTGCCCTTAACCATGGTTTTAGCTTTGGTCAGAAAATGCTGCTCACTCTAAGATGTGCATTAAATAATGAATTTTAGTATGTGATGAAGCATTCCTTTCATTGGTAGGTGCTGTTATCTGAGGCAGTGTCCGATTTCTTTGTTTTCCGTGCAGGAGAAGCTCGTTAGCTCTCCTAAAGAGACAGTACCCAGCTTGGTTTCAATTGGGCACAGAGCTAATGCACAGGAAAAGTAAATATGGTAAAAAAGATGCTGTTTAAAGAAATATTTTACCATAAAAATGCCCTTGAATTCCATTTGCGACTATAAACATGTCGATTTTTTTTTTTAATGTCATTTTTTTTTTTAGATTTGGGCAATTTTTGTTTGAAATATAAATTTTAAAATGGTTTAAAAGAGGAACAGTGTTTAAGAGACATTTTAAAGTTTATTTCCATCGCTTACTTTTCAAGAAATTGTCATTTTCCTGAAGTATATACTCTGTACCAAAAAACACTTGTCGACACTAGTAATTGTACTGAGGCGGTGCTGTTTTTGTAAGAAATCTTTGAAGTCTGTAACCTTCATAGGTGGCTGTTTTGGTACTTATTATAGTTTTAATAATCATCGAGAAATGAAATATAACTTTTATTTGAAAAATGGTTTAATTCCGGGCTCTGTTTAGGTGTCAGACCAGTAAGGAATTACTTCCGGGTCGTAGGGTGCTGAAATAGTTCCATGTACAAATCCAAAATGTCTCATTTGCATGTGTTTTTCTCAAAACTGATTTTCATTTCACAGTTAAATTTACCCTGATGTTAAAATGTCATGTCTGTTGTCACTAATAACAAGTATTTTACTGTGTTTTTCAGGACTATGTCTTCGGCGCGTATGAGCACAGAGGTTAGGTAGAGATGCGGCTTTGACCTGTGTGTAATTCAAAATATGGATTTTGTGAATGAATGATATGAACTGCTGAAAAACTGAATCGGTGTTTTTCCTGGATATAGGACAGTTTGAGAGCCAAAGATGTGTGGTTCACAGGAATAAAGTGTATATAAGTGAACGAATGTTGTGGGACGTGTGACTGAGTCCCAAACAGAGCATAGTTTGCAATGTGTTCAATGGGCTATTTTTCTCCGGTCTGACACCGCATGGCAAAATGTACGTCATCAGCGTGGAGCGCCATCTATAGGGCAAAATTAACATGAAGGGGAGGAAACTCCATCTTGAAGGGAAACATACCTGTTGTTTTTACAAGTATTTCTTTTTCAAAGTTTTTTTTTTATTTTAGTTTTTTTACCGTTCAATTCACTTTATTGATTTAAATATAAAAATATATAACAATATTCATTTTAAAGGGTGTCAGTGGAACTTTAACGGTCAAACATGTGTAGACTTTGATCCTATGCGGCAAAGATACTACAATGTTTGTTTTAGATTTCTTGAAAGAAATCAGACTTTATAAATCATAATAATATGTTATTATATATATATACTTGTCTATACACAAGTTGACGGGCATTTGTTGATTTACATATATACATAGTTTATATTACTACCATATCATCCCTTCTTTGTAAATAGTTTTATCTTTATATATTTACATTAATTTTCATTTACCTTTTCATTTCTTCATCTTTCATCAGTTTTTGCGCACAATATGACCTATTTATGTGTCGACGTGCCGTAAAACACCATTCATTCTTTCATTCATTCATTCATTCATTCATTCATTCATTCATTTAGTCATTCATTCATTCATTCAGTACAACATACCAATAACAAATTCAACTGTATAGTACTATTTTAAAATTATAGCATATTAATATGCTTTGCAGAATAAAACTACAATAGCATTAACATTTACACATCTATATATTTGTTTCGAAATAAATATTAAAAAGTATGATTAAATAAATAAAGAAAATATAGGGTTTTATTTTAATAAAATAATCCACTATTTCGCTGGAAAGTATAAAATAAGACATACTTATGGGAGGTAATTCTAATATCCAACACAACATTTTCACGGAGGTGTTATGCACCTTCTGCGTTGTTATAACACCTCTGTTACAACTACTGCTGCTGCTATTACTGCTGCTGTTGCAGTTACTGTGGCTGCTAATGTTGTTACTGCTGCTGCTACTGCTGCAGCTGCGGTAGCTGCTACTGCTGCTACTACTACTACTACTACTACTACTACTGTTACTGCTGCTGCTACTCTGCTGCTACTGCTGCTACTACTACTACTACTACTACTACTACTACTGCTACTGCTGTTACTGCTGCTGTTACTGCTGCTTCTACTGTTACTGCTGCTGCTACTGCTACTGCTGTTACTGCTGCTGCTACTGCTGCTGCTACTGCTACAGCTGATACTGCTACTACTACTACTACTACTACTTCTGCTACTGCTACTACTGCTACTGCTACTGCTGCTACTACTACTACTTCTAATGCTACTGCTACTGTTACTACTGCTACTGCTACTGCTGCTGCTACTACTACTACTACTACTACTACTACTACCATAGTGTGTGCGTACGTGCGTATAAAATAAGACATACTTATGGGAGGTAATTCTAATATCCAACACAACATTTTCACGGAGGTGTTATGCACCTTCTGCGTTGTTATAACACCTCTGTTACAACTACTGCTGCTGCTATTACTGCTGCTGTTGCAGTTACTGTGGCTGCTAATGTTGTTACTGCTGCTGCTACTGCTGCTGCTACTGCTGCAGCTGCGGTAGCTGCTACTGCTGCTACTACTACTACTACTACTACTACTACTGTTACTGCTGCTGCTACTCTGCTGCTACTGCTGCTACTACTACTACTACTACTACTACTACTACTGCTACTGCTGTTACTGCTGCTGTTACTGCTGCTTCTACTGTTACTGCTGCTGCTACTGCTACTGCTGTTACTGCTGCTGCTACTGCTGCTGCTACTGCTACAGCTGATACTGCTACTACTACTACTACTACTACTTCTGCTACTGCTACTACTGCTACTGCTACTGCTGCTACTACTACTACTTCTAATGCTACTGCTACTGTTACTACTGCTACTGCTACTGCTGCTGCTACTGCTATTACTACTACTACTACTACTACTACTACCATAGTGTGTGCGTACGTGCGTGCGTGCGTAAGGATGGATTGATGGAGAATGGATGGATGGATGGATGGATGGATGGATGGATGCATGCATGCTTGCTTGTTTGTTTGTATGTATGTTTGTTTGTTTATTTGTTTGTATGGTACTTTACGTCATTTTCAACACATATAAGGTTATATGACGGTCGATTGCTTGTGGTGGAGGCAGACCACAAGCTTTTCCTGGATAGAACCACTACTGTACACCTCCCGCCATCCGTAAGAATGTATGTATGTGTGTATGTATGTGTGCGTGCGAGCGTACCTGCGTGGGAGGGGTGAGTTAAACGTCGGTTTTTACAACTTTCAGTCATATCTCGACGGTATCAGATACACAGTCTGTTTTAACGGGGAAAACATTGACAGGTGCATTATGTGTGTTGTGTGTTGCTTGTAAGGGATAATCAAAACTTTATCTTTTCGGTATTTACTGACATTCAAGCTAACGTTTGTATAGTGCTGTGTGGCGGCCGTTGACTACAATTCCGCTATTACTTACTGGTCCTTTTAGATCATCAAGCACAATCTGTGTGGTTTTAAAGTAGAATACCGCTTAAGCAGGTGCCAAGGGGGCATGAGAGTTTTTGCAAATTATATGACCTCTCACGAACACTCACTATAACCGAGTATGCTACTCTTGTCTGTGTTCGTTGCGTCCTATGGATCCTCTTTTCAGTATTTATTGACATTAATACTAGCGTACATTTGTGTGTGGGCAAATGACTGTGTTTTATATATAAAAAAAGTGACTTTTTGCTTGGACACTTCCTGTTCGAAATGGCCGAGTAAACTGTATTCATATAGACCAACATAATGCAATTCCACTGTTTTATGAGACCTAAATCCATTCCCATAGGCTCCATCTATAGGACTTTTTATCACAAATAAAGACTGACATCAGTGAGTGGGATTGAAGCAAGAACTTGTGAGTTTAAACACTTACTACTCCGCAGAATTTTACAGAGCTGTTCGCAACCAAGAACGACTAACTTTATTATTAGAAACACAAACAACAGAGAAAAGTAGCAGACTTGGTTTTGCTGAGTCTGTTCATGAGAGGTAATATGACGTGCAGAGCCTTTCACGCCTCCTAGCACCAGCTTCAGCTGTATTCTACTGAAAAGCCACACAGATTTGGCTTGATGATCTCAAAGGACCAGTATGTAATAACACTACTCATTTTTATTAGGGGCGACCTTTTACAGCCACAACACAGCACTAACTAAACAAGTTGACCATTTTTGAGTGGTGTCATCCATTGCACTATTTTGTGCTTTTACTCCAGAGCTTGTACCGGAATTCCTACTCTTCTTCAACACCCATAGAACTGTCATAGTTGGTGGCAGTGTAGTCTAATCGCTGCACATCCAATTTCAGACTGTGTTCATCTCCCCTGCATCAACAATACGCATCTCTGTCAGCAGTTATTAAAAATATTTAAAACCGAAGAATATACATACTACTACTGAATAACCCTACCGTCAGTTTCAAGGGAGCTAACTGTGTAGTGAGACATTTAGAGATGCGCACTATTTAATTGTTTTACTCTTTATCGGCTTGATATGTTTATATGGTCTGTATACAACGAAGGTGGTTTAGCAAAAACGTATGTATGCAAATCTCGCAATTATATTCATTTTTTTTGATGTATAAATATAATGCAGCCGTATCTTCGCATACTCGCATAGGCTATAAGTTTTGTGTATGACATAGATACGAAAACATAGTACAACAAGTTTTAAACAATTAAAAGAAATCTTTGAAAGATATACATATTCTGAAAGTAAACTCGTCTTTTGGTTCGTATACCACCGGCATACATATATTAAATGTTTGGCGGAACAGTCAGGTATATATCAACACGCTATCTGAGGTAAACAACACGCTATCTGAGGTAAACAATTAAGAAAACAATTAGTATTTGTTTATACATAGGGAAGAGAGTGTTGGCAAATAGTTATACTACTTTAATGGATCGCCGATAGTGCCAGAGTAAATATGGCTTGCAACATAAAGGTAACACGGTTGCATGTCACGAAAACAGATGTAATAGATGTTATAGATGTAATAATAGTAGTAGAAGTAGACTACTACTAGAAGTAGTAGTAGCAACACCAGTAGTGATAGTAGTAATAGTAGAAGTAGTAGTAGCAGCAGCAGCAGTAGAAGTATTAGTATTAGTAGTAGTAGTAGTAGCAGCAGCAGCAACAGTAGTAGTAATAGTAGAAGTTGTAGTAGCAGCAGCAGCAGCAGCAGCAGCAGTGGTAGTAGTAGTAGTAGTAGTAGTAGTAGTAGCAGCAGCAACAGCAGCAGCAGCAGTAGAAGTAGTAGTAGTAGTAGTAGTAGTAGTAGTAGCAGCAGCAGCAGCAACAGTAGTAGTAATAGTAGAAGTAGTAGTAGAAGTAGTAGTAGCAGCAGCAGCAGCAACAGTAGTAGTAATAGTAGAAGTAGTAGTAGAAGTAGTAGTAGCAGCAGCAGCAGCAGTAGTAGTAGAAGTAGTAGTAGTAGTAGTAGTAGTAGTAGTAGCAGCAGCAACAGCAGCAGCAGCAGTAGAAGTAGTAGTAGTAGTAGTAGTAGTAGTAGTAGCAGCAGCAGCAGCAACAGTAGTAGTAATAGTAGAAGTAGTAGTAGAAGTAGTAGTAGTAGCAGCAGCAGCAGCAACAGTAGTAGTAATAGTAGAAGTAGTAGTAGAAGTAGTAGTAGCAGCAACAGCAGCAGCAGCAGTAGAAGTAGTAGTAGTAGTAGTAGTAGTAGTAGTAGCAGCAGCAGCAGCAACAGTAGTAGTAATAGTAGAAGTAGTAGTAGAAGTAGTAGTAGCAGCAGCAGCAGCAGTAGTAGCAGCAGTATTAGTATTCATATTAGTATTATTATTATTAGTAGTAGTAGTAGTAGCAGCAGTAGAAGTAGTGGTAAGAGTAGCAGCAGCAGTAGTAGTAGTGGTAAAAGTAGTAGCAGCAGCTGCAGCAGCAGCAGCAGCAGCAGCAGCAGGAGCAGCAGTAGCAGCAGTATCAGTAGTAGTAGTAGTAGTAGTACAATTTCGCCGGATGATGTGCTTAAACAGAGAAGGCGTAACTTATATAACGTATATTACTTATGTATTGATTATTGAAAAACACCCGTTGTAATGCCATTCTGCTAACTTTACCACGCCCCGTTGAATAGTTTACTCCGTGATGTTTAAAGTGTCAGTCCGGCGTGTGTATCCGATCAACGAAGCCAGTTCCTTTCCGGATTCATGTTATAAATAATAATAACTCGGTAATTTCCAGATTTAGGCTAATCTGTGTGTGTTTTACCGTGTGGTTTAAAACATCTTTTAACATCGGAATATAAGTTTTAGTAATTCGTATTAGGAGATTTTTGTAGTTGAGCAGCTAGAAAGGAAATAATTGAATTACCGATCAAATACTATAGAAACAACAACAACGTTATACTCATATTTGATACATGAGAGTGATATACATGTTTTAAAGGAGCAACATTACAGTGGATATAGTTGCAAAACCGCGATTATTTTAATATAGACTATTATGCAGGTTGTATTACCCGAAGGATTTAGTAATACCGCTTAATTTACCAATATAAAACGTTAGTTTGATTGTGTTTGGACTCCGTGGTTGGAAATTAATACGTAACTACGTATTGAATACGCCAACAATTTTAGGTCAGTATTTTTATTAATTGTTTTGCTGTTTTTTTTCCGGCAAAAATGTTGGAAACAAATAAAAGTAAAAAGGAAAATATTAAAAAAGGATCTATGATATAATCTTGAAAGTAATATAGAAGCGGTAAATTTAGTACCCTTTGGTGGGGCTAAGATTTGGAGAAAAAAAAGAAGAAAAACAGACTGGCCTCAGTGACTTTATTACATTGTAAATTTTATTTTATAAATAGCGTTTTAACAAAATAGAACCAAAATGCACCGCAATGGAAATAAAGTGAACTCGCTCTATCACAACGCTGAGACTACACACAATGAGTCGGTTATTGAACTGGAACCTCGAACTGGCGCTGACAACTCAAACTCGTCGCCATCCGAGATGTACAAGCAGTTGCGCCCTCTGTTGGTATGTATGCGTCTCTTCGGACTCTACTTCAAAAGGACTGTAGACGATTATGGGAGAACAAAAACTGAGTTGACATTTTGGTACTGCATTTTTGTTAATTTTCTGATGATCTCCAACATCGTTCGTTCGTTTACTGTGTACAGGTTTGGAGACGACTTTGATCACGTTTTGGTTCAGAGATTATTATTTACCATATGGAGCGCCGAATGTACGTTTAAAGGGACGCTACTGTTGTATAACTGTTACTCACAAAAAGGTTTACCTGAATTCTTTCATGAATGGAAGGTGATCTGTAAAAATGTAAAGCTAGACAGATTGTGTTTATTTATGATGAAGAAATATATATTTGTAACTTTCTTGTTCACAATCTTCAACTCGCTTGTGTTCTTTCTGATAATCTTCTACGTACCAGTTCTGAACCATATTTATCTGGAAGTGATTTGGAGAAATGCGAAAGAATTTAACAGCCATTTATCATTTAACATTATTCTTTGTGTTTTGGCCATTCTGAATTCATCTGCATCCATGTTCCCGGTGTCGTTATTCGTTGTACTTTCATTTGCAATCGGTAAAGAATTAACGAAATACGTTGACGAGTTTACGGTATCCATTCACGACGAAGACATTCATGAAAAAATTGAGGACCTCCGAATACGTCATCAAAATCTGTGTACTCTGGTAGACATATTGGATCGTATTTTCGGGCCAATGATTGCTGCCGTGTTACTAGCGAATATCCCAATGTTCTGTCTGGTATTATACACCATGGTGACGGCAACAGACATCCACATATCCTTAGTGCTGATAAACCTGTTCTGGCTGTGCTTCATTCTCCTTCAGTTGACCATTGTGTCCGTGACCGCCGCTTGGATTAATGTCAAGGTTAGTATGGGTCAATCAGTTTACGTCAGTATACCACTGCTTCTGTAAGTGTTAAAGTGAGTGGAAAAACGCCACCGGTGTCAATATAAATGAATACTGAAAAGCGGAAGCAACAACACAAACAAGAGAGAAAAGCAGCAGACTCGGTTTTATTAAGTATGTTCAAGAGAGGTAATAAGATAAAGATCACTCTACGAGTCTTTGTAAGTAAAAAAAAAGTATTACACGACCTGATTCAGTGTCATGGTTAGCATATTGCTCATTTTTAATGTCGAGGTCAGCATTACACTGTAATGTCAAGGTCCGTATAAAGATCCTGCTGCTGCTACTGCTACTGCTACTACTATTATCTGACATATGGTCCTCAAACCAAAAAACATTTACAGTATACATACATTTATTGAAGCAATGTTATATATGACATTTCTAGAAACTTTATAATATATTAAAAGAGCAATGTACAATAATTGCTAAGATGAAAAAAGATGAGCTTTAAAATATGATTAATATCAAAATTGTTCAAAGGTGTCTGTGGTTACACAACATACAAGCTAATCCACCACTAGACAACACAAATGTTATGGAAATATATGATTTTAATAACGCATAGTAATCCCATGGTTATACAACATACAAGCTAGCCCACCATGATACACCATATGTTGTAAGAATATAGGTACCATTTGAATATAATTGTATAGGTCAATGTCAAGGTCACTGTCCGTCTACCACCGCGTTGTTGAATGTCAACAATTGTTTTGGTCTGTTTATAAAAATACGTAAGATACATTTGCATGACTCAGCTTTTTATATTTTTTAAAAAGCAAAAACAAAAACGCTCCGAAAAATATGGCATCAGCCAGTTCACAGACCGTCTTTATTGGTCTATCAACAGATACGATGACTGAGTAAATACAATTGCAATTTTAGCATTAGTTATTCTCCATGATGGTCAGATAAGAAACGATTTACTGACCGCCTTCTTCTCTTGATCATTAACAGAAAGGAAAAACATACGTTTAGAATAAGTAAATAAACATAATACTGACCTAAAAAATACTCTGTATGATACTGAAAACGGGATCCATTGTAAGCCACGATCATACTAGGCCATACTGAGTTTTGTCTCTGTTTATACCGTCATCGGGATGGTAGTGCTTTCAGTGGCTGGACCAACAAAAAAACATTATATATATATATGAAAACCATCGGACGACAACATAATTATAACAAGTAAACTATAAATAAAATGACTAGGGAAATAAACAAGTTTATCTGTTCCTAATTGGAATAAACAAAATCCTACTATATGAACATCGTAATAACTTGTTTTTTTGTTTGAATGTGGTTTAATTTGAAGAAAAACCTCAACAGATTGATGAAAAATACATCTTTTTTTTTTAACGCTTCGAGAAACCAATGTGACGATAAACATAGAAAAACTTGATATGGCCTAAAAAAAGTAGCAGACAGTTTTATCGAGTCTGGTCATGAGCGGTAATATTAGAAGGAGAATTTTTTTTTGATTACTTTGTTAATAAACTTCAAAAACGGTTAAATTCATATATAGTTAACAGTTAAGTTTTATTTACTTTTCAATATAAATGTCTGCCGATTAAAATGCCTTCCTTGATAACCTGGACTTTGAAACGTTTATCTTTACCTCTAGGACATCCGTAATAGTTCACTCTTACCATTGCTACTGTTTCATCCAACGGCTACACAACTTAAACGTACATTAATTCGGTATAAGTTTTTTTTTTAAATTTTAGTTTACCGCGTATAATGAACCATAATGAGTATCCGAATCAAAAGCAGCGGTAACACACTGAGAAAAAAGTCTGTACTATTGTTCGGGGCGCTTGTTTCAACCAAAGGCTTTTTTTGCAAAAGCTTTGGTAATTTAAATAATACTTACATCAATTGTATATCAGTAGAACTGGTATTTTTAGTGGTATATAAAAATACCTTAGTTTTGAAAATCGGTTGAGAAATAAATATTTTACAGCCCAAATGAGTTTTTGATGGTGTTTTTCCCATGTAAATTCCATGTTGATGGGACAGCAGAAAATTAAGAAATTTCATATAACTTCAGTTAGCCTTCATAGTTTGCAATAAAACTTTCAGGTTGTCTTAATTTACGAAAACCCAACAATTTTAAACCATTTTCAGATAAAAATTATTCTAAAAACATTTTTTTTTAAAATGTTTCATGCAGCAGAATTTTGCATTGAAATGGCCCATCAAAAACAGATTTGGCGCATGAAATGTTTATTTCTCAACTGATTTTGAAAAGTAAGGTATTTTTATTTACCACTAAAAATGTCTGTTTCACTGATATACAACTTATTTAGGTACGAATTGTATTTTGTCAGAAAAGTCCAAAAAAAACTTTGGCTGAAACAAGCGCGCCAAACAATAGTGACACTCTTTTTGGGGCTAGTCACTTTTGACAGGGTCAGTAGTCCTGGACTAGTGACTGACAACACTATTGTACAGCCGTGTAAGGTGCAACACCCTTCACGATTCCTAGCACCACCGTAAGTCATATTCTACATTAAAGCCGCAATGCTTGGGCTTAAAGATCCCAAAGAACCAGCAACTTAAAAGCTGCAGAACATGTAATGATTTAACCGGTAGGAGTCGCATAATCACAATCAGCACGTATTTTCCAACAACAACAACAATAATGGACAAAGGCATCATACACCTTTAAGGCGCTGGCAAATTAGTGTCATTAACTCATTACTGATACAAATAAGTTAAAGTACACGTCACCGACGCCACTGAGTTTAGTCGGTGTATAATTCTTAGGCAAGACACGTTCGCTTTTCCGTCGGATGCGGACATAAACCGGGCGGTTTTATGTGTCGAAGTCTATCCAGCGAGAGCGTTAAAGAAACATAGGAATCTATACCTTATTAAGAGTAGGGCAGGTTCCAGGATTCCTATGTATCTCTCTCTCTCTCTGAGGCATTCATTCAATTCTGTTCCCAGACTAAAATCATTTACATAAACATCAGGACGGTATACGCAATTAGGCAGTTATTCGATCATTATCAGTGTATGCCGATTTAATTAACCACGTAGGAAGATCTCAGGGTTCATTTTGTTCGCCCTTGGCGATACTTATTGTAATGAACTTCATCCAGACATCCAGTATGTAATACACCATACTAGTATTATAAAAGTACCAATTTAGAATTGTTCATACAGGACAGTCATTTTATGATAAATTATCGATTAGAATTGTTCGAGCAGAACATAGTCATTTTACAATTAACGAAGTATGACCTTTTGTTTTGAAGTTTGGGAGAACCACGTTTCATCGCCATAACAGTATATAGCCAATGTAGCGACACATGTTTATTATTGACGGTTCTGAAAAACTTGAATACGGTTGAAAGAATTATCAAAATCGGATAATAAACAAAGAAGATATGACCATTTAAAGGTTCTGTTGAAACGTATATGGAAGACGCCATTTTGAAAACTATGACATCACAGTTCTAAATAACCATATATGGAATATTTATCAATATGAAAATTTACTAATTTATAGGAAAAAGATGACGTATGAAAAATATTTATTCTTAATGGCAATACTGGTTTATATGACAAGTTAAGGTTTTGCAATCATTCGTAGTGATTTTCTATGCTTTAAATGATATATATCAATATTCCATATATGGTAATTTGAAACTATGACGTCATATTTCTCAAAATGGCGGCTCCCATAACCATTTTAGAATACCTTCAAATGGTCATATCTTTTGTATTAATCATCCGATTCTGATCATTCTTTCACCTTTTCCAAAGTTTTTCAGAACTTTCTATAATCCAGCTAGTTTGGCTGTGTCGCTACACTCCCTTTAAGATACTTAATATACTTGAAAAACGTGATCACACCTGGAAGAAATATTTTATAGCTTTTCACGTTCTTTAAGATAATTTTCCACTTCAGCGATATTGTATGCGCTCACAGAGTATGCAAACATCTGACGCTGAGAGACTGAAAACAAATACTTGTTTTTTGTCCGTTATTAACCCCGCAAAGAACGCCTGCAGTATACAGAACTTTTAAGTCGCGAATATTTTCAACCTTAAAGAAACTAACTCGCTAAATAACGGCAAATTTACACTATAAAACCGTTTATCTAAACTCTATCCAGGTGTACAAGTCATACACTAATGTATAAGTGCCGATTAAAAGTAGGTCGCAATTAGGCAGTTATTCAATCATTATTTGTGTATGCCGATTTAATTAACCACGTAGGAAGATCTCAGGGTTCATTGTGTTCACCCTTGGCGATACGTATTGTAATGAACTGTATCATTCGCAACATCTCGTACACTGACTGCTTCGCAGCATGATCCCGAGGAATGACGGGATTGGCCGAGCGTTCACGATTGGAACTGCATATGTGCCGATTAAAAGTAGTTCGTAACTCTTAATTTGACGTTCCAATTTCTGGCCTGGCAGGTTTAAAGCAGATATAAAAATCGAACAGGAAAAGAAGCATTCAAGGACGACAGTCAACAATAAGCACTTAAAGAAACAAAGACTACTATTTATACAGATGAATAAAACGCAAGAAAAGACATCCCAAACACACAAGGGTTGACCATAGGGCTACCGCCTTGGAACGGTCAGTGGCAAAAAAGGCAGAGGGGGTTTAAAGCTGGTTCTTGGATGCACCAAACCTCACTCTTACTCTATTGTCATCCCAATAAACGGGACAGTGTAAAAACAGATATCCCCGCTAGGTTATAAACTCTAACACACAAGGCAGCGTTAATAGGCAATATAAGTAAAACAGATAAATGATCTTGTATATATAATATAAAAAACAAAAGCATAGAAAGCCAAAAGTAAGTACTCAATGACTTGGCAGAATCCATAGCAACAGCAGAACAAACCGTTAAGGGTACGACAAGACAAGATTAAAGACAAATATCAAACGCTACCGTCCTATAAGGATTTAGGTAGACGTCATCATAGGGTCCACAATCTGTTCGGTCATCATCGCACAATCAAAGTGGACAGCATAGTGGCGAACTGTAAATGGGTCAACCACTATACATGCAGTACGTTGCAAATTGATAGGGTCATAACCGTTTTTGATAAACTTTTAAATAAGTTTAATAAAGATTGTAGGTTTTTAGTTATACAAATATTACGAATATTAAAGTCCTCAACACGACTACAAGCGCTAGAGAAACGAATAAGTTGTAAAACATAGACCATAAGAAATAGCTCAGCGAACATCCCCATCTATTAAAATGGGAATAATTAACACTATCAAAATTAAAATCATCTCTCTTGTCATAGATTTTACTAATTATTTCGCCATTTTCAATAGAGAGATGTAAGTCAAGGAAAGAAGCTTCAATATCAAAAAAGTTAGCTTTTTTGAGTTGAAGTCCCTTGGGATAGATTGTCAATGTTCAATATGTCATTCAAATACCGAGAGGTGTCATTAAAGGCTTCAATTACATCTGCCTGAGTATCGGATGAAAGACAACATGAAATCTCTTTCATAGAAATACAAATCTGCGACAAGAGGTGCACAGTTCGTACCCATGGGGGTACCAACAATTTGTCTATAAACGGTAGTTCCATACCTGACGAATATATTAACTAATAGGAAAATGAGTGCTTCACAAAATTCTTGGCAAGTCCACATAGTGTGATTATCTAAATTGCCGTTAGTAAAAAACGCTTCGATATTATTACAGGCCAAAAACTTATACTTATAACAAATTACAGGATTTTATGAATTTTTGAAATATTTAGGAATATAATCAACTTCATGGTTATCTCGAAAAATAATATTGGTATGTCAATGAAATCAATATCCTTATTAAGATATAGTAGTTTTAAAACATGCCTGACGTGATCAGACTCCTTGTCAATAAGGGGTCGGAGAACATGTTGTGTGTAGCTTTGAACTATGGAAGCAGTGTTATACAAGGGATCTGTACGAATGCAAATTTTGTCTGCTTCCTCGTCGATCAACTTAAGTGAAGAAATGGACAAAGAGGTAAGACGTGAAAGCATAGATTGCTTTCCAGACTGTTTAAAAATAGTATGCAAATCAGCGACTGACATAGTTACACACGATTTACGTTTGATGTTACCATTATGCCACCTAGAGTTACGCTTTCGAATAGAAAATATGTCAATATTAGGATCTTTTGAAATATTTCCTTGTTGATAAATATTGTCATTAAGGCCGAGTGGAGATGGTGTCTGTACGTTTTTCATCCACTTAAGTTCTGCAATATGTCTAGCTTTTATGTTAAAGCTTTTAATAGCATCATTATCATAAATTATATATTCAGCCGGTTGAACAGTAACGTTACTAAAACTATGACCTGATTGACGAAAGTGTTAGTAAAAGTAATTTTTTAACTTTTTAGGATTATCTGTATTATGTTCACGAAATCTAACTTTTAAAGATCGAACTGTTTGTCCAACATATTGTATACCACAACGTGGTGCATTTCAAGTCAAAACATAAATGACTAAGATGTACGTCAATCAACATTTGAAGCTAGACATACATTAAACATTCTACCATTAACATCTGGTTTAATGATGGACTTGCAAGACAAATATTAAAATTGCAACAACTGCACCTCTTAACATTTCACTGACTAATAGAGGGAAACACCCTGCGTCTTGAATGAACTAAACGATTTCTAAAAGGAGACGTTATATGGTATTTTCTCCAAACAGGTGACCCAAAAGGAGTAACTGAAACTTTTGAGCCGTTATTAAAAATCCTGGTAATATTATTAGAAGGAACATGCAACGAGGTTGCCGGATGAAGTTTTAAAGGTGTACAGTTTACTTCTAAGAAATGAAGAGTTATTTTGTGGAATTTGGATTGATGACGCAGAGTGTAACCGAAGAGGTGAACTATTTATTTTAAGGGTTTTTACTAGTAGACTCATATATGCAATTTCGAAAGTAATACCATTCTGTGAAAAGCTAAATAAGGGTCAATTAGTTGTTAGAGATACGAAATAAAATTTATCAAAAATCCATATGAAATAATATTTGTAAACTTACAGACGGGTAAAAGAGGTCCAAAACTCGACAAAAGTGTATAATACTAGATCACGAGGAAAGTTAAGGAAAACTCTAATAAAATGGACCATAATTTCGATGAGCACAAAACGTTCAACACGGTATAAGAAACCCATGTGTTTAAGGAAAAACTGGATCAATGAATGTCACACAATCCCTGTGGGATGTAAAGATAACTATATTGATTTGATGTAAGGGGAGACTTGTGTCTATAAAGTTTGGATACTCAAAATATATGCTATTTATATACCTCGTCGTCAGTAGGTTTAGAATCAGCGTACATATGCTGTACAATTTGGCTGTTGATGGCGGGATAGGGACTTGAAATGAGATGATACAGACTAATTTAAAACGTACTCTTTGGTAGAAAGTTATGCGACTTTTATAACTATTTGCTTACATACACACTACCATTTGGCCCTGAACAATAACCGTTTTATGCTTGGCGCAGCGTTCAGGGGATACAGCGTAATAGTACAACACTTTACACATCATGTATTGAAACTATTAATTAAGCATAGTTTGTAAAGTTAAATTATATTTTATTGATCGGATTTTATTATTCACTAAGTTATAAGGCTTTCGCATATTTCGTCAAATGTTTCATTTTACACTTTACTAAGCATACGCTGCCAGCATATCCAACATGGTCGCTACAGCTAACACTGGGAAAGTATGTTATTGATGATACTCTAAGTTACCACAAACACACATGTTACCAGGGCTTTCAGTACTTTGATTTACTAGTAACATGATACTATTAGTTTGTGTGCATTGTTAAAGCAGATGTTATCGTCCATCCGGTAGATACGTATATATGTTATCGGAGTGATCCATTGAGAAATCTTATACCCATCTAATGAAATTATGGCCATGATCAAAATTACCCAATCCAAATAGGGATACAATAACACCGAAACTCCTTGTAACTGACACGACTGAATCGGCCATATCGTGTTCAGCTTCATTCTGTGGTGAACATCACTAAAACATCTGCTGCGGATACGATTGTTATTTGCGCGCATATGCACTGTTGATCCGCAATAATATGTCATACTGCAGCAGGCTGCAATGGCATACATCAGCAATATGGCACACTGCGCTGTCACAGTGCATATATATGCTTGCATATTGGATACATATATCTATAACTTATTTCGCTTACTGTTCGTCTGCTTTACTATATGTAACGAGTATCGTTGATCATCAGTAATATCCAGTAGCATTTAATCTATTATGAATGTTGTTTGTAGCATTGTCGTATAGGGCCTATGTTGACATTAGTTTATTGATAATGCATTTTAGTGTAATTATGATTGATGTACACCTTACTGATTACACTCATAACGTTACACTTTGTTTGATGTGGAAAATCATAAACAAATGTATGGAAGACAGTTACTATACAGTCACCATGTATTGGCGATTCTGATAGAAATATAATTCGCACAACGGTTGATATAAAACTAACCACACTTAAGTATTAATTAATAATATATCATTATACTCGTATATTTACAGGTATCCGGGTAGGGATTAAGATTGCATAAAAACATTTATTTACCAATAAATTTACATATGTGAACATATATACTGATATACCAATCATAACACAGGCGTAGGAACAGGGGGGCCAGGGGGAAGGGGTCGGGTCCCATAAATCTAAGTATGTTTTCCTGTATTCTATGCTGAAAATTGTTGGTTGGTCATAATAACTGTATTTTTGTTTGTCACCGTTGCATACTTGTCACTAGGTCACCGTTGTCTACTTGCCACTAGGTCACCGTTGCCTACTTGTCACTTGGTCCCCGCTGGCTACTTGTCACTAGATCACCATTGCATTTGTCACTAGGTTACCGTTGTTTACTTGTCACTCGGTCACCGATGTCTACTTGTCACTCTGTCACCGATGTCTGCTTATCATTAGGTCACCGTTGCCTACATGTCATAAATTGGTATAACAGTCGAGTAGAAAATTTAGTATTCGCAGAATATATCCCAATATAAATCTATTAATCTTTTTATCGCATAAGCATTTTTAAATTCGAGGGAATAAAATAGGTTGTACATTTAATTTTCACCAAAAACATTTATTTAAAACAAACATATTTTCATTACATAATGGCAATTTATTTTCACAATGAAATCAACATTGTTTACATTACGAGATATACTTCCTTTGACATAAACAGAAGAGTGCACCGATCACGAACGAGTATACAGTACACACCCAATATGACTTTACTACACGTCAATATGGGCGAATATTGACGTTTCCTGTTACATTGAAAGTAAAATATTGACGTTTCCTGTTACAATGAAAGTAAACGGAGCTTGTAAATGCGTATGCAATATATATATTTAGCATTTACAAGCTCCGTTAACTTTCAATGTAACAGGAAACGTCAATATTCGCTCATATTGACGTGTAGTCGTTCATATTGACGTGTAGTAAAGTCATATTGGGTGTGTAATGTAAACTCGTTCGTGATTGGTGCAATTGTCTGTCCATGTCAAAGAAAGTATGTTAAGTGATGTAAACAGTATTGATTTCATTGTGAAAATTCCCACGATGTAACGACAATATATTTGTTTCAAATGAATGTTTTTGGTGAAAATTAACTGTTAAAACTATTGTTTTGTTCTATTCTTCTTTTTTTTTATATTAAAAATGCGTATGCAATAAAAAGGTTATTAGAGTTGTATCGGGTTATATGCACTCGTTATTTTACGCATAAATATTGCGCCCCTAAAGTCGCGCAATATTAAGTCGCGCAATATTAATATGCAAAAGAACTCGTGCATATGTTTATGTTGGCTGATTTCTGCCATGTTGTCTTGTCGTCTAGGCGGGTCGCCAAGAGGACAAGACGCCACGCGAAAAGACGACAAAACAGCATTTTGTCGTCTTGTCATCTTGGCGGGCCACCCACCAAGACGACAAGACGACAAAACGACGGATTTCACGCGCCAAGACGACATTTGAAAGGCGTCAAGACGACAATAAATAAGGCGTCCAGAACGACAGCGCCCGCCAGAACGACAAAACGTAAAGACGACAAAATGTTGTATTTGTCGTCTTGTCGTCTTTTCACCTTCCGGTAGACATGCGCACTGTAATTAATTAGAGCCAAAGTTGTGTAATTCTACATGCAAATCATATTTTAAAAGCTATCTAGCTACCTCTGCAAATGATACTGGCCCAACTACTTTCCACAGTTGCTTTAATGTTGGCCCAACTTAACATTATTGCCACAAATCATTGGCCCAACATTAAACCAAGATATTGGGGCAGCGTGGAAACGATGAGCAGAATCAAATGGGCCCAACGTAAAATGCCAACATCGGGCCAACAGTGTTCCATGATATTGGCCCAACTAGTTTCCACCATAAAATCACAATTGGCTTGATGTTGGCCCAACTTAACATTATTGCCACAAATCATTGGCCCAACAATAAGCCAATATATAGGGCAAACGTGGAAACGATGAGCATAATCAAATGGGCCCAACGTAAAAGACCAACATCGGGCAAACAGTGTTCCATGATATTGGCCCAATTATTTTCCACAGTTGGTTTGATATTGGCCCAACTTAACATTATTGCCACAAAGCACTGGCCCAACAATAAACCAACATGTTGGGCTAATGTGGAAACGATGAGCAGAATCAAATGGGCCCAACATAAAAGACCAACATGGTGTTTCATAATATTGCCCCAACTATTTTCCACCATCAAATCACAGTTGGCTTTATGTTGGCCCAATTGTTTATTATTATCACAAGGCATTGGCCCAACAATAAGCCAACATTAGGGCCAACGTGGAAACGATGAGCAGAATCAAATAGGCCCAACGTAAAATACCAATGCAGGGCCAACGAAAGTGATGATAGTGGTTTGATGTTGGCCCAACATATGCATGCTATCTGGGGCTGCGCACGGAATTCGTTTATTTAGTAAAACACAGTTCCTATGTTTTACAGATGCTAATACTACCCGAGAAATAATATATGTTTTAACACCATACCGTTCACGTGTTGATTTTCTTTCAATAAAAAAGTAATGTAATGGGTTGCTGTAGAAGTTTTTGGGAGTTTTAATGCTTTGGCTCTAATTAATTACAGTGCGTAGGTCTACCGGAAGGCGAAAAGACGACAAGACGACAAATACAGCATTTTGTCGTCTTTTCGTTTTGTCCTTCTGGCGGGCGCCAAGACGACAAGACGACAAGACGACAGATACAGTCTTTTGTCGTCTTTTCGTTTTGTCCTTCTGGCGGGCGCCAAGACGACAAGACGACAGAACGACAAAAATGTGGACGCCAAAACGACAAGTCGACAAGCTCTTTTGTCGTCTTTTCGCGTGGCATCTTGTCGTACGACAAAACGACATGGCAGACATCAGCTACCATATATATCCCAATATAAATATAATAACCTATATTTGTTTCACTGTGAAAATTTTGCACGATATTACGATAGCATGTTTGTTTCACAATACATGTTTTTGATGAAAATGAAATGTTAAAACCAATTGTTTTGTTCTAATTATTCGTTTTTATATTTAAAAATGCAATACAAAGGTTATTATATTTGTATTGGGATATGTGCGCTCCTAAAGACGCGCAGTATTACTTTCGCGGAGAAACTCCTGCTTATATACCAATACAAATCTAATAAACTATAAATGTAATTAACTGATGATTTTACTGGTATAAAATTGACGAAATTTGTCGGAACATGAACTCCCGCTTAGAGGAGGAAGATTGTGGATACAAAGGGGATGGTGGGGACGGGGGGATGTTTTTTATTAACTTATTGTCATGCCGCTTGTTTTTGGTCTTTCGTTTTCTGTCTAGTTTAAACATGTTTAAGGACATTTTTTTCCCGACTGTATTCTATAGAATCTGAGTTTGTATTTTCAGGCTCACTCACCGCTAGATCATATCTACTTCATCCGCTTTTCACAGACATCCGGCGATGTGCAGCTACAGGTAAGGACTAATTCAGTTTTGATATTTCTACGCATTGAGCTTGCAACACTATAGCAGTGCTTGTTCTTGCTAAACACAAAGTTAAGCCCGATACGATTTACAACTCAAACTAATATATTCTTTTGCAATACAATCGTTATTAGGAGTATGTTCCCTTTGGTGTAACCCCACTGAGATTTCATTATAGATAACTCTGACATTTTTACATGAAACTTCCAGTTCAGTATGTATACACATTTACATAGGCAGGGCTACCCTTGAATTATGAATACATACTTAATAAATATGTAAATTAATCAATACACACATGACCTTGAGTATGACTTAAGCTGAGTATGGATCAATACAATCTTTTTATTAAGTTTGTATTTATTATTCAAGTATATCACTGTCTAGATGAAAGTGTAAACATATATTTTGAGTTCTAATTTTTTTCTTTTGTTAATACACTTTCAATATACGAACAAAAGGGGATATAATTCATAAAGAGACACACAGCAGTCTTGATTAAACAACAACAACAACAACAACAACAACAACAACAAAAAGAAATTGCGTCCCGTTATTTATTTTTAAAAAAAAAAATCTTATTTATTATCATCATTATTTGTTGTTGTTTTTTTGTTTGTTTTTTAATAGTGTAAAGCAATTTGGTTTTGCATATTATTACTTGTTGATTATATTACACCAATAGAATAATAATAAATTTAAATATATGATAGAACTACTAAAACAACTCCCAAATGTTATTACCCGCTTTATTATTATATTCAAGGTGGTGCAGAAGTCAAATTTAATTTATAATTGGATAATGTATAATACTTAATAAATACTTCCTGGGTGCCGTACATCTCTTTAAAGGTATGAAACCACCAATTATTTTCTCCATTGACACCAATGTTGTATTAATAATTTGCTGCAACTTCAACACAAGTATGGATTATGCAGCAGTGTAATTTTCATATAGAAAGCTAATTTTCGACTTGGAAAAACACCAGAAAAGTTGGAGTCACAAGACATGTAAGAAAGTTCTTGTTTGTTTACTAAACAGGTCAAGGATACAGCTGTTTTCATTGAGTGTATGCATATATTCGAAATTTCGAAAATGTTCATCAGTGATCCAGTAAAACCTATTAATACGCTTCCTATACATACAACTACAAACCCGATTAAAAATGGACAGTTTTTCCCTACTCATAATGCCCATTTCCATCAAAAAGGAGGGATTACTTTTTATTATAGGAACTACTACTACATTCGACTACACCTCGGAGGTTTACAGGCAATTGGTGGTGGTAAACATTAATGTAAATGCAAATCTAAGTGATTGCTAACAGGTTTACCACCACCAATTACATGTAAACCTCCGAGGTGTAGTCGAATGTAGTTCCTATAATAAAAAGTAATCCCTCCTTTTTCGATGGAAATGGGCATTATAAGTAGGGGAAAACTGCCCATTTCTATTCGATTTTGTGGTTATATGTATAAGAAGCGTATTAATAGGTTTTACTGGATCACTGATGAACATTTTCGAAATTTCGACTCTATGCTTACACTTTGTGAGCAATGAAAACAGTCGATCAATAAAAACAGCTGTACCCTTGACCTGTTTAGTAAACAAACAAGAAGTTTCTTACATGTCTTGTGACCCCACGTTTTCTGGTGATTTTTCAAGTGGAAAAATAGTTTTCTATATGAACATTACACTTCTGCATTATCCATACTTGAGTTGCATTTGCAGCAAATCATTAATACGTTACACTTTAACAATGGTCTCTATGGGGATAATAATTGCTGCTTTCATACCTAACATGAAGATACCGATTCGTCTAAATCAGTTAGATTGCAGATTGTAGTAATTGTTATATCAATAAAATACAAATTAGCGGTGTAACTAACAAACTGCCTTTGGCTGAGTTGAGGCAGCTTTTTAGGGCGTCATCTACACATTTCATCCTCGTGAACATTCGTATTATTTTTGCTGTTATCTATCATAATACATTTGTTTTTTGTTTTATTCTCTAGATGTGCATGTTTCTAAGTCGGCTGACGGGAACACAGATTGGCCTAACGGCCATGAAACTTTTTGTCATCGACAAAAACATCATACTCACCGTACGTATCCACACTTATGTTAAACTTTGTAATATCTTCCTACCTGTCACCTGTTTTTAAACAACAATATCCATTTAATCTAGCTGCAGGGTCGAACCTTTAGAATGCCATTCATTTTTTCATAGCAATACATGACAACGGAAGTATGACAACGGAAGTTTTCCGTCAATGATAATTAATGACCACCATTTTGATTTTTTAAAAAACACAAAAAAAAAACACCTTGGAAGATTGGTGCATTTTTACTCGCTTGTATCGACTTTTATTAATTTTGCATCGAACAAATTGGCGAGCTTCACCATTTTGAAACAATATCTGATGAACAGTTTATGACAGTAAATTTAACAAGGGACTTCTATATATTGAATTTTTCTCCCTGGCTTATACACCATTTAAAGATTTAAACGCCTTGGCCATCTTAAAATTCAGGGGCGTAGCTTCCTATAGGCCGTGTAGGCCGCGGCCTACACCTTTTTCTGAAAAATCGAAAAAATAAAAATGCCAAAAATGCAATAAAAATCGGAGGCCTAGGTGGGTAAGGGACTGTATACTAATACTTCGTGTTAATATAAATAACAATTACATTAAATTACTTTAAATGCTTTCAGCTTCTTTTTAGTTATAAGATATATAATTTACGGTAAAAAGTAAGGATACTGATGCTCCTATAGACATATTCACCGGTACGAAATATACGCCAAAACGCACCTCCGACAGTCTAGCTGGAAAAAAAATCCGGGTGAGCCCACTAGAACTCGGCCTACACATCATATTCACCCAAGCTACGCACCTGTAAATCATGGAACTAGGTCATATAGAAATTTTAGAAGAGTTTCTTTTTACTTTCAGGTAGCGGGCATGATGGTGACGTATTTTGTACTACTTATCCAGTTTAAGATACCACTTGCTGCTGAATGTTCTTGCAATATCACCGGGACAGTTTACATGGATAACGTTACCTTAGTCATTGCATGAATGTAGGCAAGCTCTCGGTGTACAAACATCTGGAAATAAATCGTTGAACGACAGCTGAATGTTCTTGCAATATCACCGGGACAGTTTACATGGATAACGTTACCTTAGTCATTGCATGAATGTAGGCAAGCTCTCGGTGTACAAACATCTGGAAATAAATCGTTGAACGACAGCTATTGGACTTTTGGTCTACATATAATTAAGGGCAATTTTGCTATATATAATAATCATATGATTGCATTCTCGGCATACGATAATCTAGCAGTACTTTCAGTGAACTCAGATGTTACAATTCATATAATATTTATATTAAAGGAGTTTCATATAATTATCGTGAGAGTAACATTCATAAAAGCTTCATTTTGGAAAACACTAATATTTTCATATGATTCACATACGATACTTATATGATGATTCACATACGATACTTATATGATGATTCACATACGATACTTATATGATCATTCACATACGATACTTATATATTCACATACGATACTTATATGATGATTCACATACGATACTTATATGATGATTCACATACGATACTTGTATGATGATTCACATACGATACTTGTATGATGATTCACATACGATACTTATATGATGATTCACATACGATACTTATATGATGATTCACATACGAATTGAATTGAATTGAATGTTGTTTAACGGCTCATCAACACAGTATAGGTTATTTAGAGCCGCCCCAGAGAGAGGGGAAGGATACATAGGAATCCGGGTACCTGCCCTACTCTTATTATCGAATAGATTCCTATGGTTCTTTAACGTGCTCGGAGGATTGAACCCGGGGCCTCCGGTTACAAATCCGCCGCGCTACCGACTGCGCCACGCCAGCCCCTGATTCACATACGATACTTATATGATGATTCACATACGATACTTATATGATTCTTATATGAAAGGTTTATAAGAATAATGACTGCAGCTGTCGAAGTTCTTGTATTGAACTCAGATGTAAACGTGATTGCTTTGAGCTCAGATTAACAGTTCTTGCAATGAGCTCAGAAAGAAACGGATATGCAGGAAAAGAAGTTTTCTTGGGATCCGACAGAATGCGCCAGTGAAGTGATACACTATGCCATGTGATTAAAACATCAGCTAGGTTCCTTCAAGAACTCTATGCGTTGTCAGGAACTTTAAGTGTTTTTTTAGGTTTCAGAACTCTATGAGTTTATTTAGGTTGCTTCACTTTGCGGTTTTTAGTTTCTTTCATGAACTCTTAAGTGGTTTAAGTTCGTTCAGGAACTCTATGCGGTATTTAGGTTCCTTCACGAACTCTATGAGGTTTTTATTTTTTTTCAAGAACTCTTTGAGTTTTTGTCTCAATCCTTTTATGTGTTTTGTGGTATATACATTTGTTATGTTGAGACATTAGTTAAAAAAGTGTAAACCGACAGGGTAACGGACTAATTAATATAAAAGTAGAAACAAGAAACAGAAAGTTCGTCATTCACAGAATTTAGCTTGCCAAAACACGTAGGCCCTATTTATGTAACAGATTTAGTGAACCGGAAGTTAGAATTCTTAAACAACAACAACAACAACAACAACTACAACAAAAACAACAAATATATTGAACATTTTTATAATACAAAATACAATATGTGTATAACACACATTTAAAAAAGCACAAACTAGCTGTTTAGAACGAACTTTAATTAGACGATAACATATATTCAGTCTCCCCCACAAGGTACAAAATCAGCTCGGATCGGAGCCAGAGATAAAATCATGATACAGTTACAATCCCCAGGTAGCAGCCTTTTAATGACCCCTAACAAATTAACTGCAATAAAAGTAGCCAGTGCTAATGTGGAACAGCTGGCATCTCTGAGAGGCTCATTCTGCAGCAGAACAGTAACATTGAGTATATTAAATATTGTTTTACTTACTAATAGTATACAACAACTTAGATTATATTTTTAATAATTGTATTTTACTGTCAAATCTTTGACAGTTCTCAGTAATTATAACATTATCAAAAATAAGTACACTTTGTAGTAATATAGTATAAAGTTATTGATGTACATAATGTTTATGCATACTTAGAATGCAACAGTTAAACTAAGGTCTCGACCTTTTAAATTGTCAGAAACACTTATTAAAAAACGTTTTTCTCAATAATCAATTTTGAGAGTTTCATTTGATGAAGTGAATATGAAATGATTTATACCCATAACTGATTTAAATATGATTTTATAAGATATTAAAGGGACACATGGCATTCTTGTTGAGTTTTTATCAAGCATTAAAACTGGCGATTCAATTTATTAATCCAGAATCATTTGACTTTAAATCTGCTTGCATATAATTCAATTCAATTTTGAGTTTTCAATTTATCTTTTTATATTTTCATAGGTTAAAATATATTATTGGTACAATATAATCAACAGTTAGTGATTTGTAAAAACAGTTTTCTTTATACTCTTCTCATAATTAATATTAATAATTGTACACAATGCAAGTAATGCAGAGAACTAATTGGACACCGCGAGTTTTTTTTTTTTTTTATTGCCGTGTGTCCCTATAAACTTTAATATAATCTGTTGTTTCTGATGTTTTTTTAAGCCCTCGAGTATATAATTATATTGATGAGGTTAAATGAGGGTTATATATATTGATGTGGTTAAATGAGGGTTATATATTATTGATGTGGTTAAATGAGGGTTATATATATTGATGTGGTTAAATGAGGGTTATATATATTAATGTGGTGAAATGAGGATTATATATATTAATGTGGTGAAATGAGGGTTATATATATTGATGTGGTTAAATGTGGGTTATATTTATTGATGTGGTGAAATGAGGGTTATATATTTTGATGTGTTAAATGAGGGTTATATATTATTGATGTGGTTAAATGAGGGTTATATATATTGATGTGGTTAAATGAGGGTTATATATATTAATGTGGTGAAATGAGGGTTATATATATTGATGTGGTTAAATGATGGTTATATATATTGATGTGGTGAAATGAGGGTTATATATATTGATGTGGTGAAATGAGGGTTATATATATTGATGTGGTGAAATGAGGGTTATATATATTGATGTGGTTAAATGAGGGTTATATATATTGATGTGGTGAAATGAGGGTTATATATATTGATGTGGTGAAATGAGGGTTATATATATTGATGTGGTGAAATGAGGGTTATATATATTGATGTGGTGAAATGAGGGTTATATATATTGATGTGGTGAAATGAGGGTTTTTAAGTATATATATTGATGTGATACACTATGTATGATTCTATAACGTATATGCAGGGGTGGATCTAGGATTTTCGAATATTTTAGTATATCACATGTAAAACGCTCAATTTAATCATCTAATCAAGATTCTGGGTAAGTGAAAGAAGACAATGTGACACACACTATACATGTATCTATAATGTATCTGCATGGGCGGATCTAAAATGTTCCATTTGTTAGAGGATATGAATTGATAAGTGTTAAAATAGCTATAGCAATGTACTAATGAAGTTTGTGGGCAATTGTAACGAAAAACACAAGTCAACTATACATCAATTATACATGTATCTATGCCCTCTATATGTATCTACAGGGGGCGTATATTAAGGATTTGCAATTTTCTTGTGGCGGGGCCTGGGGTATTTTGAGGAAATGGGATGCGGGTCCTTTATCTTTACACGTCGCGTAACATATATTACATCTAAGTAATTGGTCATTTCATCGTATCGACTTTGGTGTCGATGTTATGGGGCGGTTTCTTCGTAATCCTCTTTGCGGTGTTGTGTCAAGTTGAAGAGGCTTTGACTGGTGCAAAACATGGCAATTCTTCAAAACTCTCAAAATGACTTTCCTGCCCAAAGTTTTACTCATTTGAAGATTTTTTGAAAAGGCAGTTACTTTTCAAGAAATTGGAATTTACTGCGTCATGTATCCCAGCAGTTTCAAGATACACTATTTGTAAGTGCACAAGTTCACCAAGTCTCTCGATGGCAGATTCAGGCGGTAGCCATTTTCTTGGGTCATTGGTTCGAAAACCACCTTTTGCAGATTTCACTTCTGTCTTTCCAGTTGTCAGTGCTCTGATACCTTGATACGACATTATGGAGCTCTGGTATTTTTTGGGACAGTATATAGTTTTGAAAAGCTGTGTAAAGTATTTCTGGTTTAGTAGAACTTTTGCTCCGTCAAATTTAAGGAGGTTTTCCCTGAAGGTTTGATTGTTTATAATGAGGGTCAAGACTTTTGCATAGGAAACCTCATTATGTGAACACTAAATATGAACGAAAAACACAAATGTACGCTTTATAACATCTTGTAAGTTTTTGTCAGAGATGTAACTATTCTTCTCAGATCTATGGTTTCATGTATCATCTCATAACACACTCAACTCTGTGCATGCTTATCAGTGAGCAGTAACATGGCTGGGCAATGCTGACCAGGCAATTTATCATGGTCATTAAAAAGTGTTTATCTGGACAACCTGCTGGGGGAATAACAGTACTGGTAATGTTTATGATAGCAATGAATTTCTGGGTTTTTCGGTCTGATCTGTACCTTGTACGTAGGACTGTATTTGTAATGCGAATAACATATTAAATTTAAATTTTTATTTTATTACAAGCTGGCAGGTTTAAAGTCAAAACGATCATGGATTAATAACTCGAGACGATAACTGAATGCTTGACACACATTTCTGTATTGTCAAGTGTCCCTTTAAACTAGATTAAACTTAATTAATATGTTTAAACGATACAAGAATCTTTTAATTGTTAATTAAAAACAAAAAGAATAACTAATATCATGTTATAAATATAAACAAACCATGGAGACAAGAACGTTGTAATCTGCATTTTGATGCAATTTTCGGTGTGTTCTTGGGCAACACACTTGAACTCAGCTGTTAAATGTATTGAACTCAGAGTTTAAGTACTTGCGTTGAACTCAGATGTTAACATAAGTGTATTGAACTCAGCTGTTAAAGTACTTGCATTGAACTCAGATGATAAAATTAGTGTATTGAACTCAGATGTTAAATACTTGCATTGAACTCAGATGTTAAAATTAGTGTATTGAACTCAGCTGTTAAAATACTTGCATTGAACTCAGATGTTAAAACTAGTGTATTGAACTCTTTTGATGTTAAAATACTTGCATTGAACTCAGATGTTAAAACTAGTGTATTGAACTCAGATGTTAAAACTAGTGTATTGAACTCAGAAATAAAAAGCCTTGCATTGAACTCAGATGTTAAAATTAGTGTATTGAACTCAGATGTTATAGTACTTGCATTGAACTCAGATGTTAAAACTCGTGTATTGAACTCAGATGTTAAAATACTTGCATTGAACTCAGATGTTAAAACTAGTGTATTGAACTCAGATGTTAAAATACTTGCATTGAACTCAGATGTTAAAATTAGTGTATTGAACTCAGATGTTAAATACTTGCATTGAACTCAGATGTTAAAACTAGTGTATTGCATTGAACTCAGATGTTAAAACTAGTGTATTGAACTCAGATGTTAAAACTAGTGTATTGAACTCAGATTTTAAAACTAGTGTATTGAACTCAGATGTTAAATACTTGCATTGAACTCAGATGTTAAAACTAGTGCATTTAACTCAGATTTTAAAACTAGTGTATTGAACTCAGATGTTAAAACTAGTGCATTGAACTCAGATGTTAAAACTAGTGTATTGAACTCAGATGTTAAATACTTGCATTGAACTCAGATGTTAAAACTAGTGTATTGAACTCAGATGTTAAATATTGCATTGAACTCAGATGTTAAAACTAGTGTATTGAACTCAGATGTTAAAACTATTGTATTGAACTCAGATGTTAAAACTAGTGCATTGAACTCAGATGTTAAAACTAGTGTATTGAACTCAGATGTTAAAACTAGTGTATTGAACTCAGATGTTAAAACTAGTGTATTGAACTCAGATGTTAAATACTTGCATTGAACTCAGATGTTAAAACTAGTGTATTGAACTCAGATGTTAAATATTGCGTTGAACTCAGATGTTAAAAATAGTGTATTGAACTCAGATGTTAAAACTATTGTATTGAACTCAGATGTTAAAACTAGTGCATTGAACTCAGATGTTAAAACTAGTGTATTGAACTCAGATGTTAAAACTAGTGTATTGAACTCAGATGTTTAATACTTGCATTGAACTCAGATGTTAAAACTAGTGTATTGAACTCAGATGTTAAAATATTTGCATTGAACTCAGATGTTAAAACTAGTGTATTGAACTCAGATGTTACAGTACTTGCATTGAACTCAGCTGTTAAAACTAGTGTATTGAACTCAGATGTTAAATACTTGCATTGAACTCAGATGTTAAAACTAGTGTATTGAACTCAGATGTTAAATACTTGCATTGAACTCAGATGTTAAAACTAGTGTATTGAACTCAGATGTTACAGTACTTGCATTGAACTCAGCTGTTAAAACTAGTGTATTGAACTCAGATGTTACAGTATTTGCATTGATGTCAGATGTTTAAATGCTTGTATTAAAGGGGTTGATGCACTATTTTTAAACAAAGATATATAAAATGATTGGACAGGGAAAGTAGCATTCAAGGAGGACAGTCAACCACTAAACACAGAAACAAACACGCAAACAGACAAACAAGAAAGCATACGTAATAATAAATGCAAGCGACCTCACAAACATGAAAGGGTTGACAATAGGGCGACCACCTTGGAACGGTCAGTGGTAAAGTAGGCCACTGGGGGTTTAAACCGGTTCTAGGGTGCACCAAACCTCACACTTACCCTATGATGACGCCTACCTAAAGCCCATTGGGACGGTGGCGTTTGATGTTTGTCTATGATCTTTCTTGTCGTGCCCTTAATGGTTTATTCTCTTGTTGCTCTGGCTTCTGCCAAGTCATTGAGTACCTTCATTGTGGCTTTCTATGCTATTGTTTTTTTTGTATTATATTTACACGAGCATATTTGTGTTTTACTTATATTGCCTATTGATGATGCCTTGTTGGTTAGAGATTAGATTATGGCGGGGATTTCTTTATTTACACTGTCCTGTTTTAATGGGATGACAGTAGGGTCCACAGCCTGTCCGGTCATCGTACAATTAAAGAGGAAAGCATAGTGGCGAACTGTAAAAGGGTCCACCACCAAGCATGCAATACGTTGCAAAATGATAGGGTCATAACACTCTTTTGATAAACTTTTTAACAAAGATAGTATGAAAGTGATCATGACCAAGAATCTTACGAAGTCAGGTTGTGATATTATTTTAAAGGGCTCTGAAAAAAGCAGAAAAAATTATCAAAATGACATGAAAAATAAAGGAGATTTGACCTATTGAAAAAGTGCAAATAAACTTACTTGGCCATCTTGGACGATGACGTCATCCCGCCGTTTTACCATATATGGCATACTGACAAAATGTCTTTTAAAGCAAAGAAAATCACTTCAAATGAAAAGTAAGATACAATTGATACATTTTACATATGTATATTTATTTTTAATCGATTTGCAGTGTTTTTCTTTATTTAAAACATATGTTATCAATATGCCAGATATGGTATAAAGGCGCGATGACGTCGTCGTTCCAAGATGGTCGCTTCCATTTATGTTCTTTGCAAATTTTCAATAGGTCATATCTCCGTTATATTATTTTTCATGTCATTTTGATAATTTTTCTGCTTTTTTCAAGTTTTTCAGAGCCTTTTAAAATAAACTTCGTTTGAAAATAGTGCATCAACCCCTTTAATATTTTAACTATTTTAATTTTTGTTTTTAACAAAGATGGATGTTAAAGTACTAGCATTGAACTCAGATGCTAAAATTATTGTATTGAACTCAGATGTTAAAATATTTGCACTAAACTCAGAAGTTAAAATTAGTGTATTGAACCCAGATGTCAAAGTAAATGAATTGAATTCAGATGTTAAAGTACTTTCACTGAACTCGGAAGTTAAAATTTGTGTATTGAACCCAGATGTCAAAGTACTTGCATTGAACTCAGATGTTAAAGTACTTGCAATGAGCTGAGATGTTTAAATTATTATATTGAACTCAGATGTTTAAGCACTTGTAGTTAGTTTGAAGTGCTCGTATTGATGTCAACGTGCTCGTATTGAACTCAGATGTTAAATTGCTCGTGCTGAACTTAGATGTTAAAGTTCTCGTACTGAAATCAGATGTTAAAGCACTTGCAGTTAGCTTGAAGTGCTTGTATTGAACTCAGATGTCAACGTGCTCGTATTGAACTCAGATGTTAAAGTGCTCGTATTGAACTCAGATGTCAACGTGCTCGTATTGAACTCAGATGTCAACGTGCTCGTACTGAACTCAGATGTTAAAGTTCTCGTACTGAACTCAGATGTTAAAGTGCTCCTATTGAACTCAAATGTTAAAGTGATCGTATTCAACTCAGATGTTAAAGTGTTCGTATTGAACTTAGATGTTAAAGTGCTCGTATTGAACTGAGATGTTAAAAATGTTTGTATTGAACTGAGATGTTAAAATGCTCGTATTAAACTGAGATGTTAAAGTGCTCGTATTGAGCTCAGATGCTATTTAACTCTGAAGTGAAAGTACTTACATTGTACTAGCATATTAAAGTACTTGCATTGAACACAGCTGTTAAAATTATGATACTGACCTTAGATGTCAAAGTACTTGCGTTGAACTCAGATGTTAAAGTGCTTGTATTGAACTCAGATGTAAACGTGATTGCTTTGAACTCAGATTAACAGTTCTTGCAATGAGCCCAGAAAGGAAACGGATAAACAGGAAAAAGAAATTTTCTCGGATTCCGACAGAATGCCCATTCAAATAATGCGCCAGTGATACAATATGTCATGTAATGAAAACATCAGATAGGTTCCTTCAGGAACTCTATGAGTTGTTAAGGTATCTTCAGGAACTCTAAGTGTTTTTTAAGTTCCATCAGGAACTCTATGAGTTTTTAAGTTCCTTTCTGAAACTCTATGAGTTGTTTAGGTTCCTCCACTTTGCGGTTTTTAGTTTTGTTCAGGTACTCTTAAGTGTATTTAAGTTTCTTCAGGACCTCTATGCGGTTTTTAGTTTCCTACGGGAACTCTATGCGGTTTTTAGGTTCCTTCAGGAACTCTATGAGGTTTTTAGATTTTTACAAGAACTCTTTGAGTTTTTGCCTCAATCCTTTTATGTGTTTTGTGGTATATACATTTACTTTGTTGTAGACATTGATTACATTGATTACAATAGTGTAAACCGACATGGTAACGGACTAATTAATGTAAAAGTAGAAACAAGTAGTGGAACAGAAAGTTCGGCATTCACAGAATCTAGCGAGCCAAAAACACATAGTTATAGATTTAGTGAACCGGGAGTTAGAATTCTCCCAACAACAACCCATCTATTGAAAAAATGTTATAATACAAAATACAATATGTGTAGAACACACATTTAAAAAAGCAACACCAGCTGTTTATAACAAACTTTAATTAGACAATAACATATATTTGTAATGCGAATACATATTAAACAACCCCATGATGTGAAATAAAAAGCAACATTAAAGGGACACACGGCAATCTTGATATTTTAAAAACTCACGGCGTCCCGCTAGTGATTTATTCATAACTTGCATTTGTTCAATCATACATATTGATTATAAAAAGAGTATGAAGCAAACTGTCTTTTCATATTACTGACTGTTGATTGGATTCCACCAATGATGTATTTAAAGGCAGAATAAGAAGAAACAATAAAAAACTTAAAAAAATATTTTATTACATGCTGGCAGGTTTAAAGTAAAAACGAGCCTGGATAAATAAATCGAGACGATAACTGAATGCTTGACATACATTTCTTTATTGTCAAGTGTCCCTTTAAACTAGATTAAACTTAATTAATATGTTTAAACGATACAATAATGTTTTAATTGTTAATTCAAAACAAAAAGAATAACTAATGTTATGTTATAAATATAAACAAACCATGGCCGACAAGAACGTTGTAATCTGCATTTTGATGAATTTTTACATTTTTGAAAGTTGAGCAGGGGCTTCTAAGCTATTGCCAGTCATTGTGTAACTTAGTTTAAATAATTGTAATAGTTAACTAGAGCCAATTCGACGGCACACCATCTCAAATCCAAATGCTTTTTCAGACAGGTCAATATGATAAACACATCTAGTTCACCACTTTGACCCAATATCCAAATCTAGGGGTAACACAGTTTGTGTTGTTTGTTCTTTGGTACTCAGAACACCAATATGCGAGTATGACACTGTGAATTAAAAACTTAAATTTAGGATATTTGTTTATTTGAACGTTTTTTGCTCCAGGTTGGGACTCGGGTGTGGGGTCAAACCCTCATCCTTGAGTCCCAACCTTGAGTAAAAAACGTTTATACTGTGTAATTTCATCGTCATAACATTTAACTTGAGAGTTTTTTTTTTTATATATTTTAACCCAATTACCTCCATCTTCCATCACCTGCCGCCTGGGAACATCCATAAAGTTAAAATAATAAAATTGTTCATCTTGTTTTTTCTTTGTTTTTTTTTATGGACGAAGGGACGTTTTCGTGTGTCGCGGCACAATTATGTCACGTTTAATTTCTTTACATTAGAAAAATGACACTGAAATTTATATATTTTTTATATTTTATGGTTTGATACCCCTTCCCCCAGGTCCCAGGGGTGACCTAGATGGAAAACAAGTTAATCCAGTTAGTATGCCGTTCATCTGAGACATAATTAAAAAAGAGCCCCGATTACCGTTCGCCACCCCAACACTCCGCCCCACCTTCAAACCCTTAACTCTTGGGCAGACGTGCGAATTTGAAATAATGAAATATGTTGTTATGCTGTTATCTTTTATAGTCGAGTATATATACGAAGATGGAAAAATGACAATGGAATATTTAAGTATTTGACCTCCACGCTGAAGGCCACTGGAGGTGGAGCCAAAATAATGTTGCTCTTGCTCGCTGTTTCAATATGGGGGAATCATAAACTGAATTGGTCGAATTCCGCTATGTGGTATAGGAGGCAATATGCAGTCCAGCATTTAATGCCAGGTTTGAGAGATTTTTCCAGTTTTAAAGCATCTGATTAGCGTCCTACTGTAAATAAGGCATTACATTATGATAACAACTTTACACCACCAGGGGGTCATCATAAACGAGGGGCTAGCTCTGACCAGCAGGAGTATTAGATTACACAAAGATTACACACGTGGGTCAGTTTTACTAGCAAAGTAATACATTATAATGTGGTATAGGAGGCGATATGGTAATAGAAGGACGGACAGATGGACAAACAGAGGCATTAACAATATCCACTGACGCTGTTTTAAAGCGTGGGAATAATGCACCTTAAACAGGTATATAAATGAAAGAGGTTCGCTATAAAATTGCATTATATACGGGTTTCCAGCCATGTTTCGGTAGGTTGGTAGTAAACCAAGCGTTAAAGGGACATATGGTAATCTTGATTTGTTAAAAACTCGCGGCGTACTCGTACCGTTAGTTTTCTGCATGATTTACATTTGTTTAATCATTAATAGTAATTATAAGAAAAGTAAAAGTAAAAGTAAAACCCCTTTTTGCATATTACTAACTGTTGATTATATTTCACCAATAATATACTCAAACCTATGGTAGAATAACCAAGAACATTTGAAATCTCAAAATTGTATTTAAATATATGCAAGCAGTTTTAAAGTCAAAATGATACTGGATTAATAAATCGAGAGGCTAGTTTTAATGCTCGATAAAAAAAACTTCAAGATTGCTGTGTGTCCTTTTAAACCTCTCCCATTGGATTTACTTACACGCCCAGTAGTTTTATATACATCTGTACATGTAGTATATTTAAACGACCCTAAAACGGACTATTGGAAAACCTTTACAATACCCATCAACCAAACCACACAAAATCGGAAGTAAACATTCGTCGTGCACATGTATATGCCATAGTCCCTTCCACGGCCAATGTTTAGCATGGATCTTAAACAGGATTGAAAACCTAGCATGTAAAATAATATATGATTACATATCATCCGCAAAAAACACACACATATATATATATATATATATAGTATATATTCGAAAACAGGATTGGTGAATATCAGATAATACCGTCAGATATAATTAATGAATATTGTTTATCAATTTTAAGTAAATAATTAAATCATCAGAAAAAAGCTCAAACTAACACACTGTATACATTTATCATGTTTATCACCCTGACCTCACCCTGGCCCTATCAGCCAGGGCCTCTGATGACATAATACACGTAGATACATGTATACTCATAACAGATTTGTAATTCGTCTATAAATTATTTGTTATGATATTATTTCTATGTTTTGCTATGTAAGATGACACTGATGCTGTATTTTTGGTTTATCTGATAACGATTGAATGAATTGAATTATTGGAACTTCAGCGCCAGTTGTTTATTTCCTTTCCCATTTTACCAAGGAAGAACTGGTTCCGTATTCATAAAGCTTCTTAGCAATATCTTAACTTAAGTCAAAATTTATCAGTTTTTAAACACTTTTTTCTATCGTTTTAAGACACCTTCTTTAAATTTTAATAAAGCTATTTGTTAATGAAACATAAAAAATATTGAAAATATATAAACATCTTAAATTTTGACTTAAGTAATATTGCTTACTTATTGGGATAACATCATACGAGTTCATTTTTATTCTTCAATATAAAGATGACCTACATCTGACTATGGATAATGTATCATACTTAACATCTATAAGTCAAGCGTTAGGTATCCCACACACGTTACATACATCAGCACATATAACATAATTATATTTACACTAACAAGGGTTCAACTACGAGGGCCATCATACCATCGTATTTGTAAGCGCGATGGTACGATGGTAATATGGTATATCGCGTAATCGAAATCGCACCATCGCGTTTACAAGTCGATGGACCATCTTACCATCTTAGCATCGTACCATCGTGTTTACAAATCCATACGCGATGGTACGATAGCCCTAACAGAACACCGTATTCAAGACTAGTATAGCAAAAATTAGGGAAGAAACACCCAATTATAAATTATACCTAACCGGAAGCGGGCGATAAAAAGGGTACATACTATTTTTTCTGCACTGAATGACTATGGAAATGGCGACCATTCCCATGTTTGTCACCAAGAAACTGAAAAATCAGAAGTACTGTTAAAACAAATAATTTATGGAGATATTCTCCATCATTTATTTCATTTATTTAACTGCAAAAATAAGTTCTCACTTTTTGAAGTTTTTGACGTAAGGCAGGCGCTCACTCTGGTCTTTGGTTGTGAACAGCTCTGTAAAATGTATGTGTTTTGTGAGGAATTCAAAAGTCCTAGGTTCAATCTCACTGGCACTGGATGCAATTTATGTGAATTCATTGCATAAAGTTTCTTTATTTGTGACAATCCTATACTTGGAGCCTATTGAAATTAAATTGGGTGTATCTTCCCTTGTATGCTATAAAGGTTAAACGGTGGCTAATATCACACACACTCTCACTCTCTCTCTCTCTCTCTCTCTCTCTCTCTCTCTCTCTCTGCACCGCCTATCTGTCTATGTTGAGAACAGATTCATTCTAATGGAACTGTGATTATAAACAATTAATATTATAAGTAAGAAATTTACAAAACCAATCCATATAAAGGCATCACGAAAAGTTTATGAACATAAATCAATTACAATCTAAAACATAAATTTAGAAATGATTATCACTTGTTAGGTACCATGTAAGAAAGTAGCGAAAGTAAAACAATATATTATCTAGACACAGATTTTGATTTTTTAAAAACTAATTAAACACCCTTTTTTAAATTCATGTAAGTTAATTAGCCATTTAACGATACCGAATCGAAAACAAGTATCACTTTGTAACTTATTTGAACGTTTGTTTAATATATAACAAATAACTGCATGTAACTTAAATGGTTCATGTGACCATTCTATTTTGATTTTTCTGGAACATTTTTTGCTAGTTTGTAGGTCAAAATATTGTAACTATGTAAACTTTCATTTGAGCTTGCCTGTGTCTTTTTTTACCTTTTCCGCTTCTCTCCTTTGCATCGGTTATAAATTACTATATACTATTCTAACCTCTGCTGTATCAATACGGAATCTGTGCTATTTCTATTTTTAGCAGGGAAATTCAAAATATCCTCAGTTCACGCACCTTCTATCTACTGACCAATTTAAATACGGCGTATTTGAAACGAAGTAGTAAATACGTCCGCTGACTAGGGAGCGTATTTGTCCAACGGTTTGTCTGAATTCAGTTATTGCTCATAAACATGGAAAATGGCCACTTCACTTTTATTTTTGCTGGGCTGGAGCATAAGCGTGTCGTTTTCTCTGTTGTAGGAGATGCCGGTTGGATAATGTAGCCCGTCCTGCTGGGAGAGAATCACTGCCAGCCTCCCTCCCACCGCCGATATCACGTGCACATTATGTGACCAATTACCGACCACATAAATATGGTCCTGACCGTCTGACGTCACACTGACGGGCCACTCTAGATTTTCATCTTTATAAACGAACACCACGCGCCCCGAATCTGCGTCCACATTTGTCACGCTTGAGGCATTCGAGTCGGATATGATGATTTGTTTTTCATTCATGATAGAAGTAAGATACTCTGGCCAGTAGAATTTCAGCTTTTTTGTCGCATCTTGCATAATTCTCTTGACAAGACAGCCATCATAATCTAGCAGCTGTAGCTCCCATCGTTCATCATCTGCATACCACGCCGTTATAGCTATACCAGACTTCCAGCATGTGATGCCGAAACATTCGCCATCTACAATAATAATTTTACTCTTCTTTAGATCAGAATCAACCCTTAAACAGTAAAGTGATTTCTGTTTTGGAAGAGTAACATATACTTCTTTGCTGCTTTTGTTTGACAGGCACATGCTATGCGGATAGCTGTGTAAAGACATTTTGGAACACTTCTTGAACTGTTTGTCGAACATCTTAATATTTTTGTTATGACTATCAGAGTGAACACTTTCGCCGGTCGGAAGTACAACGGATGCTTTTATCCAACAAATAACGGTGTCGGCTGGGGACTTTACGACGAAGGATGTTTTCTTCTTAGTATTTTGAAGTACACGTTTGTAATCACTTCCCAGCGAATCACTCCTCAATGATATGCTTGAAATGCCAGAATCTATTCCTGTAGCGGCTCCCGAGCCTTTCATTTGTTTTTCACCTTTTGGTTTTGCCATAGATTCCTTCTGACCAGGAGGAAGTACAGGCATATTTTCGCCAACTAGTATATTATGCTGTTTTAGCGCTCGGATTTTTCTGTGTTCTGCTATGCACGTGCTGCACAAGTAATCTCTGCACTCAATACAGAAGCCGGAAGCAGTGATGGTTTTATGCGAATCCAGACACTGAACGCATGTAAATTCTAGTATCGTATGATCTTTCAGGGCCTTGATTCTACGATGTTGTCCTATGCATTCCTTACAAAGCAAGTCTTCACAGTCGGCGCAGCAGCCAGCAGCCTCAACATGACGATTGCTGTCATCAAAGCATTGAGCACATAGAAGGTCATATGTTTCTTCATGGTCCGCGCAGATACTCGATGATTGTCGGATGCTGTCTGATTTACGCCTTATCGACATTTCTTTACTCTCTCTGGATGGTACTTCTCCATGTGATGCCATCTTTGCTGGTTTGAAGTTTTCTAAAATATAACATGATACTTATTATTAGGAAGTTAATATCTCTGGAAAATGTGTTGATACTTAACTGGATACATCATTTATTGCCACAAGTCGACTTACATTTTATTTTTATTTTATGGGTACAATACCCGTAATGAAAAATATTTAACCATATGTTATTGCCAAACAATTATGCAATGGGTTCGGGCCACACGTTCAATCAACATTAGTTACGGCCCTTCCAAATACAAAGAGTTACAGAAATGTACAGGGATACATAGTTACATATTATAAAAAGTAAAATAAACAAATTAAATATAAATATCACGTGTGCTGAGAAAGTGTTGTTTGTTGCAGTGATTGATGGTAACTTGATTGGTTATCATTGGTTTGCTATTAAATGTCTCTTTGAGTTATACAACCTATAGCGAAAGTCATATACTATGAGGTCGCTCACAGGTAGAATGGTAGTAACCAGTCAGATTGCAGAAAGTAACATTTGTTATATACGTATGGTTCACCTACAAACTGCTTCTTCTTTGGCGAGTTAAGTAAAAGGTGTTATAAACGTTTCTACCATTTTGTTTATTTTTTAAAACAAATCATGTTAATATATTAAAAAATTGTGTACGTGTGACACGACTAAGGAATACATCTATTGGTCGATTGGTCCCCACCATTTTTCATGCGAGTTCTCTGCTAATCATTTGTAGTAACATATTTATCTTTATTGTCCATCAAAAAAATATTATATTTCAAGATGTGCATTTTTTGAGAATATTTTGAATACTTCACATAAATATAGATATAAAAATCGAAAATGAAAAGTATCATTCAAGGACGACAGTCAACCACAAACACACACAGAAACAAAAAACAACTTTAAAGATGAATAAAAGGCCAAATAAGACATCACCAACACAAAAGGGTTGACACTAGGGCTACCGCCTTGGAACGGTCAGTGGCAAAAACGGCCGCTAGGGGTATAAATCAGGTTCTGGGGTGTAAATTCATTACACTAAAATATTGTTAATAAAACATATATCTGTTTAAAAACACTTATGTTACGCATTGTGTGGAAAGGAATGCGTTTGTCAACTGAGAGCAGATATCATTAAACCTTATCAACTTTCAGTCAAAATCTAAATTCGTATATCGATATAATGTACCTTCGTCACGTCTAAATAGCATATCTTGATTTATTACCGTTGCGTTTATAATTGCACGGTATGTGTGGCTTCTGCCAAGTCACTGAGTACCTTCTTTGTGGCTTTCTAAGCTATTGTTTTTTTGTATTTATATATACACGAGCATCTTTGTATTTTACTGATTTTGCCTATTAACGTTGCCTTGTTGGTTAGAGAATATTTCATGGCGGGGATTTCTTTATTTACACTGTCCCGTTTTAATGGGTTGACGGTAGGGTAAGTGTGAGGTTTGGTGCACCATAGAACCTGATTTAAACCCCCGGCGTTTTTTTTGCCACTGACCGTTCCAAGGCGGTAGCCATATTGTCAACCCTTTTGTGTTTGTGATGTCTTATTTGGTATGTTATTCATCTTTAAAGTTGTTCTTTGTTTCTGTTTGCGTTTGTGGTTGACCTTTGTCCTTGAATGCTACTTTTCTTGTTCGATTTGTATAACTATATTTACTTCCAAGGTTTATACGACTTCCTGTTACCACCTGCCTTCTTAACATTGTATGATTAATCTTTTGGTGTTTGCGTGATTGATGTATTTTTCAAGTGGTTGATTTTTAAACTAAATATCGAGTATAGGATATTTGTGTATAATTTGTATCGTGACTTTTAACAATGTTTCAGTCATATCACGAAGGTATATGATTCGAAGCTATCTATTTTAACCAACGAGTTTATTAAAGTAAAACATACACATTCATGAATTTAAGCTTTTATTTATCATTAAACATCCATACTATTTCACTTAAATGTTGTCAATTTACCCTTTACACGGAGCAATTGTGTGCGTGAAGTTATGATGTCTTTGTCGATTTACATGATCAAGTCAGGTAGGTTCAGGTCTCACACCTCAATTAATTTTCCCATAGGGTTACTGTACAGCCTTTTCCAACATCTGAGCTTCAAAGCTGAGAAGCAGACATTGAGCTTCAAAGCTTCAAAGCAGACATTGTTGTTGGTTTAGTATCTTTTAGTATAGCCAACACTAGTAATTTAAAACAATGAAATACTTAAATTAGCCATTTTTTTCTCGCTCTTGTTTATGTGACCCCCCTATGGAAAATACAATATTCATACACTATCTAGCTGAATATGTGATGCTTAGGTACCGAGGTAACGACCATAATATTCTGGCCCTTGAATTGTTGAAAAAAAATATCCTGGCTCTGACTTGAGGGGAAAAAAACAACAGTCCCTCAAATTGTTGGAAAAAAATCCAGTCTTCTCTCATATTCTTCGAAAAAACCCATTCTTGTTGTGAGTCCAATTAGAGGAAAAAAAAATCTGGCTCCCTATTCAGTCTATGATACATGTAGATCTACTCCATTAGCAACTGGATTCAACATAATTTCTTTTAACCACAATCTGGCTACATCCACAGCTTCTGCTCAGAAGTTTATCGAAATCTTCAGTTGAGATGATTATAGAAGACTGTGAATGACATTATTCATGGTTGTAATAACCTGACTTCTATGGTGATGTGATTTACAAACTTCGTAAGATCCTTGGCCATGAGCACTTTGATACTATCTTTGTTTAACTCGTTAAAAGGTTTATCAAAAGAGGTTATTACCGTATCATTTTGCAACGCACTGCATGCTTGATGGTGGACCCATTTACAGTTCGCCACTATGCTTTCCTATTTAATTTTGCGATGTCCGGACAGGCTGTGGACCCTACGATTACGTCTACCTAAAGCCCAAAAAGACGGTGAAGTTTGATATTTGTCTGCAATCTTGTCTTGTCGTGCCCTCAATGGTTTATTCTCATGTTGCTCTGGCTTCTGCCAAGTCATTGAGTACCTTCTTTGTGGCTACCTACGCTATTGTTTTTTTTGTATTTATATATACACGAGCATCTTTGTGTTTTACTTACATTGCCTATTAATGCTGCCTTGTTGCTCAGAGAATAGTTCATGGCGGGGTTTCTTTATTTACACTGTGCCGTTTTATTGGGATGACAGTAGTATAAGTGCGAGGTTTTGGTGCACCCTAGACCCAGCGGCCTTTTTAGCCACTGTCAGTACCAAGACGGTAGCCCTATTGTCAACCCTTGTTGTGTTTGTGACGTTATATACCTTTATTCGTTGTTAACATTGCCATTCATGTTTGTCCTTTTGCGTGTTTTGGGGTTTACCATGTTTACTGTGTTCTGTGAAAGCTGCATTTCCTCAGGGCTTTATATAATTAAAGTCATAAACCATTTAAAAACTGCCCTAAACACAATTTCAATATGTCTGTTATTACTTGCAATCAGCAGCAGGTACTTTGTAAGTGAGAAAAAAAAGTTTACCCTTCCATAAAATATACATGTTAATCCAAGAGAATTTTCTTTTTTTTAAAAATGGCGAAGTAAAAATATTTTTTTTGCTAAAATCAAAATCATAACCCACTTAAAAACTACCCTAAACACAATTTCAATATGTATGTTATAACTTGCAATCATCAACAGGTACGGTTTAATTGAGAGAACAAAGTTTACCCTTCCATACAATATACATGCTAATCCAGGAGAAAAAAAACACGTTCAAAATGGCCAAGTAATAAAAAAATGGTTTTGGTTGAAATCAAAGTCATAACCCACTTAAAAACTACACCAAACACAAAGTGCATATGTTATGTATGATAAACAAAGATCGACTCATATATAAAAAGCGTGAAAGACGTATAAAACAAACAAACAAAAAACTGCACGAACGTCGGCCACCTTTTTTTTTTCATCGCAATTTCACGCTTCCTGGTTTGAGAACAAAACACTAAAAAAAGCAATTAAAAACTTGCTAAAAACACTAACAACCCGCGCAGATCGTTAAAAGGATACTTACAATTACGTTTTGCAGCAACTAACCATGTTGTTTATAATGTCTTCATCCATAAAACGCGATAAATCATGGAGCGAAATCACATTGTACATTCTAAAACATGGCGGCTAAAGTGAACGTTAATGACCGAGTATTCCGAATGGCTCGACGACAAGTGTTTGAAACACTTCTGTCCGAGACCAGTCCCTTTAATTATCAGCACAGATTTCCTGTTCGACTTTTATAATTGTTTTTATTGAACGGAAACCAATTTTCTTGGTTTTATTTCTATGAGCCGCACCTTGTGGTATAGTTCCATCAAGGTAAATTATAGTTATTGAGCAGATACCAATTTTCTATTTATCCTTTGACGAAATGACCCGAATAACAATTACAACCTTTCTTGTTTTATAAGCCGCACCTTGGGGTGAAGGTTTATTAAACTCCCTCAAGGGAAACTAACGTTATTGAGCGGAATAGACTAGGGTGGGCGGAATGACGGAATGACAGAAGGAAGAACATCCAACAAACCTATCTCCTCTGACAGAAAGCGGATGGGGTCTAATAATCAAGTGCTTAAATCCTTCGCCTGTCAGAACGCTGACCATACATTACACGAGCAAAATCATGGGCCGATTGTTTTAAGCCACAGTAACTTGAAATCGAGTCATGTTATAAACTTTCAGGCGAAATGATGACTTTTAAAGTCAACATTTTACTAGTATGTAGTTGCCCTATTAATTTTTATAATGAAACAACGTTGGCTTTTGATTGGTGTGCACCTTAATAACATAAAATGTAACAATAACCTGAACATTTGGTACTCACCGAACGATCAGTATTAACGTCTAAAACAAATCCAGCCCGTAGATAAATTACGTGTTAACCTACTTCCACCACTAAATTTATGACACCGGGAATATGCAGTATTGATTGAATTGTTGAGGTTGTGTTACGTTACGCTGTGTGGAGTTGAAAAGGCTCGATATCTAAATGCATACCTTAGTGAGTTAACAATTGTAGATACGAAATATTTTGCATATAAAGGCTACACGAGCCGGACCTTAAGCAGTGTAAAGAAAAATATTCGAAAGGGAAAGACAGGTTAGTAATCACCGGTTTTTCCTGTAAAGAAAACTATTCAAAAGGGGAAGACAGGTTAGGAATCATCGTTTTTTTCACGATTTTACATATTATATATACTATATTTAGTATCGTATGATATACCATGTAAATAGTTGGGGCTAAATATTTTAGTGTACAAAAACGGGTGCATAGAATTACCGGAATCCACCTATTTACCGGAATCTACCGGAATCCACTTGAATTACCGGAATCCACCATAGAGTTACCGGAATCTACTTTTGAATTACCGGAATCCACTATTTATGATCTCAATTGACATAAATGTATAGTTAATTAAGTAATATATTAATGAATATATTAATGAATATGTGTTTTTGTGACTTTAATTATTAGTGTTATTAGCGAAAATTACCGGAATACACCAGATAATTTGCCGTAATATAAGATACGCCCTGTTACGTCAGCCAACATATCTTTTATTTGAGTGTAACAAATAAAAATTATGTTGTTTCCGGTTAGTACCATCGAGGAGGTGTAACTAGGACTTGGTGGTATAAATTAAAATTATTTATTTACATCTATACCACCCATTTACTAACCAAATTAGCACATCTTTTTAATGGTGTCATTATTCATCTTTTATGGTGCTTTGGTTGCACTTCTTTTATGTGGAATTTTGACACATCTTTTATGGTTTGTTTTACAAAAATGATATATATATTATTTTTTACAGTGCACATGCACATGGACAAGACGAACATTAACAACAGCCAACATGGAATAATTATTACAAGACATGAAACATATTTGATATTTGTAACAAAAAACATGCTTCCTGTCAGTTACCCAGTGCCCATGGAGCAAAGCCCTGGTTGCCTGTGATTTACACAGTAAACAGTGATCCGGTACCCATTTGCATATGTGAAATACTATACTAGTGTATTACGATACATAAGTTATGGTTTTAATACTCTCCCAAAAGCCATGTGCTAAAACAAATATTATTATTTTTTTCAGATGAAAAGTGTATGAAGTGGAAACATGGTATGTATTTAACTGTTAACGCATCCACATGCTTGCCATAGGCAACAGCCAACTTTTACAACATATGTACGCCAATTATAAAGTTACTGACGACGGGGTGTATACATAACTTACATATTTTGAGAATCCAAACTCTATAGGTCTCACAACACAGTACACTTTTACTATGTTGGCCTATATGAATAAAGTTTACTGGGCCATTTCGAACCTAAAGTTTCCAAGCTAAAAGTCACTTATTTATGAAACACAGTCATTTGCCCACACAAAAATGTACAAAATATGGTACGTTGACCAGGTTTTTTGTTTTAATTGGAGTGGTGGCATCCTTTGCACTATTTTGGGCTTTTACTCCAGAGTTTGTACCAGAATTTCTACACTGCTTCAACCCCCATAAAACTGTCATATTCTGGTGCCAGTGTCGTCTAGTAGCTGCACATCCAAATTCAGACTGTGTTCATCTCACCTGCAACAGCAATACATATATCTGTCAGCAATTATTAAAAATATTTAAAACCGAACAACACACTACTACTTTTTATGGCGGAAGTTTTAACTACCGTGGCTTTCAAGGGAGCTAACTGTGTAGTGAGACCTTCAAGGGGGTCTCATGTGTGTGCGCGTCTTCAAAATCATAACCACAACAACTATAGACAACTATCTAACACAAACAAATATTTACCGGTACTTTTGTCATAGATTATATGAGTTTATGGCTCAAAATACAACATGCATCAGTTCGTTTCACGCCATGAATTTTAATCTGTATCGAGAATAGAAAATATTGAGTAACTTTTGTGTTCTAAGAGATTTTGTTCTTAAATTTTGTAGGATTTGTGTTGGATATGTATATAATCTAAAAGAAATGTGCTGTTTGTGTTGCAGGCAGTGTTACTTAATTTATTAATGGTTTACCTATGCCCATACATGATTTTTATTATTATTTTTTTATGATTTTTTTTATTATTTAATGATTTTTTTCAAACAGAAGTAGTGGTGAGACTTATTTTCTAATTCAAAAATAGTTTATTATATTACCTGCCATACAGTGCCATTAAAGGCCATTAAGGTGGATGTCAACACAGGGCATGGCTTCAATAAAACAAGCCCTCCCTGCATTCAACTGTCAAATTGGCATCTTCTACCAGCTTCCTGTATAAAAAGATAAAATGGGCTTTACTTAGCACATGTTAACAATATTGATAACAATGTCACTATTCCTATTTGAAAAATCCTGTTGTACAAATCTTAATGTAGAGAGAAAAATCAGACAATATACCCAACAGTGATTAAAAGGGGGAATAACTACATAAATCCAGCAGGGGAGATAACTCGGAAACACCCAATGACACCACAAATTGCGAAAACAGAAAAACAATCGAAAACCACCGGCATGCAGTTTAGTCAGAAATTATCACAATACAGAAAACGCTACCAAATATACATGAACAGCGCTAAATACGTTAAAAATCTGTGAAATTATAACAATTGGTATATTTCATAAAACTTCTGTCAATTCCATGTTATATCGAAACTGTCAATTAATCGCATTGAACCGCGTTGCGTGCACTTTTTACATAGTTGAATTCATCTCAAATAACAGTCAACCAATCAATCAATCAGTCAGTCAGTCAGTCAGTCAGTCAGTCAGTCACAAAACTTTGTCCAAATGACAAACACTGATAAACTGCTTGCGACCTACTGCAATGTTTCTCCAGACGACACTGTACATCATCTCAAACCATTCGGATCCGAGCGAAAAAGTTTGCAGCATAAAACTATACATACTGCAGCACAACACTATACATGCCAAAAATAAATTCAGTACAGATCTGCGAAAAAAATATATCAAGACGACACAGGCAATCTTTTCCGTGAATAATGACAGAACCAGAATTTAATGTTTTATTATGACGCGAAATTCACTTGAATTTCGATGAAAACATGAAATTTGCGTACTTTATTTTTAACACATATTACCATAGTCTTATTTCTTAGTGCAAAATAAAATTTATAATCAGAATTCAGAACCGAAAAGAATTATAACGCCATTTTTTAACTTACATAAAAAGAGACGATAAAGAATGTAACGGTACATTAAAATTTTTATTGTCTGTATTTTTTTCCCCCTATAAATAAACAGACATACAATATATTGGATGTTTTTTATTTGACATGACGCGAAATGTGTATGAAATGCGCCTGAAAAATATTACGAGAGAACAAATTGCTTGCGTACTAATGGAATACAAGAAATAAGATGAATACGCTAAAAGCTGGAACACCTCATTCAGCAAACACCAAGCCCAAAACAATTTCATGTCTCGACAAATGTGCAACTGCGAACGACAAATCTTCCCGAAAGGCACAGCGGTTCGAAAAAGGTTGTCAGACAACTTTAAAGCAAACTAGGAAGAGCGACTAATCTCAATATCAATCAGTTTGTTGCCTTCCATATCTTCCCGGCGATTATTGCTTCCTTCTTCAGTGTCAGGCTCTTTGAACATGATGTCAACCAACTATTGTGATGCAATATCACCAATAGTCCAGTCAAATTCAATAACTTTATCTTTTCTCATTTGTTTCTGCGTCTGGTAGGTCTGGTTAATGTTGGTCAGTATGGTGCCACAAAAACACTTGAACGTGTGCATGTTCAAATGCATGATTATAGAAAATTGACACGGCGGCAAAAATCTCTAGTTGTGTCCTTTGAATTTTCGCGAAAACATATTCGACATCTGTGTAAAGAGGTTTGCCATATAGGCGGCACACTATACTCTCCGTGATCTCCGCACATTTGTTTGAAGATCATCCGAACATTCATGCTGCTGTTCGAGCAATCTAACTTTACACAAACTCTCTGTGCTTTTTAATCATCGTAAATGGGACAACCTTGGCTCTCCCTACAAAGCCACTGGTTGTAACACAGCTTGTAGCAATGTAGTGTGGATAGTAAACAGCAAATATCAGACCCATTAACCTCTACCCCCGTCTGTAGAATTTCCGATGTCCGAATCGGAATTCCGAAGATTTCTGTGGAAATATATCGGAAATTACACAAAATGTTCGGAAAATAAGTCCGAATTCGGAAAACCATACATTTCTTCGGAATATTTATCGGACTTCGGAATTTTTTCCGCGGACAATATTCGGACATTACATAATTTTTCGGCAAATGAGAACTTAGTCGATTTATCATTTTCGGAAACTGCTTCAGAGTAAGGACATAGTCATTTTTTGATTCGGAAAAGAACTTAGAAATTTTTAACACTATTCATTTTCAGCATCATTTAAGTTTTTTTTTCAGTTGAAACATTTGCGGTGAAATTGATGTATTTTACGCGTATATACCAAATACATTTAATTTAACGCGAAATTTACTACTAGTCTAGGATTTGTGACAGGTACTTTTTTTAACTTAGAAATTGTTATGCAACGTGTGCTGTTCTCTAACAAGTTACTTAGAATGGTGTTTTACATCATTTTGAGCACATGTTAGGCCATATAATTATGACAGTCAATTTTTTGTGGTGGTTAGATCTTTTCCTTTGATACACAGAAATTCTACACTATAAAAGTGTTTTTTATACTATAATATAAAAACCCTGACTATACTATATGCAAATAAGCACTACAATTCTTTTTACTTAAAAAAAATGTATATATTGTAACTTTGTAAGTGCTTATTTACAGTAAGAATTAAAAAATCTTACTCCCAGATTATTTAGTACTAACCAGAGTCTGTAATATATAAGGACCCTGTACTAACTTTTATTCTCATGATACACTTTTGATCATGAATACTTGAGATAAGCTAATTTATACAGATATCCAGCACTCTTAGTAATAAATTTATGATACCCATATGCTATAATGTTGCTCTGATCACATATGATGTGTGTAAATTAATTAAGACCTTAGGAGCTGACTGTGTTAGTTAGTCATGTGACTTTTATTAGCCAATGGAACTGGTGCTACTATATTCAAACACAAGTGAGTGTGTTTATACAGAAATATCTGGCATATTTATTTGGAACAATAATAAATAATTATGAAATATTGTTTTTAAAAGTGACTTAGGAGTGATACATTAACTTATAAAACAAGGATATACATGTACATTATTTATGCAGGATACCATAAAAGCATAAATATACAGCAGTATGTAGATCTATAATAAAAGTAAGTCTTATTATTAAAAAGTTATAGAATCAAGATGCCGCTAGAATTTGTGCATGATGTTTAAGCTTTCAAAGCATTATATGAGCTTAATTAATCGCGAGCGTAAGCTCGCCTTACGGTTAACGCGTTGTTGATTTTCTGAAATTGCCATACTAAGGCAATAAAAATCTTCGTCAAACCGCTAGAGTTACCTGCCCGTAAAGTTGCATCGTGCAAGTAAAACGGTGCACCGTGCATGTGAATCGTATTTCTAGCACGTCGTTATAACCTCACATGAACGCCGAGCGGAAAATAAAGCTAATTACACTGAGATTACATCGAGCGAAGCGACGTTATACAGCTAATTTCACCGAGCGAAGCGAGGTCTTGTGCATTGAATATAACATACATGTAAATTAAGCTTGTTTTCGATTCTCTTCTCTTCTATTGTATTCAGTGTTTACTCAAGTCAACCAGGGAGTAAGTATATATACTTACTCCACCAGGGAGTAAGTATATATACTTACTCCCTGATTCAACATATTTATTTTATTTATTTTTTACAATCTAATTTGTTAAAAAAAAATTCCACGATTTAATGCTTGATTACGTTTAAATAAAAGTGAATGCGTCAATATTTATTATTTAAAAAAATAAAGATAGAATATAATATCCTGGTTCTCTGGCTTAAAATAGAATAGAATAGAATAACTTTTATTTTCCAATCAAGGACCATCACTGGCATTACACTCACAGTACTAGGTACTACCTTTGTGAAGGGCAAAACTATAACCAGTCTTTTATAGCAGCAAAAGTATAAGTTAAAATGATTCATTTAGAAACACCAACAAATGTAAAAACAATCCAAAATATGAATCAAATTTGATGTAGAAGCACTCGAGCAGATGTTTTGATTTTGTATTGAGTTTAGAAAACTCCACTGATGTACACTGTAAGGCATAACAGTATGAGTATTGCACACATTATTTAATCGCTCTAGTCAATTAACTTGCCACTGTTCAGCAACAACAAAATCAACGATTTAATGCTTGATTATGTTTAAATAAAAGTGATTGCGTCAATATTTAAGTTAGTTTTACTAGATCTATTTTTTTTATATTAGATCTACATACTTGAAAGCAGTCCAATTTCATTGAAAATACAATATGACAAATGGACTAAGAAAGCTGGCTAAGCGCTGACCATCCTACCTAATAGTAATAAATGTCTGAGATTGTGTGAACTGTGTCATTGCTTTTTGTTCAAATTGTATTTAACGACCCACTGCGCCATTTAAGTCTCAATTACACTTATTAATAATAAAAATTTACCTGAAACAATAGTTATATGCAATAATAATTATTCGCCTACCTTTTTATCCTTAAATTGTTTATGCGAAACCATAGGCGGTAAGTGAAATATCCTTTCTTTTACTTGAAAGCACAAACGTAAACCTTTTTTGTTCTTTGAAGACAAAGTGAAGCACCTACTGTACTGTAGACGTAATAGTACGTCACCATTATGACAATTTTCAATGCTGATTACGTCAGTCAGTGACGTTCGACGCAATTTTAATTTCAAGAGGGGATGTAGAGAGTGGTGACTTGGGAACAAGGTATTAAACGAACTGATTATTTCAAATGACACATCATCAATGATTTGTTTGTATGGTGTTTTACGTCATTTTCAACTCATGTAAGGTTATATATGACGGTGGATTTTTGGGTGGTGGAGGCAGAACACCCACTTGTCCTGGGTAGAACCAGTACTATACACCTCCCGCCATCCGTAAGGATCGACACATCCTCACAAGTCGAGCTCCCAGTGGGATTCGAACCTGCAGCGGTGAGAGGCGAGAAGGTTTACAACGCAACATTCAGTATCACATGAAACAATTCATTCCTATTCCTTCCTACCTGATCATTGCTGCTAAGTGAAGGCATTTACATTTAGGAAATAGGAATAGATTGGATCATCCTGAGAAGTCTCATAAAAAAAAAGTATGCATACATAATTATACTGATCATGCTTATTCAAGTTCACCTGACACTTACTCACTATTTAAGTCATTTTTTTCACAACTGTGGTCGATTTGCTTCACAATTATTATTATTAATTTATTTATTTTATTTAATATTATTATTTAATTTATTTTGGCATTTCCACCACTTAAATTGTTCAATATTGTTTTGTTCTGGATATGGGATATGTTCATAGAAGAAAGTTTATCTAAAATGTTTCATATTATCCTGCTCCCACAAAAACAATGCATGTATTCAATACTTTTTTTCACAAATTAGGCAGTTTTCGCCTTTTTTTTCTCCACCAAAATGACCAGGCTAGGGTCGGGAGTCTTCACAATTTTTAGTGGGTAAAAGCCCTGCCAACATTACAATGGAAATGACACTGCAGTGCTTGGTTTGATTTAGTTTAAACTTATTTATTTTACAACGATTGTACCGAAAGCTCTATGAACTTATTTGAATCACTCTCGATGTCTTCCTGGGTAGAACCAGTACTAAGCAATGCAGATAAAGTGTCTTGCTCAGGGACACAACGCAATGGCGGGAATCGAACTCACGACTTTTGGATCATGGGTCCAACGCTCTACCACTAGACCACAGCGCTCCACTGTTTGATTTGGAAGTAATAGAGTATAATGTGTATATCCCCATTTCGATTGCGAATAGTCATGCTTAAATAATTTGTTGAATTAGTTTTTTTTTATGTGAAATTCAGTGCTCCAAGAATAGGATAGCCCGAAATCCATTCCAGGCCTGTCTCATTTTGCATACAAGGAGCCCGTCGGGCCTGTCTAAAAAAACATTTTTTTTTTACTTGATCTCAAGATCCTCAAGACAAAATACTCCCATGTGTATTCCGAACTATGAAAACACTTGCAATAAAGTAATTAAAATGTGTTAAATTGAAAGTTTGAATATTTTGCCTGGCGTCGTGTCGCCATAGTGTCGGTAGTTTGTCACAACTTTGAGATCGACAATTTCTGACGTAAAACTACATTATCCTGCTATTAGGGTTGGGTTTTCTTTCCTCTTTGATAAGAAATACCATTTTTGTCACTCAAAACACATTAATGCATGAAAAAAGTTCCTAATTGATGGTAATTCGATTGAATGTTTGTGAAATTTTCGGGACGTAAAAGTGCGGTGTCATAGTAGTTCGGATGGTACATAATTTCGGATTTTTTTTTTATTATTTTTTTCCACTAAGAAAAAAATATTGGACCTTTCCATTTTAAATCAGGGCCTGTCCATCCTGTCCATTTTCAGAAGCAACAAGCCCTGGGCCTGTCTCTTAAAATAATTTTCTTTGAGCACTGGTGATGATCGCAAAGTTTGTATGTGAATAGTAGTGGGTTGCGTTTTTTGTGTGTCTCTAAGAACGGAGCAACTGAGTTGGGTTTAGAAAATCACTATGTTATAAGGTATTACAGTATGAGTAATATTACACAATGTAACCATTTTATTTACTTAAACCGACGCTCGCCATGAGGCAGTGCCTTATTCATATTAGCAGGACCTGTTAGAGGGACACATGGAAGATTAGTTCACAAACTAAATGTGTTACCCTCAATAAATAAAGTCTATTATTATAACCAAGGATATGTCCATATGGACCAAGCATTTGTCCATATGGACAAATCCTTGTTTTAACATACAGTCCCTGTTAAGTCTGCATAAATTTTGTATATGTACATGTATAAGAATATAATTATTTTAAACCGAACAGGTATTCCAATATACATAATACAGTCTAAATTACATTGATTCGGTACTGTACTCTAGTACTGTATTTCCAGTTCGCTACATGTAACATTCAACAAAAACAAGTTATTTTGATTCAGCAAAAAAACAAGTTATTTTGATAACTATTTGAATGTAAACCGTGCAACAAAATTTGTTTTCATTTTGTGTAAATGGCGAAAATGCATATAAGGGAAGTAACTCAGCAGGCCATTTCGGACACAAACACGTTCGCCTAATGTAGAAAAATGGCAGTTACAAGGTTAATTTTTTACTATATCAGTACACATTTAAATAATAGTACATTATATACATTTGCAGCAGGCCATTATGAAACTTTTGTCAATATAATTAATAGATTTGCTTATGCAGAAATTTGAAAGCGAACGATTTCTTTGAACGATTTTCCAAAGAAAACCAGATTGTTCTGGAAATCAAGCAGCAATTGGAATAATTTCAACAACATAATTGCAATGTTTTTCTGCTGGTATTAAAACACAAATTAAATCTGAATATTTTCTGAACCAAATCGAAAATCGTAATTTTGTCAAAGAAAATCAGAAATCGGATACATGTTCAATAAGTGGAAAGAAACGATTAGTATAAAGTGGAATTTGTTCAGCTTTTCTTTATTCAAAAATAAATTTTAATTGTTTTTAATTTTAAAGATTATTTCTGTCCGAATATTTTCTGAATAAATGCGGATGTCCGAATATTTTCCGAAAGCAATACCAATGTCCGAATATTTTCCGAAAGAAATGCTGATGTCCGAGGAAATGCCGATGTCAGCATATTTTCCGAAGAAATGCCAATGTCCGAATATTTTCCGAAAGTAATACCGGTGTCCGAATATTTTCCGAAGGAAATTCCGATGTCCGAATATTTTCCGAACTATTGCTGATGCCTGAATGTTTTCCGAAGAAATACATATTCGGACAATTTTGTCCGAAGAAATCGGAAAGCCGAAGACTTTCCGAGGAAAATGAATTTGTCCATGGAATTTCTTTGTTATTTTTTTCCGAAGTCCGAATTATTTTCTATTAAAACCTATGTCCATTACTCCGAAGACCGGAATTCCGAATTTATTCCGCGGCTTTTTTTTCGGAATTCCGCGGAAATTATAGAGACGGGCTAGAGTGAATTAACCTCTACAATTTGTTTCCAATTTTGCACACACGAGGCACAACGGATTACTCCAAATGAATATTGTAAATATGTATGATTTATTTATAGTTTATGTTTTGATGTATTCCAAATGGATATTGTGAACATGTAGAGGAGTTATTTGTACGTGTTCGTATGGTCAGTACATATGGTTAACGATGCTATTGACAATATCATGTCCCTGTTGTTTGACGTCTATTACCAAATAAAAACTATAAATCATAATGTCAAAATAATTTATGATAAATGTACCTATTTCAAGGGATAAACTTAATCTGAAAGTTGTTCTCCCACTTTATATGCACTATATAACGGTGCTCAAATTTAGATAACATACAACTGAGTGTTAACTTAGTTGGTAGTAATATTATTTTTATACTCAGTTGCAAAAGAAAGTGGACACTGAGTTTTGTTTAAATTTAATTGTATAACGTCTTTTAAGAATTAAATTGACAAATTCCAAAATGAATATGCCATGTTTGGTACCAATGTTTTTATCATTCAATGCCAATATCGTGTTGTCATTTGTTTTTTAATAGGTCCAATCATTAAGGGACTGTCGCTTGATAAAGAGGATAGGACTTTTGAAAGCGTCCAGTTTCTTTTGCAACTGAGTATTTATTTATCCTATTTGTCATAAATATGAAAGTACTTGTATAATTTTATATTATCACAGACTGTCATCCTTTTTGTCATAAATATGAAAGTACTTATATAACTTTATATTATCACAGACTGTCATGAATTATCTCTCTTTATCTGATTGTTAAATATGATGTATTTCTATATATCCATAGCTGTTTTCCAATGTAAATCTTGGAATAAACATTTTTGAATTGAATTGAATTGCTAAGGTGGGTAGTCAATGGTATACTTTCATTTGTATGACACACAGCAACGTAGTTGGGTTTTTAACAGTTTGTATGTTTTATTTGTGTTTACAGTCGATAATTGCTTATGCATTTCTTTTATTTTGATCTAGCCCGCAATCCGCACAAGAGCAAAGGATGGAGCGCATATGTCAATTGCGATTGATTTCGATGCTTATTCGACCCAATGGGCCTTCTCCAACAAAATAAATTTCATTGAAAAGTCAACACTTACATATCAGGCAATGTATATAAATTGTATCCGCCTAAATGTAGACAAACAACCAACTTGTGCTCTAATAAAACCTGACGGCAAAACACTGCATTCCTTTGGCTGCGACGCTTTTCACAAATTCACTGAATTAAAGGAAAACGAAGAACACCGTCCATGGTACTTTTTTGACAAATTGCAATTGGTAAGCTTATTCAACATTTATTCAAACACATGTAAACAATTGCTATACCTTTTTAATGTACATTGTCTTTGAAATCAACTGACACCTCAACAATGTTTACTTCTTAAAATATACATTAGCTTCTCTCAAGGAATTAAGATATGTTAGATCATAATTACATAAAACGCTGCCGCATATAGGCGTGCTTTTGTGACTGTGGTCCTGTCCTGTTTTCGGTTTTCGAGAATTACATTCATCTGCGGTTCCAACCAGCCCTGATTTAAGAAATAGAACATCGAATGAATTTATTGCTTAAAATATTATATATTACACGATAATTCACCGTAAACGATGTTCTATTTATATTCTAATACCCCTAAATCGCGAAAATAGTGCAGACAACTGAAATCTTTCCCATTGTCTTGCTCTACTCTCCTAACGCTGCAAACATTACAGTGATATATCATTGAATATAACGAGATATTTTAAATTAGGCTATATAGTGCGGGTGTATTAGAATTGTGGATAATTCTCGAAATTTGACCAGTTTATTTACAACCTTCATCACCTTTGTTTTATATCTTAAGTAACTCCATTCACTTTCCGTGCATCATGCGAAATCGTGCAAATGGTGAATATACAAAGAAAAATGGGAAAAGTATGACATAAACAAGTGTCACCCAGTTCGACAAGTGATCTTTACAGACAAAAAACGTTATACTCAAGATCAACTGTGACAGAAATGTTTGGCTTTTGTGCAATATATACTCGGTAAAAAATTTTTTGGACCAGGGTATATAAAGTCATATAAAAATAGAACTAGATGACAGAACTGAAGTATCTTTTTTTAGTAACCAAGATCTACCCGGTTAATTTGGTACCAGAAACATTACATTTCAAACAAGATTTGACTTTTAAAAAATATCGCGAACACACAAAGGGTCTGTAAAAAATGTTGCAAAGTCCATAAAAAATAGCAGTTACAGACATTCGAGTAACCAATAAAAAGATTATTATTTTTTTGCAAACTTTTATTGTAAACTATAATTATTGTTGATTGTTGATCTATTGTCAATTATCAACTGAGATAATAACGGTTATGGTCGAATGTCATGGTTCAGCGATCATTGTACGGGTTCAAACACCGTGTATTCGACCAGGGACAGGCTCATAGAGTGTCATGGAAATGGTGGCGGAAATTTTGCAACTTTTTTTAGTGACCCTTAGTGCATTCGGATAGCTACTGTGATTGTTTACCAGTGATATTGTTTTGTTTATTTTATTTTAGGTAATGGAATACATATTTGTCTTTGCTTTGATACATAGAATATTTAAAATCCGTCAACTGGTTTTATTTTTATGCGCCATTATATGCCCTGGTCCAAAACTTGTCTTACCGAGTATATGTATAGTTCTGACAATTATATTAATATTGATGATTTACTCTGAGGTAGGTTTATACTTCCTGTTCGGCGTGTGCATCTACTTTCCAGGCTTACTGAACTTTTATATGCAATGACATGAACGTTTCATAGTACATAATTTCATAAATCTATCATAACAACCCCTAATGCATATAACAATATAATTAAAAGCATCGTTGAAAGGTTCTTAATTATTGATTCTTACTAAGGTACAACATATTGCCTCAATTACAATTATAAAAAGATGTGGTCTAGTGTTGTTCGAAAAGTCGTGGGTTCGATCGCCACCATTGCCATATTATTTATGTCCCTGAGCAAGACACTTTATCTACATTTGCTAAGTACTGGTTCTACCCAGGAAGACATTGAGAGTGGTTCAAATAAGTTCATCGAGCTTTCATTACAATCGATGTAAAATATATAAGTTTAAACTAAATATATGTCAATTGTTGACTTGGTAAATTAACTTATAATGTTAAGCATAATAGTGATTTTAAACAGAATTCAGTGCTAAACAAAGCCGTTTACATCCCCAGCAACATGTTAGCCCTATTGTCAACCCTTTTGTGTTTGTGATGTCTTATTTGGCCTTTTATTCATCTTTAAAATTGTTCTTTGTTCTGTGTGTGTGTGTGTGTGTGTTTGTTGTTGACTGTCGTCCTTGAATGCTACTTTTCCTTTTCGATTTATATATCTATATTTACTTTCACAATAGTGTTGTTTGTGCCGTGTGGCGACCGTAGAAAGTCTCCTCATACATTCAGTCAGTATTGTTATCTTTTCATCCCACAGGGATTGTATGACATTCATTGATCCAGATTTTCCTTAAACACATGTGCTTCTTATACCGTGTTGAAGGTTATTTTACTCATCGACATTTTGGCCCGTTTTATTAGGTTTTCCCTTGGCTCTCCTCGTGATCTAGTATTAGACACTGTTGTCGAGTTTTGGACCTCTTTTCACCGTCCGTAAGTTTACAAATATTATTCTTATGGATCTTTGATACGATTCTATTTCGTATCTCTAATAACTACTAATTGGCCCGTATTTCGCTTTTCACAGAATGGTATTACTTTCTAAATTGCATATATGAGTCTATAAGTAAAAACACTTAAAATAAATCTTTCACCTCTTCGGTTACACTCTGCGCCATCAATACAAATTCCACAAAATAACTCTTCATTTCTTAGAACTAAACCATAAAGCCTTACACCTTTAAATCTTCATTCGGCAACCCCGTTTCATGTTCCTTCTAATAATATTACCAGGATCAAAAGTTTCAGTTACTCCTCTAGGATAACCTGTTTTACCATATAAATAAATACTGATAAAGGTGATCCTTTGAGAGCAACAAACACAATTAAAAGAATAAAGCAGCAGACTCGGTTTTATTGAGTCTGTTCATGAGAAGTAATGAAAGAAGCAATACTTCTCACGCCCCCTAGCACCGGCTTAAGCGGTATTCCACTTCAAATGCACCTATATTGGGCTCGTTGGTCCCAAAGGACCAGTAAAAAATAACACTACTGATTCGTAGCACGGGGAGACTTTCAGAAATCGTTTAGTTCATTCAAGACGCAGGGTGTTTCCCTCTATTAATAAGTGCAATGTTAAGAGGTGCAGTTGTTGCAATTGTTTATCTTGCAAGTCCACCATTAAATCAGCTGTTAATGGTACAATGTTTAAAGTATGTCTAGCTGCAAATGTTGAGTAACATACATCTCACGTCATTTATGTTTTGACTTGAAATGCACCACGTTGCGGTATACAATATGTTGGACAAACAAGTCGATCTTTAAAAGTTCGATTTCGTGAACATAAATATAATGCAGGTAATCTTAAAAAGTTAAAAAAATACTTGTACCAACACTTTCATCAGTCAGGTCAAGACTAAAATCTATAGTATCAAATAACTGTTTCATAGTATTAACATTGTAGTACCTTTGACGTATACGATCAAAGTCTACACAATCCAACAAGATGTGTTTGACCGTTAACGGTGCAAAGCAGTGTATACATTCTGGTAATTGCTCACTTTGTAATAAATATGAATGAGTATAATGAGTATATGCCCTATCCTGCACCGGGCTAGGACAACTTCTCGCCGAATGGGTCTACTAGAAGAACGCCATTCTCCGAGTAACGGGTTGAATGGAGTTTATTGTTAACTGGTTAACTGACAAATCCCAAGCGGCTTGCCAAAAGTTACGAATATATGTGTTAATGCAACTTTTAAAATCAGTATAAGGTAATTTAGCTTTAGATATATGTAAACATAATGCTGCTTTAGCAGCACTATCAGCTCTATCATTACCAAGTATTCCTACATGGCTTGGAAGCCAGCAGAAAATAATAACATTATCAACTATACGAGAATTGTTCTTTTGTAAAAGTTGAAGCACAACTGGATTTATCATGTTTCATATTACCCAGGGCTTAAAGAGATGTAAGGGAATCAGAAAAGATTACAAAATGGTCATCATCAGATTCCTGAATATAATTTAAGGCAAGGGCAAGTTCAGTTGCCTTAAGTTCAGCTGAAAAGATAGAGGCCTTGTCAGGCAGGCGGCTCTTTATGCTGTGTTTGTGAACAACAGCTGCTGCAGCTACCTTATCTCCATCGGTAGAACCATCTGTATATATATATGTTGAAAGTTACTGTATTCCGACTTAATTTCATCAAATTTGCTTTGAAAGACTGTAGGGTCTGTACTGGATTGTTACTATTACACAAATAACAAATAATTGTTGGTGTTTCCAAAGTCCACGGTGGAATTTGTGGTACTTTGTACTTGGCAATCAAATTTAGGTCGATTTCAGTGTCTCTTAATTTTTCTCGTAGTTTAATACGAAGACCAAATCGGTTTTCGATCAAAAAGAGTAGGATTAAAAACAGTGTCGAAAGTTGGGTTGAAGGGTTAGATTGTAATTTAATGGCATATTGCAAGGCTAATTTGTCCCGTCTATGAGACAGTGGTGGTTCATTAGCTTCAACATATAGACTTTCGGCTGGTAATGTACGAAAAGCACCTAAGGCGAGTCGTAATCCTTGATTATGTATAGGATCGAGCATCTGCAAGTATGACTTGCGAGTCGATCCATATACTATTGAGCCGTAGTCCAGCTTAGATCTGATAAGAGATCTATAAAGTTGTAAAAGTACTTACGATATGCTCCCCAATTAGTGTTTGCATCAACTTTAAGTAAATTAAGAGCTTTAAGGCACTTGGCCTTCACGTATTTAGGATGTGGTATAAGCGTTAATTTACGGTCGAAAATAAGACCAAGGAATGTTGTCTATCCACTACTGTTAGATGAGGGTCTTCATTCTCTCAATAGTGTTCATGTTTGTTTGCACGATAACATATAACAAAGTCGTATAGAGAGCACACCACACCAGGATTGATGCATTTAACTATACTTTTAATTTTTATATTAAAAAGGGTGACATAGAGTATGATGCCCTGTGGCACACCCATCTCCTGTTCATAAATGTCAGAGAGCGTTGATCCTATTCGGACACGAAACTGTCTTTCATCTAAGAAATTCTCTATAAAAATTGGTAATCGGTTTCTAAGACCAAGGTCATAAAGATCATTCATGATACCGTACTTCCATGCAGTATCATAAGCTTTCTCCAAGTAAAAAAATGCAGTGACTAGATGTTCTTTCTTTACGAAAGCTTCCCTAATAAATGATTCAAATCGAATGAGATTGTCTGTTGTGCCCCGTTGGCGCCGGAATCCACTTTGATACTTTGTTATCATTTTGTTGGATTCCAGGTAACAAATGCGTCTCTAGTTAATCATTCGTTCCATAACTCGTTAAAGCAATAGGGCGATAATTTATTGGATCCGTATGATCATTTCCAGGTTTGGGGACTGGAATAACGATTGCTTCCCGCCAAGAATCGGGGACTTTTCCTGTCACCCAATCCTTATTAAATATATCAAGAAGTGTAGAGAGACAGGTTTCAGGCAAATGTTTTAATAATTGATAATGGATATCATCAGGACCAGCTGATGAAACATGAGCCTTTTTAAGGGTTTCTCGAAGTTCTTTGTGAGTGAACAGTTTATTGTATTTCTCCAAATCTTTCGACTCTTCTGTTCTGTTAGTTTCTTATTTTTAGAAAATTTGGTTGACAAATTTTAGAAGAACAGATTTTAGAAAAAGTTTCTGCCAAAGTGTTGTTAATATCTTTGACAGATGTAATATCTTCATTATCAGATTTAAGATGATTTACACAGCTGGAATTACCTTTACCGTTTATTTTCCGGACCATGTCCCACGTCATCTTAATAGATGAGCGAGAGTTCAGCCTGGGGATATAAGATCTCCAGGATTTCCTCTTGCTATCCTTAATAGTACGACGGGCTTTCGCACGAAAACCTCTAAAAGTATCTAAATTTATTTTGAGTTGGCCGCAAGTTAAAAGCATTCATTGCAGCTTTACGATCGTTGACTGCCTTTTTGCAGTCATCATCGTACCATGGTTTATTTGGGAGTTTTGGATTTGCCGTGGTTTTTGGAATAGTTTGATCAGCTATATCATGAAGGATTTTGGTAAAAATAGTAGCTGTGTCTTCGACATCTTCGAAAACGGAAGGCTTTAATTGTTCCTCACAAAGAGATTGATACGTATTCCAATCAGCTTTGCGAAGTTTCTATCGTTGTGTTTTTTCGAGAAGTGGAGGGCCGATATTTTCAAGAAGTAAGGGGAAGTGGTCACTCCCACATAGGTTGTTATCAAAAAGAATATGATAATGGACCTTTGGAAACGGCCGAGCACGACACATACGAAATATTGCAGTCTCGGTTTGATTGAGACTGTTCATGAGCGGTAGTGATTATGCTAGCTACCGCTCACGCCCTCTAGCCCCAGGTTGAGCAGAACTCAATATTCATAAAATCACTAGTACACAATTTTAACCATCCCGAAGATGGCATGCATATGGCGGTGGACATGGAGTGTACTACTTCCCCATGTCGTACGGCGTATGGTCCCAGTATCTAATAGAGAAATGCCCCGAAGAGCGAAATAAACATAATGGAATTTAGTTGGGAGCAGCGGTTATGAAGCCTGCGTATCAAAAAGCAGACAACATATCCTATGAGTGGTTAAACAATACCCAGCGTCTTTTATCGGCCGGAGTAGTGAAACCACCGAATAAAAAATTACCAGAGTCTTTTATCGGCCGGAGTAGTGGAACCACCGAATCAAAAATTAAGTAAGAAAACAATAGAAATTGAAAATGTACCACTGATAACTAAATATAAGTATCGGGCTCAGCGATCTCCAAAGATCGATTGAATAACAGTACTGATTGCAAGCGCGGGGAGACGTTTTACTGGCGCCACACTGCACAAGAAACGCCACTGTGCTATAAAAACGAATATGATAATGGACCTTTGGAAACGGCCGAGCACGACACATACGAAATATTGCAGTCTCGGTTTGATTGAGACTGTTCATAAGCGTTAGTGAAATATGATAGCTACCGTTCACGCCCTCTAGCCCCAGGTTGAGCAGAACTCAATATTCATAAAATCAATAGTACACAATTTTAACAATCCCGAAGATGGCATGCATATGGCGGTTGACAAGGAGTGTACTACTTCCCCATGTCGTACGGCGTATGGTCCCAGTATCTAATAGAGAAATGCCCCGAAGAGCGAAATAAACATAATGGAATTTAGTTGGGAGCAGCGGTTATGAAGCCTGCGTATCAAAAAGCAGACAACATATCCTATGAGTGGTTAAACAATACCCAGAGTCTTTTATCGGCCGGAGTAGTGGAACCACCGAATCAAAAATTACCAGAGTCTTTTATCGGCCGGAGTAGTGGAACCACCGAATCAAAAATTAAGTAAGAAAACAAAAGAAATTGAAAATGTACCACCGATAACTAAATATAAGTATCGGGCTCAGCGATCTCCAAAGATCGATTGAATAACAGTACTGATTGCAAGCGCGGGGAGACGTTTTACTGGCGCCACACTGCACAAGCAACGCCACTGTGCTATAAAAAAGAATATGATAATGGACCTTTGGAAACGGCCGAGCACGACACATACGAAATATTGCAGTCTCGGTTTGATTGAGACTGTTCATGAGCGTTAGTGAAACATGCTAGCTACCGCTCACGCCCTCTAGCCCCAGGTTGAGCAGAACTCAATATTCATAAAATCAATAGTACACAATTTTAACCATCCCGAAGATGGCATGCATATGGGGGTGGACATGGAGTGTACTACTTCCCCATGTCGTTCGGCGTATGGTCCCAGTATCTTATAGAATTAAATGCCCCGAAGAGCGAAATAAACATAATGGAATTTAGTTGGGAGCAGCGGTTATGAAGCCTGCGTATCAAAAAGCAGACAACATATCCTGTGAGTGGTTAAACAATACCCAGAGCCTTTTATCGGCCGGAGTAGTGGAACCACCGAATCACAAATTAAGTAAGAAAACAAAAGAAATTGAAAATGTACCACCGATAACTAAATATAAGTATCGGGCTCAGCGATCTCCAAAGATCGAATGAATAACAGTATTGATTACACTCCACGAAATATCCATCAAGAGCGTTGGATCGCATATTGTTAAATCAATGGGAGAATGAGAGCCTGTTGCTGGATATAAATAAGTATGTGATTTGTTATCATTAAAAAGACGTAAATTGTTTTTGGCCAAGAAATCCTCAACTTTTTTGCCTTTATCGTTCATATCCTTACAACCCCAAATGTAGTTGTGTGCATTAAAATCACCCAATAGTATAAAAGGTGATGGTAATTGTGCAACTAGGTGATTTAGATCTTTAAGGTCTAGTGAAGAACTGGGCGATAAATATAAGGAGCATATTGTTACAACACTGTGCAGCGTAACACTGACCGCAACAGCTTTCAAACCTGTTATCAACGAATCAGTTCTGTGAGGAATGTTTCGATTCACAAGAATCGAAACACATTCAGCAGCTTTATTACCTGTATCACAAATATATTATATAATGAACAGTTTTTAAAAGATATCTTATCACTAGTCTTCAAGAAAGTTTCTAAAATTATAGCAAGTCTTCAAGAAACATTTTTTAAAATTATAGATATACGTATTAAGTTTTATAATGATAACCCCTCTTTACTTCCTCCGAGACCTAGGTTTTCCTTTCGTAATCTAAAATCGGGAATTCAAGAATTTCATAATAAATTTGTTTTAGTTCATGCTGATAAAGCAGCTAATAATGTAATTATTGTCTGACGCCTACATTACGTCAATGTTTAATATCTGGAACTCGGTAGCACTAATTCGTATACTCCAGTTCAATCTACTGAGGATGATGTTGTTTCCACACATATCACTCGGTGCACTACTTTCAAGGCTGGGGTAGACGAAAAGCGGAACAAACTGCCAACTATGTACTGGATTCCTAAATTATATAAAAATCCGTATAAGGCCCGCTTTATTTCGAATTTTTGTGCCTGCACCACCACAAACAGCTACAAACTTTTAACTTCTTGTTTTACTGCCATTAAAGATCACATTAAACACTTTTGTGCTAAAACTTATGAAAACTCTGGGATTAATTTATTTTGGTCTATAAAAATTCAGGAGACGTTCATGATAAAATTTGCAATAAACGTCAAGTTTCATCTATAAGCACTTATGACTTCTCTAAACTATATACAACCTTTACCACATAACCTTATCAAAGACAAGCTTATTCTCTTATTCAAAAGACATTCGCTAGGGAAAATACGATTGGCCTGTAATAATATTAAAGCGTTTTTTTTTACTAACGGCAGTAGACAATTACACCATGTGGACTTGCCAAGAAGTTTGTGAAGCACTCATCTTCCTATTAGATAATATTTTCGTCAGATATGGAATACCGTTTATAGACAAATTGTTGGTATCCATATGGGTACGAACTGTGCACCTCTTTCCGCAGATTTGTTTTTATATTGCTAGAAAGAGTTTTTTTCTTGAGGCTTTCACCAGATACCCAGGCAGATGTTATTGAAGCCTTTAATGACACCTCTCGGTATCTGGATGACATATTGAACATTGACAACCCTTTATTTTCTACTATGGTTAATAATATATACCCTAAAGAACTTCAACTTAACAAAGCTAATATTTCTGATACTAACGCTTCTGTTCTCGATTTACATCTCTCCATTGGAAATGATGAAATAATATGATTTTTAATTTTGATATTGTTAATTATCCCCATTTAGATGGGAATGTTCCCCGAGAAACTTCTTATGGGGTCTATGTGTCTCAACTTATTCGTTTTTCTAGAGCTTGTACTCCAGTTGAGGAATTTTTGAAATATTTAGGGATAGATTCAACTACATGGTTATCTCTAAAAATGATATGTCAATGAAAGCAATAACTTTATTAAGATATAGTATTTTTAGAAAATGTCTGACGTGATCAGACTCTTTGTCAATATGTGGTCGGAATACACGTTGTGCGTAGCTTTGCATTATGGAAGCAGTGTTATACAAGGGATCTGTACGAATGAACATTTTGTCTGCTTCCTCGTCGATCAACTTAAGTGAAGGAATGGACAAAGAGGTTAGTCGTGAAAGCATAGAGTGCTTTCCAGACTATTTAAAAATAGCATGTAAATCATCGTCTGAAATAATTACACGCGATTTACGTTTGATGTTACCATTACGCCTACGACCATGAGACATAGAGTAACGCTTTCGAATAGAAAATATAGAAAAAATGTCAATATAAGGATCTTTTGAAATATTTCCTTGTTGATAAATATTGTCATTAAGGCCGAGTGGATATGGGTCTGCAAGTTTTTCACCCGCTTAAGTTCTGGAATGTGTCTAGCTTTTATTTTAAAGCTTTTAGTAGCATAATTATCATAAATTATATATTCAACCGGTTGAACAGTAACGTTACTAAAAGTATGACCTGACTGACGGAAGTGTTGGTACAAGTATTTTTTTAAACTTTTTAGGATTACCTGCATTATATTTATGTTCACGAAATCGAACTGTTAAAGATCGACCTTTTGTCCAATATATTGTATACCGCAACGTGGTGCATTTCAAGTCAAAACATAAATGACGTGATATGTACGTCACTCAATATTTGAAGCTAGACATACATTAAACATTGTACCATTAACAGCTGATTTAATGGTGGACTTGCAAGATAAATAATTGCAACAACTGCTATTAAACATTCTACCATTAACAGCTGATTTAATGGTGGACTTGCAAGATAAATAATTGCAACAACTGGTTTAAAAATCTACTCCATCAGGGCTACCGTTACAATAAACTTCGTAAAACCTTTGCAAAATTGAATTATCGTAACCCTGATCTTCTTTCCATTTAAGAACTCTTCTGCGACAAGGACTATCACAACCTGACTTCTATGGTGACGTGATTTACAAACTTCGTAAGATCCTTGGTCATGATCACTTTCATACTATCTTTGTTAAACTTGTTAAAAGGTTTATGAAAAGAAGTTATGACCCTATCATTTAGCAACGCACTTCATGCTTGGTGGTGGACCCATTTACAGTTCGCCACTATGCTTTAATTGTGCGATGACCGGACATACTGTGGACCCTATGATGACGTCTACCTAAAGCCCAAAAGGACGGTGACGTGTGATGCTTGTCTGCAATCTTGTCTTGTCGTGCCCTCAATGGTTTGTTCTCTTGTTGCTCTGGCTTCTGCCAAGTAATGCAATACCTTCTTTGTGGCTTTCTATGCTTTTTTTTTGTATTTATATATACACGAGTATCTTTGTGTTTTACTTATATTGCCTATTAAAGCTGCCTTGTTGGTTAGAGAAAAGTTCATGGCGGGGATTTCTTTATTTACACTGTCCCGTTTTATTGGGATGAAAGTAGGGTAAGTGTGAGGTTTGGTGCACCCTAGAACCTGGTTTAAACCCCCCAGCGACCTTTTTTTGCCACTGACCGTTCCAAGGCGGTAGCCCTATTGTCAACCCTTTTGTGTTTGTGATGTCTTATTTGGCATTTTATTCATCTTTAAAATTGTTCTGTATGTGTGTTTGTGGTTGACTGTCATCCTCGAATGCTACTTGTCCTGTTCGATTTTTATATCTATGCGTATTATTATCGAAACCCTAGTGTTATTAAATTTATTGAAATGATGCAGAGTAAGAAACTTAAAGAGATTCAAAATGTAGCTAAGTTTGTAAAAGAAGCATTTATTGTACGTAACATAGTTAATTATACGTAGTTGTGTAAAGTTTATCCTCAGGTATTATGTATTGTTCGTTTATGTAATTGCGTGAGAGAGGTACGTCCGTGTGTGCGTGTGTGTGCGTGAGAGGTGTATGAGTGTGTGTGTGTGCGTGTTGGGGTGCATGCTTGCATGCCTGTCATGTGTTTTATTCAACTTTGTATATTATATTTTGAAGACGAGTCGCTATATGTATACGTCGAAATAACATATCTGTTCTTTTCTGTTCTGTTCTGTTCCAAGGCGATGCCTTATTGTCAACTCGTTTATGTGTTTGGTATCGCAAATACTTTGTTTTGCCCCTGCAATTGTTGTTTGTTTTGTATGCGTTTTTGGTTGGCTATGTTCTTCGAATGCAACATTTCCTGTTCGATTTTTAAACATACTTTTATTTACTCTTTTTATGTCTTAAATGAATTGTAAACTTAACTGCATTTTAAAAGTAGCTTTAGACTTATTAACACAAACATCATTCAAAAAAAAAATAATATGAACATCCACAACTTAGATGAAAGCGTTACAATGATAAACTATTAATGTTCGAAAACATATATAAGCTACCTGGTCCAGATTGCTATCATGGAAAAACGTCATCTTCATCCACGGACATTGTTCTTTTCAAATATGGATGGTAGAATTTGTCCCCTGAGTTATTTGCAATATCGAACATTTTAAGTAAAATTTCGAGTATCAATTTAAAATGTTTTAAGGATTACTTAGTGGAAAATAAAACTGATTAAATATAAGATTTTTCTGATGGGAGTTTGAAACTTTGTTGTTAACGGATTCCTGAAGACCGAGCAGACGGAACATTTGGGCACAACTACATACTATTACATTTTGACGAAAGTCCCGTGTTGATAATAGCAGAGCAGTTACTTTACATACTTTTTAGCGGCCGGCACTCATTTTGGACGTTAGTCTGATGTGCATTTTAAAAAGAACAACGTTCTATGCCTTTCACAAACTTCCCATTTAAGCCTTGATGGCCATATCGGATTTGAAAAAAACATAATTGTAATATTAATCATGCCAATCCCAATTGTTCAATATCTCTTATTGTCGGAGAAGAGAAATGATGACAAATGTCCTATTGTAAATGTCATTTAAACATTAGCTGTCATCTTGGAATTTGAAGGGATTAGTATTCCTTTAAGAGCAAACTGAATATTACCTGTAATGTCTAGGTAATGCAAAGTTCAGTGATGATTCTATCAATAGTTAATAGAGGATCTTACATGAGTACTCATTCATTATTGCATTTATTAAACGAGTTGGCAAAATGATATAATGCGAGGCTCTTGCCGAGCATTATATCATTTTTGCTAACGAGTTTAATAAATTCAATAATGAATGAGAACGAATGTTAGATTCTATTTATCACATAACACAAATATCGACTTTTTATTGCATTTTGCCTGTCGCTTTAACACGCGAAACCGACATAAACCGTGGAAATTGGATGATAGTCATTATCGATTCTTTTGACAGCGCATACTGGGCTTATTTGCATACTTATATAACTAGTGGTATATCGAAAATATAGAATGGTGTTATTCCACTCCCACACCGTAAGTTATGTGATAAAGTGAGTTAGCGATCATAAGTACTTCCACTGCAATTATGTGTAATCAGATATGTCGAAGGCAGCCATCTTGAAAGATTATTCGAAATAAATTTATTACTATTATTTATTTTATTTTATTTTATTACTATTATTTATTTTTTGTACTAGAAGTAAATCGATAATAATTATTAAAGCAAGTAATCGTCCTTTTTTAATAATTGTTAACATTCGCAATTTAATGTTTGTAACATTTAGCATGACGACCATCTTGCATTTTGACGGAAGTATAGAGCTTTTGTTGCTCTTGTTGGCTCTTTTCACAAGTAATTGCTTTGTGACTCCATAGGCTTTTGTTTTTATATACATATTTACATGATCATCAAGAATAAGGTTTGATATACCTTAGAACCTGGTTTAAACTCCTAGACCGTTCCAAGACTGTATCCCGATTGCCATCCCGTTTGTGTTTGTGATATCACATGCCATTGCTTATTAGCCTTGTTATTGTTGTTTGTTTTAGTGCGTGTTTTGGTTGACTGTGTTTTGCGAAAGCTACATTTCCTGTTCGAGTTTTATATCAACTTTACCATGTCAAATATTTCATGACTTTTGCACCCTCGTTTACATATTTTTCATTAATTTGGATAGTTTGCTATGTCATATTCTTTAAATTGTATATTTTTCATGCTTACATTGTATTTCGTTTCAACAATTATCAATATACAAATACAAATGATTGTTATTCATAGAATATTCAAACTTATTAACAAGTAGCTATTAGAAATAAAAATAACCTATGTATCGTTCTGTTGAAGGAAGAAATCGATATGAAGGCTGGTCGTCTCAGCGATGCCGCGAATAAAACACTTATAGCAAAGACTGTCTTTACACTTTGCTTGAAAGAAATTAAAGACGAAACCCTTAAAAGAATAACGGAGGCTGTAGGTGCAACCCCTTTAGAATCGGAAATACAGTGGGTATTTACATTACCCATTGACTGGAACAAGAACACAAGACAGATAATGCAACTATGTGCAAAAGAGGTATTTTAAAGAAACACTTTCTTTTTAACTCTACTTGCCAAATTTGGCTATTTTTTAATATTGATGAAAGCTCGAACGAGCTTAAAAACTTTAATATCGAATAATAAACATATGCTATATTTTGCCTTGTTAGCACATTATCACCTTTATTTTGCATCCGATAATATTGATGACGGTAGAGACAAATTCGAAAACCACATTTATCAGAAAATAAACAAGAGTTATGACCCTTGACTGAAAAATACTATGTATTGCTTTTGTTATATGTAGTTAGTTCATTTTCCATCTGATCTTTACCAAACTTTTTCAGAATCAGTAAGAGCTTGGACATGTTCGGAGACAAGCCATATTTTGACTGTCTCACATCTCTTAACACCAACGCCACCTGTCAACTCTTCACACCCCTATTTTTTATTCTATGAAGTTATCAAGGTCATAAAATAAAGCGTGGACCAAATAAAAACTAGCCATGTCGAACTAGAAATAGCTGAGTAATGGCCCTTATATTGTTCAAACATGCTAAACTGTGCTTTTTAAACATTCTACGTCCAGTATTCATCCGATCTTTACCAAACTTGCTTAACATGTTAATATTAATAAAAGCTTAGATAAAATTGAAATACCAGCCATATTTGACACCCAATCATACTCTATTGTTGCTCTCCCGAACCTCACACCTCCAGCTATTTTGTTTCTTAAGTATTTTATTACGAAGTAACCTCTGTCATCAATGAAAGCTTGGGCAAGTCTAAATCCCAAAAGTGTGCCCCTTAATTGAATGAAAGGTGCTAGGTTTTCCTTCTGACACCCCATCACACTCCACTGCTCGCTTTCCCTAACCTCAGTCCTCCAGCTATTTGTTTCTTGAGTATTTTATATTATGAAATAACCTCTGCAATCAATGAAAGCTTGGACAAGTTCATATTCCAGCTAAATTTGAGCAAAATAGGGTTTTCATTATGACACCCCAAACTGCCGCCTCCCTCCCGCGTCAATGTTACCACGGTCCTTGATTAAATGAAAACGGCTTTGTTTTGCTTCTGATAATCCATTCTTAACCCCGTATACCCTATTGTTTTTGGAACTGGAAGTTTCGATTTCTCTACCAAATGTGTCAGGTATTTTTATCAATGAGATAAAAGTTATTTAAAAAAGCAACAACAACAACAAACATATGGATGCCATACAGCCTAAAACCAATAGAACGATAGGCCCTATTGTGTTTCTTGTTAACCTAAACCGTAACCGTATTCATATTCATATTGGAAGACATGCCTGCTGTAGGATTTGGAACAGTTGTATAACTTCTTTCATAATAAGCTCTGATACACTGAGCCTATGCTATGGTGCGTCATATTGCTTCCACTCGCTACTCCTTAACAACTACTTATTTAGAATTCTTGAAACTTCACGCAGCCCTTTGTAATGATGTGTTGTCAGGTTCGCCCTCTATCCAAAATGGCTGCCATTGTTATCACCTACTCATGAACAAGACATCCTATTTATATGAAACCCATCAACAGAATGTTGCACGGTGTGCTTGTTGTATTGCCTGCAAAAAATCGCAGTGAAAGTCATCGTTGTTGTCTAACAAATCTGTGGACATTTTTCAATGCACGCTTTACATCCTAAACAATGGAATGAATTGTTATTTAAGGCCTGTCATTTAATGTTATTTCCAGTCGCCCCAGAGAGAGGGGGATGATAATAGGAATCCTCGAACCGAGCTCTACCCTTACTATCGAATAAATTCATATGGTCATTTTCTTTAATGTGTGTCGGAGGATAGACTCTGATAAAAATACCTCTCGGTTTACGCCTCCATGCAACAGACGAGTCAAAGGGAAGTGGCTTGACTAAAGACACGCCGAAAATATTTGTGCGCGCTAAATTGCTTTTCCTGGGAAATAATGTAAACACACATTTCAAGAATTACGAGCAGTGAAGATATAGTTGCCAAACTATGAGTTTTTATGTAATATTACAAAAATATTGTAATATTATCTATCAGTATTATATATTCATATGGTTTAGTACTTACAGAATTGTAATAAGTTCAGCATTAATGCAAAAACTAAATTAAATACATTATTGACAAAAAGTGTGCTGCTTTTGATAACATTGTTTGCCATCGTCTTAATCTTAGAAATTAGAACCGAAATTTAGGTACATCGAGGATTTAAACATATTAGACATGTTAATACAAGGCGGTTATAGGAGAAGAACATCGTAAGTATTTTACTTTCGTTCTAATCCTTTTTCTTCTGTTGTATACAAATGTCATTCTGTAAAATTATTGAGTTATAAAATATGTTTAAACCAATACTGGGTGGTTGGTTGAGGTTGCATTAGTTAAAATAGCATTGCAGCCAGTCAAATGATTCTCACTTAAAGTTTCACATTGGAGGACACCCAATAGACTTAGAGATACAGTTAATTACTCATTTGTTATTACAAAGCTGGATAAACGGAGAGAATCATCAATTGCATACAAGTCCTAACCGATTCGCAATTTAGTGAATTTAGGGAAATCTTGTTATCGCTATTTGTGAAACGAATTCCTAAAATAAACAAATGACATATATAAATAAATAAATAAATAAATAAATAAATAAGACAAGAGGCCCAAGAGCGTGGACGCTCTACAGGCTAAAGCTAAAGATTTTTATCAGGGGCCATAACTCTGTCAAAACTGCTGAAATCTGGCAAAAGGTACTGGAGAACTAGTTTGTACAAAGTCAGTGTATTCAAATATTTAAAGGTTCATAACTCTGTCAAATCCCATTCAACTGGAACATGCAATGATATGCACAACCAGGCTTGGTACTCATCCCCACCAATATTCGTTTAAATTCGGCCAGGGGATCAGGAGAACTAGATGGTGCAAAGTTTGTGTATTAAAACTTTTAAAGGGCCATAACTCCGCCAAAAATCATTCTACCGGAACAAGGCAATGATATGCACAACTAGGCTTTAAACTGATATTCCTTGCCAAGTTTCATTGGAATCTGGCCGGGGTTCAGGAGAACTAGTCCAGACAAAATGTCAATTTAAAACTTTAAAGGACTACACCAAAAATCACGGAGATGACATGCACAACTAGACCTGGTACTGTATCTAGGGGTTCAGGAGAACTAGTCTAGACAAAGTTTGTGTATTAAAACCTGACTAAGTTTGTGTATTAAAACCTTTAAAGGGCCATAACTCCGCCAAATCATTCAACTGGAACACAGTGACGATATGTACACATAGGCTTGGTACTGATAATCCCTGCAAAGTTTCGCTGAAATCCGCCAAATGAAGGTCCTTTCGTCTTCACGAGGCAAAATACGGCATCTTTGAACTAATTCAAGGGCCATAACTCCGGTGTTACTAATCCGATTGGTTGGTTTTCAAACTCGTCCAAGACTTCATTGATAGTAACAATCTGATAAAGATTGGTAAAGATTGGATGTAAAATGAAGGCCCTGTCGTCTTAACGAGTACAGCATATTTCAGAAAATCAAGGGCCATGACTCCGGTGTAAATGGCATATTATAGCATATTTCAGAAAATCAAGCAAGGGCCATAACTCCGGTATAAATTGTCCGATCTGGCTGGTTTTCGAACTCGTCCTAGCTTTTACTGATATCAACAATCCGGTAAAGTTTAAAAAGGATCGGATGAAAAATGAAGGCCCTATCGCGTTAACGAGGCAAAATATAGCAATTTTAACTAAATTAAGGGCCATAACTCCGATGTTACTTGTTCGAACTGGCTGGTTTTTGAAATTTTCCGAGCCTCTATTACTATCAACAATGTGTTAAAGTTTGAAAAAGATCAGATGAAAATTGAATGCCCTATCGTGTTAACGAGGCAAAATATAGCATTTTTAACTAAATCAAGTGCCATAACTCCGGTGTAACTGGTTCGAACTGGCTGGTTTTAGAACTCGTCCGAGCTTGCAATATCAATAATCTGGTAAAGTTTGAAAAATATTGAATAAAATGAAATGTGTTTTCGAGGCAAAAGTTAACGGACGGACGACGGACATACGACGGACGACGGACAACTCGCCATCCCATAAAAACTAGAAATTGTTATTGTCCATGGGACAAAAAAATATGGCTTCCCACTCGCCCAAACAGACATAATTGACGACTCTAGGCCCAACCGTTCTCTATTGATCTGAGATCGTTTTGATATTCAATATCCCTGTGATTGTATCTACTATCTGTATCAGTAATACCTACTGGTCATGACCAACCATCCTGCCAAGTTTGAGGACTCTAGGTCCAACCATTCTCTAGTTATTGATCGGATATCTTTTTGATAGTCAAAGCCACCGCGACCTTGACCTTTGACCTAGTGACCCCAAAATCAATAGGGGTCATCTACTGGTCATGACCAACAATCCTTCCAAGTTTGAGGACCCTAGGTCCAATCATTATGTAGTTATTGATCGGACATCGTTTTGATAGTCAATGTCACTGCGACCTTGACCTTTGACCTAGTGACCCCAACATCAAGAGGGGTCATCTACTGGTCATGACCAACCATCCTTCCAAGTTTGAGGACCCTATGTCCAACCATTGTGTAGTTATTGATCGGACATCGTTTTGATAGTCAATGTCACCGCGACCTTGACCTGTGACCTAGTACCCCAAAAATTAATAGGTGTCATCTACTGGTCATGACTAACCATCCTTCCAAGTTTGAAGATCCTAGGTCCAACCATTCTCTAGTTATTGATCGAACATCGTTTTGAAAGTCAATGTCACCGCGACCTTGACCTGTGACCTAGTGACCCCAGAATCAAAAAGTGTCATCTGCTGGTCATGACCAACCATCCTTCCAAGTATGAGGACCCTAGGTCCAACCATTGTGTGGTTATTGGTCGGACATCGTTTTGATAGTCAGTGTCATTGCGACCTTGATCTTTGACCTAGTGACCCCAAAATCAACAGGGTTTATCTACTGGTCATGACCAACCATCCTTCCAAGTTTGAGGACCCTAGGTCTAACCATTCTGTAGTTATTGATCGGACATCGTTTTGATAGTCAATGTCACCGTGACCTTGACCTTTGACCTAGTAATCCAAGAATCAATAGAGGTCATCTACTGGTCATGACCAACCCCATCCTTCCAAGTTTGAGGACCCTAGGTCCAGCCATTGTGTAGTTATTGATCGGACATAGTTTTGATAGTCAATGTCATTGCGACCTTGATCTTTGACCTAGTGATCCCAAAATCAACAGGATTCATCTACTGGTCATGACCAACCATCTTTCCAAGTTTGAGGACCCTAGGTCCAACCATTCTGTAGTTATTGATCGGACATCGTTTTGATAGTCAATGTCACCGTGACCTTGACCTTTGACCTAGTGACCCCAAAATCAAAAGGAGTAATCTACTGGTCATGACCAACCATCCTTCCAAGTTTGAGGACCCTAGGTCCAACCATTCTCTAGTTATTGATCGGACATCGTTTTGATAGTCAATGTCACCGCGACCTTGACCTTTAACCTAGTGACCCCAGAATCAAAAGGTGTCATCTACTGGTCATGACCAACCATCCTTCCAAGTTTGAGGACCCTAGGTCCAACCATTCTCTAGTTATTGATCGGACATCGTTTGTGACACAGACAGACAGACAGACACAAACAGAAGCACAAAATCAACATGGCTCCCCTACCACACTTTGTGCGGGGGAGCCATAACTATATGGTTATCGCATTTTATTTAATCTCAACTTTTAATTTGTGTTTTCGTCAGATAGGTATATCAGAAAGAAGGTTGTCATTTGTATCGAAGCCAGAGGCAGTATTTTTCTATTGTCACCGTTTTCAAAAACTGACGACACTTGCTCCTTGTTCAAGCTACGTATTCTTATATTGTGGCGGTGAGTTATATTTTCGTTTATACACACTTTGCTTTTATTTATTTGCAGATAAGGTTCAAATTAGTTTAAGATTATTTGCGTGCTGAACAATTACGTTTACAATGGTGTATTATCCATTCTGCCAGAGCACCCACGTATCGCCCCAATTACACTGATTCTGTGTGTAAACATTTGAATCTAAACACAAATACACACGAGTATTTCCTTATTTACAACATCCCGCTGCACCATAAAACATTGTGTAAACGTCTAGTGGCATAAACTCCGAGTGGGATTAAAATAGTTTGTCTATATACTGTACCAAAATATTGTATTATTTATTTTTCAAATGGTTTAAATCATAGTTTATGATTCAGTTATTATATCTATCGGATTGCTGATTTGGGTATACACAATTAAATATTATCGACATTCGCAAACAACTGTTAGTTTTTATTAATTCTATTATGCAATCCTAATTGCCTTGCAGTTTTAGTAACAGAAACACAGTCATTTACATATGTTTTAGGTCAATAGTTTTAAAGCATTTTTTACACGAAGGTTGCCAATTCCAAGTTGTAGAGGTTACGTGGACGAGAGGGTAAACTCGCTTCGTTTGAAACCGTTCGGGTTCGAATCCCATTGAGTGTCGCTTCCTACGGATGGCGGGAGGTATACAGTACTGGTTCAACTAAGGAATAAGTGGATGGTCTGCCTCCATCACTAACAACCAACTGTCATACATAGCCTAAAATGTGCTAAAAAGATGTTAAACGTTGAGATATGGTTAAACTATGGTCGACACATTCTCTCAATACTTTAATAGTTTTTTAAATAACGATCTTAATGTCATTTAAGTGTCTCTTCTGACCATTAAATCAAGTCATTGCTTTCTAGGTGTAAGACTGTTGACTCTTTTACTTCCCTTGATCAATATGTATCGAATTATATTCCGTTATACGGATTAGCATTAATCATATGTTTCCACCGTGTAATAAGCTTACCATATTCTGTACTTTGAATCTAATCGGATTTATGTTTAAGGGTTTGAGGTAGGGTTGATCACATCTTGACTCCTGTCTTAAAAGACTAATCATAAATGTCAGCGTGTAATTTTCACCTTCAAATAACCAGGAATGTTCTATTATATGTATCTTCTATTATTAGTATCAAGTCATAGCTAATCTTGAGTGTCTGTTCAAAGTGGTCAGTCTATCTTTAGAACAATGCCATACGATACGTTTATTTCAAATAGCCTTGTATTTTGTATTTTTGTATTTGTTTCGTTCATTTGTTTTCGGTTGTCCCAGTTATAGCACTGTCGAAATGTTTCCCCCCCCACATATATATATATATATATATATATATTTAACTGGCTTACCTTTGGTCTTGAAACGATTATATATCGTATAATAAATATTCATATATATATATTAGATCAAAATTAAGCAAATTAAATGAAAATCTATGGAACTGATAATAATTATCCAAACGAAAATGTTTGAATGTTATTGGCGTAAACCGAGTTCAAGATTGATTATAGATAAGCTTTCGTCATAATGTATAATACAAACCACTTTACAACATATATACAACGAAATTATAAGAGAAATTCTTAGCGATTTTTTTTTTAAATCTATTTCCATGACTGTTAAGTATAAAGAATATACACATAACACAATCTCTAATTACTCACGTTTGTATCAACTAATTTTCTTAGTTTAAATATATTTACAATAGTTGTGTGATAAGTTTTTTGTTTTAACCAATAGTTTTTTAAATTATTATTTTTTTGTTTAAGTTGTTTCATCTTAAGAGAGTTACACTCCTTGTATATGTACACATAACATGTGCTGATCAAACAAATACAAATATTCGAAGTCCGTTTAAAGATACTAGTATTCACTTCTTAAGATTGGTAGGAAAGAAACCATACGTCGGACCCATTTATTGCAAATATTCCGTCTATAATAAAATAAAACATGGATTACATCCCTTTCAATTTAATATCGTTTGAAATTCAATTAACTGTAATTCAGCGTTAACATTGAAGATTTTGAAAATGTCTTATGAAAACGCATCCTTTTTTTATGTAGTGGTAGTTCTCGTCAAATATGATGCCAAAATAACTTTAGTTGGCATGTTTTAGTATCAGGAACACCGAATGCTGCACTAATTTGAAGTACGTAATAAAATCCTAAGTACCTAGTTGTATAAGTGTTATACCGTATTTTCTTTCTAAGAAAACACCTCGACTTAAAAGTTTAACATGTTTTCATGCAATCAGAGCAGACGATTTAAACTCATTATTTTGCATTTCAACCAGTCAAACGTGATATATACAGAACAATGAGAATATTATTGACAAATTCTTAGATGGGCTCTGTATATGTCAGATATATATGTTGTATCCAATAAGAAAATGCAACTGCATCAATTATAATAACAAATAGTACTTGTAGTCTCTAATGAATTTGTGTTATCAGTGCTTCTAAATCTGCACTGACAGACCCAACATAACAAGTACATGTCTAAAAGTAGATACAAGAAAACAGTGATACAAAGTATCACAAGCCGGTCAGAACAGTTACATAAGAAAACAGTAAGAGGAATGAATATGATAAAAATAAACGAACAGTGTGTAGATGTTAGACTTTTTTTTATTTGTAATTGTCAACAATCATAGCACATTGATCATGAAAGACTTGAGCACTAGATAAACTAGTTATCATGAGACAAAATGAACATGTTTTTAATTTTGGCATCTGTGTTGTATAATGTTATAATATGAATATGATAGACATCTGAAATAGTATGTGTAATGGATCACTAAATAGAATGTTGTTTCATGATTAGAATGTGAGGAATTGGGAAAAGATAATGGTTAGAATATGAAGAAATGGTAAATTATTTAAGTTGTAAACAAAAAGACAACTTAATGATAATATAATAGCAATTGGAGCGTCTGTGAAGGTAATCTCAGTTTTTAGCAATTTAAATTTACATTAAAAGAAAGGGTTTAATGTTAGATGTTTTTCATTATTGAAATCTGATTAGTAGTTCATGAGAATAAGTAGCAGTGGAACATACCTATTTTAAACTCTTTTGAAGATGCTTCAGTTAAAGTTGCATCAACTCTGTTTAATGATTGAAGAGGTGTTGCTTATTTTAAAATCAGACAGCACCAAAAATAGATACATACATAGCTTTACACACAAACAGTTAGTAATATTCAAACACAATTTCCTTTATATTTGTGCGTTGTAAACCTTCGCCTCTCACCGCTGCGGGTTTGAATCCCACTGGAAACTCGACTTGCAAGTGAGGAAGTGTCGATTCTTACGGATGGCGGGAGGTGTACAGTACTGGTTCTACCTAGGAAAAGTGGGTGGTTTGCCTCCACCACAAAAGAAAATCGACCGTCATATATAACTTAAATGTGTTGAAAATGACGTAAAACACCATACAAACAAACAAACAAACAAACAAACACACTTTACATTATTCTTATAATTAATATTAATAATTGAACAAATGCAAATTATGTAGAAAAACTAACGGGGCGCCGCGAGCTTTTAAAAAATCAAGATTGCCGTTTGTCCCTTTAATAAAGTTTAATATCAATCAATAATCAGTGACGATAACGATTTGGAATCAGCTATATTCGTATGCTGAGAAAGATTTATAGGCTGTAATCTAATTCAAGTAGTAGAATACCAATAAAATGCCTGTATACCAATTTGACTGCGTCCCGGTATTCTTACTAGAATACAGTTGTTTTATGAACAGTAAAATGACGTTGATACACAGTCAAACACATATAGCAGCTTTCTGAGTCCGGGATAAATATAGCCGGAGCCTAAATATAGCCGGAGGCTCCGGCAATAAAAGTCGAACAGGAAATGTAGGATTAAAGTACCACAATAAACCAAAAACACACATGAAAGAAAACAACAATAACAACGGTAAACAAGAGGGCCAAATCTGTATCGTTCACCTGATGATCTTCGGAAAGATGAAACATATGCCAAACACGCTAATAATTTCACAACATTTTATAGAGTGGGGATCTAAATGGTTTCAAAGTTATGATCCAGGGGCTATACCTCCAAAGGTGGGGATGGATCACGGGGCCAATGCTGTTTGGATGGTTGTTGCGTCTGTTCATGCCCAGTATGTGTTTAAACGGTTATAGGGTGGGGATCTCCGCAGTTTCCAACTTATGACCCAGGAATTATGTCCTCACGGGTGGGGATAGACCCTTGAGTCGATACTGCTTGATGGTTGAATCCCGTTTAGTGTATAATACATTATATGGTTTTAGTGTGGGTCTCAACGGTTACCAAGTTTTGACCCATTGGATATTTCCACAGTGGTGGGGATGTACACTTAATATACACTAACTGGGGATGAACAGACGGATTCAACTAGTGTCCAAGATATGATCCAAGGCCGCTATGCTTCCAGGGGTGGAGATGGACTCCGGGGCCAATGTTAGTTAGATGGTTGTATCCATCTGTTCATGTTCATTAAATGTATTCATGCTCTGTAAGAGTATAACCGTGTTTTTATAGAAAACGTAAGTTAAAGGTTCTCCTAATATAAGTCTATGTAAAACATGTGACCCTTGGGTGTGACCAAATTTGTCCACATGGTCTCGATTTGAACAAAACTAATAGAGAACCATACGCTTATGATTCATGCAAAATATAAGATCTCTAGCTCTTACAGTTTTAGCGAATAAGACATCTTAAAGATTTTCCTATATAACTCTATGTAAAACTCTGACCCTAGGGACGGGGTAAGGGTGGGGTAAACTTTGACCCCAGAGTCATCATTTGAACAAACTTGGTAGAGGACCATAAGTTTATACTGCATGGCAACATATGAGCGTTTTAAGTGTTTCCCTATATAGTCTTATTTAAAACATGTGACCCCTTGCGCGAGGCCAACTTAGACCCCGGAACCACCATTTAACAACCTTTGTAGAGGACCATCAGATTATGCTACATGCAAAATATTACACCTCTAGTTCTTGTAGTTTCAGAGAAGAACATTTTAAAACATATTTTCCAATATTACTCTATGTTAAACTGCAATTCGCCGGCGGGGCCAAATTTGAACCCGGGGTCATCATTTAAACAAGCTTGATAGAGGATCATAGGTTATGCTACATGCAAAATAATGTACCTATAGCTCTTGTACTTTCAGAGAAGAAGATTTGTTTGAAAATATTTTCCTAAATAACACTATGTAAAACTGTGACCACGGGGCAGGGCCAGATTTGCCCCTAGGTTCTCTATTTGAACAAACTTGATAGAGTAGAGAACCATAAGCTGATGCTACATATAATATATGAGAGCTATATCTTGGGGTTTCAGTTTTTAGATTTTCCCTATATAAATCTATGCAAAATGCAACATCTCCATATACAAACTTCGGACCCCCGGGGCGCATTTGAACAAAACAAGTATTTTCACTGCTTCTTTAGAAGAAGAGCTTTTAAGGTTTAGACCTTTTACGGTGGCCTACTTGGATGTGTCGTTGACATAATTTTAACAAATACATGTATGAAAAATATTGACCTATGGATTATCCATGCGAAGTTTGAACAGCATTGACTTACGACATACGACGGACGAAGAGTGATCCCAATAGTTCAGCTGAGCTAATAAAAGACAAGGTATATGACATCACAAACACTAGTTGTGATAATAGGGCTACCGTATCAGCCAAACAAGACCGCTGGGGTTTAAAACAGGTTATATGGTGCACCAATCCCCACCTTTACCCTGTTATCCCAATACAACTATAAATAAAAGAATCCCCGCCATGCTATATCCTCTGACAAACTAGGCAGCATTAATAGGCAATATAACTATTACACAACGCTGATCATGTATATATGAATGTAAAATTCGTCATTCATGTGAGCTCGCTTAGATGTGTCACTCAAGGTTGAACATAGGCAACAAACAACATTTCTGTATTCTATTGCTCCAAATAATAATCTAATCGTAGTGTTAACGAGCAATATTTTGTTGTTGATAATGCTGCGTACCGAAAACAGCCATGACATGATTTTTGTCAGTATTTTATAAGTAAAATACTCAATACACTTGACACTTTCGACTAATAAAATAGTGTGTTATGTATCGTACAAATAAAAGGTTTACATATACATGTACACTGTTATTATTGAAATATGTGTAGTTATTTAAGTATTTTTATGAATGACATATTACTTGCATATTATAACATTCTCTCTGTTTTCAGAAATGATTCGCGAAAACGGCAATGGGATTACGGAAGAGGTAAGGCAGCTTAAACAATATTTAATTTTAAAATTAAACAAGAAATGTCGGTTATCCGAATAATGCCCCCGCTGAAGAACACTCAGTGCGTGTGAATTAACATGTTACTGAATGCAGACCTAAACGCAAAAAAGCAAGGTAAACAATCTAAGTGTGACCTTGACTTTGTGGTCACAGGTGATTGGATATGTGATATAATGCTAGTGTATTACCTTATTACCTTAGTAATCAACGAATAAAATATGGATGTAATACATGTAAGCAATCTGAGAATATTAGCAAATATATAACTTTAACATTTAACTGAAAACACACCTGAACGCAAAACTTCCTCTGTGGTCGCAGGTGATCAGAAATATGACGGAATGTTTTTGTACGACCTTAGTAATCAACACATAAAATGTAGTAATTCGTTATATCGTTTTTAGAATATGAGCGAAAATATAGCTTTAACATTTTACTGAAGGCAGACCTAAACGTAAAACTTCCCAGTGTGTGACCTTGACCTTGTGGTCGCAGGTGATCAGCCATATAACGGAATGTTTTTGTACGACCTTAGTAATCAACAAATAAAAGTAATATGAGAAAGCATTTTGAGAATATGAGGGAAAGATGTAACCTTAATATTTTACAGAAAGCAGACCTTAACGCAAAACTTCCAAATCTGTGACCCTGACGTTAATGTTACGGGTAATCAGAAAGATTACGGAATGTTTTTGTAAGATCTAAGTAATTACGGCGGCGTCGGCGGCGGCGTCCGCACTTTAAATCAACTATATCTCAACAACCGCTGCTCGAATTTTTCTGAAACTTTGTCAGATGCTTTCTTGGGTCAAGGGACATCACATAATGCCAAATTTGCAAAGGTCAAGGTCATATTTTGCGTTATTTTCCAAAAACGTACCTTTGGTTAGGTAACGTAACCTTGGTTAAGTAACTTAATAACCTCGGTTAACTGTATGTGATTGCCGCATTTTCTTTGTTTGATACCTGGTCATATGTATTGTTGGCATTGGTGGACATCACTGAACGGCAAAGATTACCAAGGTCAAGGTCATATTTTGCTTATTTTCCCCTAACCCTTGTTAGGTAACTTAACCTCAGTTAACTTTATGTGATTGCCTCACTTTATGTCTTTGATTCTTTGTCATATGTATTGTTGGCATTGGTGGACATCGCTGAACGACAAAAAATAACAAGGTCATGTTTTGCGTTATTTACCCTAATAGCTAGGGACCAAAATGGTCGAATGTGGACAGAGTGGACAAAAGCACCAAACTTTATGTGATAGTAGTTGGTAGTCTAACTTGAAAATCGAAAAGGGCCCCTAAGGTCACAGGTCATTCTGTTACTATTTTTAGCACAATTCAAGATGGCCGCCATCCAAATGCTTCAATACAGCATATAGTGTTAATTATGGCTTAACCCAAAGAAGATTTACACAGAAATGTTTTTTTTTGTTTTTGGCTTAGATGTAAGCTCCTCTATAATATATTAAATGTCCCTCTGAGGGCCCTCTCCCACCATGTTAACTATTTTTAGCACACTGCAAAATGGCCGCCATCAAAACGCTTAAATATAGCAACATATTCTTAATTATAGCTTAACTCAAAAAACAAACATTTAGACAGAAGTGTTTTATTTTATTTGTGGCTTATATTTAAGCTGCTGTGTAATATAATAAATGTCCCCCACATAACCACACCCTACCCCACCTCATGTTACTATTTATATCACATTTCAAAATGGCCGCCATCCAAGTGCTTAAAGATAGCAATATATTCTTAATTATGGTTTAACCCAAAGACCATTTACACAGTTTTATTTTGTGTTTGGTTTAGTTTTAAGCTCCTCCATAATGTATTTATTAAATACTTGTTTGTTTGTTTAGGTTAAGACTCCTATTTAGCATATTAAAAGCCATTCTTCCAGATTGCATTATGATACATCTGTGATGTAAGTATTCACCAACATATTTACAGAACATAGGACAGCTGGCTTGAAGTTGCCCACACCCATGCAGTCTCATGCAGGCCATCCTTATGTAACACGTAAGAGTGTTCAGAACATACAGGAAGGTGGCTAAAATTACCCGCACCCATGTAGATACAGGCCATTACCTTTCATGTTACATGTACGGATATACCCCATGTATTGTACGGAACACAGAAGCATTGTCTTCATATCATACAAACAGCCACACTCATACAGATACAGGTCATACCTGTCACGTTACACGTAATTATAGAGACACATATTGTACGTAACATAGATGCAGAAGGCTTCAAGCTGCCCATACCCAAACAGATACAGACCATACATGTTATGATACACTTAAGGATACACTTACATATTTTACAGAACCAAGAGGAAGCGGGCTTCAACATACCTAAACTCATACAGATACATGTCATTCTAGTCGTGTTACACTTCAGTATGTACCCACGTATTGTAAAGAACATACTTGTAGATACAGAAAGATTCAAGTTGCCCACACTAATACAGATATAGGCCGTTCCTGTCATGTTACATGTAAGATCACAACCTTATATTTGACACAACACTGAGACAGTGGGCTTCAAGTTACCCAAACTTATACATATATACATACCATACATGCCAGTCCTGTCAGGTTAAATGTAAGCCCACACCCGATTATTGTATTGAACATAGAGTAAGAATGCTTCAAGTAGCCAATACTCATACAGATATAGGCCATACATGTCAATTTACGCGTAAGTATACACCCATGTAGTGTACAGAACATAGCTTCAGAAGTCTCCAAGTAGCTCATACTCATACAGATTTAGGCCATACCTGTCATGTTACACCGCATATTGTACAGAGCATTGATACAGTCAGATTAAAGCCACCAATACTCACATAGATACAATCCATACTTGTCATGTGATACTTAAATATAAATCCACAGAGTGTCGGAAGGCTTTAAGCTACTCACACTCAAAATGATAAAGGCCGTACCATACACGTAAATATACACCCACATATTGTACAGACACAAACATATAGATTTAGAAGGCTTCAAGTAGCTCATACTCATACAGATACAAGCCATACCTGTAAAATGTTACAAGTCAGTACACACCCACCCATTGTAAAGAACCTTCAAATTACCCATTCCCACACAGATTCAGGCCCCGTACCTATCATGTTACACGTAAGATCACACCTACATATTTGTACAGAACATAGATACAGCAGGTTTCAATATACACACCCATACATGTACAGGCCACACCTGTCAAGTTACTCACAAGACCGAACCCAAGATGGCTTATATTTAACGGTCCCTTCTTATAAAAGGATTTAAACAAAAACACAATCATAGCGGAAACTAAAACAAATATGTTTTTATTGAATTATTGCAGAAATCAGCAGTTTTAGTTCTTTATTTTTCTTTTTTTTGGGCAAAATACCCATATGTATCCCTTGATTGATTGATTGATTGACTGATTTAATTAATTACATGAAAGGTATCATTACACTGAGTGTGATATAGTAAGTTAGGGATATTCTGACATTCCATAATAATAAATCAAATAATGAATAAGCATTTTAAAATATATGTTTATTAAAGAAATCCATTTTTTTGTTATTTGTTGACCCTAAAAAATACATTTAGGGATTCACGAACCTGTGGGGACCCTTTTAAAAACAAGACGAAATGTATAAAATATCAATATACCTAATATGGCAAATGAAATAAGTGATAAGTTAAACAAATATTAATTTTTTTTAATGAACTATTCCAGAAATCAGCAGTTTTAGTACTTTATTTTTATGACATATATCAATACACTTAAATGGGTAACTAAAATGATGAATAAGTATTTAAATATATTTTTATTGAATTAATCCATAAATCGTTTTAGATATTTTTCTAATATTTTGACCAAAAAAGAAATACATTCAGGGATTCACGAACCTTTGTGGACCCTTTTAAAAAAGAAGCCTCATTAATATGGTAAAAGAAAACAATAGATACGTTAAAGAAATAATTTTTTATTGAACTATTCCAGAAATAAGTAGTTTTAGTGTTTTTTTTACTTTTTTCCATATTTTTTGCCAAAAGACCCATATTTATGCCTTTATGTATTTATTATTTCATAGGAATATATCATAACACTTAAATGAGTAAATAAAATAATGAATAATGGCATTGGTGGACATCGCTGGACGACAAACAATACCAAGGTCAAGGTCATATTTTGCATTATTTCCCCCAAACTTAACCTTAGTTAGGTAACTTAAACTTGATTAGGTAACTTAACCTCAGTTAACCTTATGTGGTTGCCTCATTTTATGTCTTTGATCCTCGGTCATATGTATTGCTGGCATTGGTGGACATCGCTGAACGACAAAAAATACCAAGGTCAAGGACATATTTTACATTATTTTCACAAAACTACACTCTGGTTAAACCACTTAACTACAGTATCTTCACTTCTTATGATTACCTCGCTTTTACTTGTTGGATATTTGGTCATATGAAGTGTTGTCTTTGGTGGACATCATTTAAGCACACATTTAACAAAATATGTCATATGCCGCGGTGGGCGAGACACCCTCAGACCGAGATCTTGTTAAATTACGTATTAAATTCTTTTCTCAATCAGCACTGGAGCTCTTGAACACAAAAGTATTCACGCAATAAAAAAAGAAAAAGAAAACATTCATTTATTTTTCATAAAAAAAGAAAAAAGAAAATATGCAAACCTTATCTGTTACATAACAGGACAAAGAATAAAAAAACGTAGTGAAATATTATGTAAAAAATAGTGGCAACGCGACGGACAAATTGTTTCATATATAGACCCCACTTCTTCGAAGCGAGGGTATAATAATAAAATATCGTTTGTATGTGGCCTCTATGCCTGTGACAGTTATAATAAGAGTGACATTGTTGTTTACAGGTAACAGCAAATGCAGTGGTCATACGTTTTAAAGATCAGGATAATTACAGCAGAGGAAGTAGTGGAACGTGGACATTCAAGTCACCTTTATCGGTCTTTATGTCTTTCCTGACTGATCTGCTGGGTACGTGTTTTTCTGATGCTTTAAACATTTGCATTTCACCACATGAACATAGGCTTCTATCAAAGTAAATGGACCATATCACACATACAGTACACTAGTTGTAATCTGTGCTCGTTAAATATTGTTTCGTTCAAGCGGTATGTAAATTATCCTTTCTAGATTTTATTGAAATGGATGGATTCAAAGCTGGATATTTCGTTCGTTCGCATAACTAATATGAAAAACAACATGAGTGCTGTGAACGAAACTTCTAAGTTGCAAAAAGCAATAATCTTGGAAGGGAAGGAAAGTTACATTTAATTCTTCTTAATGCATAATTAATATGAAAACATTTATTTCAAATAATAGCTTATCATCTGATAAAGACAAATGTTTGAACTATAATTATGTATGTGTTGATGACGAATACATAATTGTAGTTTTCATACTGTATTTAAGTAAATGTTTTTGATATCTATGTTCATAGCTCGAAAGCGATGACGCTTTTTGTAATTTTGTCCAACCTGTTTATTTTCATTAAGTCAGTCACGTTATTTGTTTAAAACTCGTTGCTTTGTAAATTGAAGCCGTTTCATTACTGTAATTAATGTAAAGAGATTGCAGCTTTTTACAACCTAAGTTTGCTCGTCTGCTTGAGCCAAACGCGTATTGTCAAATATGAAACGTTAAAGGATAATATGTGGTGGGTTATGTCTTGTTTTAGTTTATTATCCGAAAGGAAATGTCTAAGGTAGCTATGTACCATTCGATTAATAACAGCATATTATACATATGATATATGGCGGAAATTCCCGAGTTGCGTTTCCCTTTTCCTTTAAAGTCCAGTTTAAATAAATAATGTTGATAATATTGGTGGAAAACAGTTAAAATGGCTTTTTAAGCTATTCAATTTCTATTAAAATGCATAATTATTTGTGTATCTTGTTTATGTTTTCCTTTACTGCATCCAACCAAACATAAATTATGTAATATCTTACTACAGATATCATTAGACATGGCAACAAAACGCTCAACAGCAGTGGTAGCAAACCGTTACTATATTTTTACACAATAAAAAACCAAGGCTTATTTCATGCTGCACAGACATTTTTTAAAACATATTTTGATAATAACTAAAAAATATACAAAAGCACCGCATTATATGTCCATCTGCCAAGGTATGTTGTGAAGTGCATGTCCTAGGTATGTCAGGTCAATTTGACATTAACCTTTGATTTAATGACAAAATAATAAAATAATGTATAAGGGTTGTTGAGCAATATGTGTATAAATGTACAACATTTTAGGTCAAATAAATAGCAGCCGGGTAAACATTTTTCGTAATCCGGTCAGTGACATTGACCTTCGACCTTCCAACCATACAATGAATAGGGATCGTTGTTGCACAATGGCTACTATTTGTATACTATTTCAAATTTATTGGTGTAATAGTAATAAAATTACAGCTAAGAATATATTTTTTGTGATAGTAGTTATTGTTTTACCATGGGTACTATATCTTTAAAGTTTAAACATTGTAGGTCGAAACCTAACACATTAATTTGGAATAAGTGTTTCTCTGCATTTGATCATTGACATACCAAAAGCAAACAAGTATCTTGAGCAGCAGTCACAACATCCATTATTTCCTCGCTGAATGCATGATATGAGTGATGCAGTAGCCAATTTTACGCTTCTTCCTGAATAGCTACAGTGACATTTACACTTAAGTAGGACTGTCAATCCTATAACACACGATTAATCCTTAACCGGCTAATTATGTATAATGGACTGTTCTTTCTTTGAATTAATACCATTCCATTTATGGGACAATATTTGTCTGAGTAACATGATTGATCAGCAGACGGACATTGTAAACCCTGATCAGCCTGCGAGAATTACCACTTCATTTCGCATCATTTTGTTCTGATTATTGTTTATACAACTGTTTGCTTATTTTGCATGTATTTATATATGCCAGTATATTGCATTGTATATTTATTTATATCAGTGACAAATACATATTGTACAAAATATGACATATATAGAACATACAAGTAGCATAAAATGTACATAGGCAACATTGAGCAAAACTGGATTGTACCCAGCCTAACTTGGCTTACTAGTCACCATCTTATAATTGCATTAAATCGCTAAAGCAATGTTTAAATTGATATCTAGAATAGTTGCATTGAATGTTGTTGGAAAACACAGTATAGGTTATTTAGAGCCGCACCAGAGAGAGGGGAAGGATGCATAGGAATCCGGGAACCGTGCCCTACTCATATTATCGAATACATTTCTATGGTTCTTTAACGTGCTCGGAGGATAGACCGATACACGGGACCGCCCGGTTTACGTCCCCATCCGACGGACGAGGCTAAGGGAAAGTGTCTTTCCCAAGAACACACCGACGAAACTCAGTGGCACCATGGAGGATTGAATCCGGGGACTCGGGTTACAAATCCGCCGCGCTTCGCCAGCCCTCTGATATCTGGAATATGAATAGGTTTAAGAAAAGGTTCATGCATATTTATACAAATATGATAATATGAGGACCATGGTGTCATACCCGAAGTACTGTAAACTCAGTGAGATACATATTTAAATAATGTGAAAACAAAAACAATCAAATAATTAAAAAAACAACAACATATTGTTACTCTTGAATTATTGATATTTTTTAAAGCATTTTGGATAAAGTGTCCAGTACATTTGATAAGCTTATATTCAGGAAAAATGACTTTCACCTTTTTCGTTCTCAGATAACATTCTATCAAGAACAAATTATCAAATTTATTGTTTAGCATGTGCTTATGTCCTTCATGTTTGCTACAATGTTGCAAACAATTGTTTTTTGCACTCCACCGCATTTATTAATAACTATTTACAGAGACGTTGCTTCCTGGGGATACAACGGATACGTCCAAACTCAATTTCAGTTCGTAAACAACTTGCTCTAAGTTGAGCAATCACTGATCTTTTCGATTTATTTAGGTTCATGGAAACATATTTTTCGGTGCACCAATCCCTCTCAGAACAGAACAACAGAACAATCTTTTATTATGTACAATCTCAGGCAACATGAGTTACAACATGAGAGAATTATTATGCATACAACAAATTATACAATTACTAACTTTGAATTAAAAAGGATCACACACACACACACACACACACACACACACACACCCCACTTGAATGGTGGAAAAAGTTAGGGGGATAACAGTTGCGTGGAATAGCATTGCAGCTTCAAATGTGAAGCATGTACATATATATATATATATATATACTTATTGTTTAACCGCTTGTAATATAATTCGAACAAAGACACATAGATTAATTTGGATTTTGGTTGACTAATGAAGCTCCTTATATTTGATAACATTTGCGTGACAGTAAAAATACCGTGGAATGTATTTTTTACGCAGAAGTTCGAAATAAGGGCATTTTAAGAGATAGTAAAATTCGTCGCCAATATCAGAGTCATACAGAGTACAGCGCCTTAAGGTAAATACTGATAAGCGATCCTTCGGAATCAACAAACACAAACGAGAGAGACGAGTAGCAGATTCGGTTTTTATTGAGTCTGGTCATGAGAGGTAATATAAGGTGCAACACCTCTCAAGTCCCCTAGCACCGGCTTAAGCGGTATTCTACTTTAAAGTCACACAGATTGTGCTTGATGATCCCAAAGGATTAGTAAGTAATAACACTAAGGCGAAGTAAGCTAATCAGTAGGCGTATTGACCACTGACTATTCCAAGTCCAACACTCGTTATGCTGTGTATTGTCCTATCTATTTACTATTTTCTTGCTTATTTGATTTAGTTTGTGGAAAAAGATCTCCAAACGTTCTGAATGTTATTATGATACGTTTCTCTGAAACAACGGAGATTCTGAGAATTTTCTCCGTCTTAAAAGATGCATTTTATTGCATTAATAATGGACAGTCTATGAAACAAGAAGAATCTCATGAAATTATACTGACGGTCAGAGAAAACGCACCATTAACTTCATATGTTTATGCTGTTGTTTTATTCGCAAACCATTTGGAATAAAACTGCTGAACAGATATTTTCTATGTTTTAAGTACTGAATCTTGATACCTAACTTGTCCAAGCGTCTATTGGAAGGCTTTTAGGACAAGCAGTTATGCAGTTATTGACCTTGTAATTTGACATTGTTTACTATGGATAATCAGATAAGCAAGTAAAAAATATTAAATGACTTGTTAGATGGATTATATAATATTTTGTCCAAAATGCCTCAAATTCTAATTTAACAGTTGTTGTGTGGTGCGTTTTCCCTGACCTTGAGTATATTAAAAGTGCTGGTGTAGTAAAGCATTCACTCTTTAGTATACATAATAGAAAGTAATTGCAACATATACACTGTTTTAGGAATTTTAAATTCGCAATTGAGTACGAGTGTGGATTAATTATTATAACGTCCAGTTCCATTTGCCTTTTCCTCTAGAAATTGAATGTACCAGCATTAGCCTATTTAATGGCTTATCATCATATTGAATTAGGTTATTTAGAGTCACATGAGAGAGAGAGAGAGAGATAGAGAGAGAGAGGGGTGAATACAACTTCATGAACATTTATACAAGCATGGCGTTTAATATCGGAACACCTTATATTTATTTATATCTTCTAGGCGAGCATGTCTATATTTATTTATATATTCTAGGCGAGCAAGTCGTTAAAACGCTGTTTAAGGATCACTGGTATGATATGGCTACTCTTGAGCGGAGTTTGGCATACAAATGTCTCACATTCGATTCGCAAACAGAAAAGAAGATAAATATCAAAATACCTGCCACCATGTTAGAGGTAGTAAAAGATATGACAGGAAAGACTTTTCTAGAGACAATTTCTCAAACAGGTGTTGCAGACCAGATTTCAGTTATAGGTAAGTCATTTTTCTATTTTTCAATCTTAAGTGATTTGCCGTCCATAGTAAGTGTATCTATTTTCCAAAAGCATCGTCAATCCGTCTATCAGCCCTTAGAAATGAACAGTCTTTGAAAACGAGAACGTCTTCTCATCTATATAATTCATGACCCTGTTTATGATAACACCTAACACTATTAATAGTAGGTTAAGTTATTTGCCCCGTACAAATAAATATATAATATATTGTTATGTTTATTTACGATGATGTTAAAACACTGTCAAAACAAACAGGAAATCAACTACTCATATCCAATACAAATCTCAGTTTTAAGCTTTACTGACAAATTACCTGACTAGCTCATGAAATGGTATGGATTTTGGCATCCATTTTCGGCTTTTAAAATTCGCACCTCGCATGAAACTGCACTGGTTATTTAAATGCAACTTGGCCATAACTTTTTATCTTGCCATTGAACGTGCCCTATTATGATTTTATTTTCTGTTAACACGCATCATTCAATATGGCCACTTACTCAAAGCATGCGAACATAAAGAAAATAAATGTGAACGAGATCTTTTCAAAACACTACGCACACTATATTACTTAGGTAGACCTTAAGCCGGTGATTATTTTGTGGCCTTCCTATTTTCAAATGGTCGCCAATGTGATGCAAAGTTTAAATAGAGTAATGAAATAAACACATATTTATCTCTAAAATCGCTTTCTGAGCATATATACAAATTGGTCATAATGTCAGTCCTCCGTTGTCCGTCGTCAGTCTGTTATCTTTTCCAAAATCGTCTCCATCCATTATGGCCGAATTAACTAAAAAATAGACAAACAATAAAAACATTTCCAACAACATCTCCGCAGTCGCCTTTTCAGTTGAATTATAACTTCATCTTTTGATATGTCAGTCTTTAGACAGGACGTATCATGTCGTTGTACCTCTGTCCGTCTTTCAAGGTATAAGGACGTCTAAACAATAAAACGTTGTATAAATTGTCCGAATGATCCAATGAATCCTTCCAAAAATGGACTGTAATTCTCTAAAGAATATGTTTCAATTATTTCCCTTAAAAAAGGTTTATCCAGGATCTTCAAACTTTCCTTTTATATCTTAGATACCAGTGCTAAGGCATTGGGACTTGCAACAAATACCATTCTTTACTCACAAAATAAAACAATCTCTAAAGGACCATTAACTCTTAAATTACTATCTTTGAGTTATTGGTCATTGAAATATGATGTAGCCTGGAATTTAACGTCAATTTCAAAGTTAGGATCATATTGTGGCTAATAACTTAAGGTAAGCTTATCAGATTACGCCTTGTCCGTCCGTCGTCCGTTAACTTTTTCTTGTGGAAAATCTATCCCCTTAATTTTTTCCCGATTTTAACCAAACGTACACAGTAGTTATAAGTACATATCCATAATTTCTCGGATGCGTTCTTTAATCAGCCAGATTCGGTCGCTAATAGCTCAGTTATGTGCCCTTGAAGCTCAGTTATCTGCCCTCAAATTGGAAACAAATGCATGATTTTGTCTTGTTGGTTTTCTAGCCCTTCTATATTTCATTGACTTTTAACCAAACTTACACAGTAGTTACATATATCCCTACTATTTTGACGAGCTTTTTTGATCGCTATTAGCTGGGTTATATTCCCTTGAATTGGCAAACATTTGACAAAATATGCATAGTTTTGCCTTGTTGGCCCTCCAGCCCTTCTATTTTTGATTCGATCTTAATCGAGCTTACATAGTAGTTGATTTTCATATGCTATTGCTAATTGCTGAGTTATCTGCCCTTGATGGGTCGAAATAAAGCCCCTATGTTTTTGGTAGATCTTACCCAACATTACACAGTAGTTATACACCCATAAGATCGCGAACGAGTGTTTGAACCAGCCAGATCGACTCGATGATGGTTGAGTTACGACTCTTGAATTATCGAATATTTCATAAAAATCTCTCGTTACTATAAAACACTTAATTTACCGTCCGATCTTAAAGATGAACACAATCAAGAAATCCGTTGTTAATGTGTTTATAATTATTAAATATCATTATAAATACGATGTTTACTATGTTATTGATGTATGGTTAGTGAAAACATGTTTTTTAATTAAAGATAAAAATCGTAAAGGCGAACAGGCTTGCTAAAAAATCGAAACAAATCTAAGAGAGAAAACTCTTCCTCGTATAACCGGCCGTGATTATGTCCTTGGACTTAATAGAAGCCATTTGTACACTTGGAAAGCATGCAAAAACAATGCAATGTGTGTTAAAATGTCGGAATTGAACGATCATGATGCTAAGTCGGAGGAAATGGCCGTGATTAGACGATTAGATTAATTTGTTTTAGTCTATTAAAAATTCAGGAGAAGTTCTTGCAAATTTGCAATAAACGTCAAGTTTCACCTATTAGCACTTATGACTTCTCTACACTATAAACAAGCTTACCTCATCATCCTATCAAAAACAAGCGTATTGCTCTTATTCAAAAACATTTGCTAGAGAAAATACTACATGTTTGGCCTGTAATAATATTAAAGAGGTTTTTAACTAACGGCAGTTTAAACTATGTGGACTTGCCAAGAAGTTTGTGAAGCACTTATCTTCCTATTAGATAATATTTTCGTCAGGTACGGAACAACAGTTTATAGACAAATTGTTGGTATCCCTATGGGTACGAACTGTGCACCCATGTTGCATATTTGCTTTTAGATTGCTATGAACGAGATTACTAAATTCCATTATGTTTATTTCGCTCTTCGGGGCATTTCATTTTATTAAATACTGGGACCATAGGCCGTACGACATGGGGAATACATTAAAGAATGCTAACTCCATGTCCACCGCCATATGCATGCCATCTTCGGGATGGTTAAAATTGTGTGCTGTTGATTTTATTAATATTGAGTTCTGCTCAACCCGGGGCTAGAGGCCGTGAGCGGTAGCTAGCATATTTCACTACCACTCATGTACAGTCTCAATCAAACCGAGACTGCAATATTTCGTATGTGTCGTGTTCGGCCGTTTCCAAAGGTCCATTATCATACACTTTTTTCATGTTGAGTCTTTCACCAGATACCCAGGCAGATGTTATTGAAGCCTTTAATGACCCATCTCGGTACCTGTATGACATATTTAACTTTGACAACCCTTTCTTTTCTACTATGGTTAATAATATAGACCTTAAAGAACTTCAACTTAACAAAGCGAATACTTCTGATACAAACGCTTCCTTTCTCGATGTACATCTCTCCATTGAAAATGGTGAAATAATTAACAAAATATATGACAAGAGAGATGATTTTAATTTTGATATTGTTAATTATTCCTATTTAGATGGAGATGTTCCCCGAGCAACTTTTTATGGGGTCTATGTGTTTCAACTTATTCGTTTTTCTAGAGCTTGTTCTCGAGTTGAGGACTTTAATATTCGTAAACTTTGTATAACTAAAAAGCTACTCCATCAGGGCTACCGTTACCATAAACTTCGTAAAACCGTTGCAATATTTTATGATCATAACCTGATCTTAATATAAATTAACTCTTATACGACAAGGACTATCACAACCTGACTTCTATGGTGACGTGATTTACAAACTTCGTAAGATCCTTGGTCATGATCACTTTCATACTATCTTGTTAAACTTGTTATACAGTTTATCACAATAGGTTATAACCCTATTATTTTGAAACGCACTCATGCTTGGTAGTAGACCCATTTACAGTTCGCCACTATGCTTTCCTCTTTAATTGACCGGACAGGCTGTGGACACTATGATGACGTCTACCTAAAGCCCAAAAGGACGGTGAAGTTTGATGTTTGTCTGAAATATTGTCTTGTCGTGCCCTCAGTGGTTTGTTCTCTTGTTGCTCTAGCTTCTGCCAAATCATTGAGAAACTCCTTTGAGGCTATCTAGGCTATTGTTTTTTGTATTTATGTTGCGTTATTTTTGGTTAGGTAAGTTAACCTCAGTTAACCTCAGTTAACTTTTTCTGATAACTTTAGTTTCTTTGTTTGATACTTGGTCATATGTATTGTTGGCATTGGTGGACATCGCTGAATGACAAAATATACCAAGGCCAAGGTCATGTTTTGCGTTATTGACCCTAAACATCAGTTTTGTTAGGTAAGTTAACCTCAGTTAACTTTTTCTGATAACTAATTTCTTTGTTTGATAGTTGGTCTTATGTATTGTTGGCATTGACGACAAACATTACCAAGGCCAAGGTCATATTTTGCATTATTTTCCTCAAACGTAACCTTGGTTAGGTAACTTAACTTCAGTTAACTATATGTGATTGTCTCACTTTATGTCTTTGATACTTGGTCATATGTATTGTTGGCACTGGTGGACATCGCTGGATGACAAAAAAAAACAAGGTCAAGGTCAGGTTTTGCGTTATTTACCCTAAACATCAGTTTGGTTAGGTAAGTTAACCTTGCTTAGGTAACTTAACCTCAGTTAACGTTATGTGGTTGCATCACTTCATGTCTTTGATACTTAGTCATATGATTGTCTCACTTTATGTCTTTGATACTTGGTCATATGTATTGTTGGCATTGGTGGACATCGCTAAATGACAAAAAATGCCAAAGTCAAGGTCATATTTTGCATTATTTTCCAAAACCTACACCCTGTTTAAACCATTTAACTTCAGTAACTTAATTTTTTATGATTAGCTCGCTTTTATTTGTTTGATACTTGGTCATATGAAGTGTTGTCTTTGGTGGACATCATTTAATAAAATAATTCACATTCCGTTTGCCGTGGTGGGCGAGACACCCTCAGACCGAGGTTTTGTTTATATTGCATATTAATGCTGCCTTGTTGGTTAGAGAATAGTTCATGGTGGGGATTTATTTTTTATTAACACTGTCCCGTTTTATTGGTATGACAGTAAGGTAAGTGTGAGGTTTGGTGCACCCTAGAACCTGGTTTAACCCCCAGCGGCCTTTTATGCCACTGACCGTTCCAAGGCGGTATCCCTATCGTCAACCCTTTCGTGTTTGTGATGTCTTTTCATCTGAGGATGAAAATACCTCGGATTCATCAACCGATGTGGAATTTGAACCGAAAAGTACAGACATTGGAACATATATTTATTACGGATATTTTATAATTGATCAATAACCATAATAATTGAAACAGCATTCTTATTTCTATAGTAGATTATATGTGGATTTCAAGTATGACACGATATCCACGTGTCCCCAACTAACAAAATGCTACGCATCAACTAATCAACTATTGCAATAGTTTATATATATATATATATATATATATATCTGAACCTTAATCTTAATCGCTATGAGGTGTAATTGGTTACTGTGAGAAAACGGGACAACCAATAAGTATTTAAACAGATTGTATATTATATACTAGTATATATGTTTTAGAATATATGCTTAAAAGACACGCAAAAGACACGCAAAAGTTCACCTTTAAACAAACTTTCACAGAATGGGTATAGTAATAAGCTTAAGATATTGGACAAGTATTTTAACCACATATATACGATGTTATCAAAGTTCCACTGAATCATCTGTAAACAATAAATAGTTTCAGTGACCTGGCTACCGCCATAGCATTTCCATTTGTCATTCAGTACAAATCAAACATTTGCAGAAATTGTAGAACAATCAAATCTTGTACATGTTATTTTATCATGCATATCCTATGGTATTAAACTGAGATACCTGTCCTTGAGCAAAAGTTACATAACTTGGCCTTGCTACCTTTATAGCATTTGTTACATCCAATATTGCATGTTTATTTACAGAATGTATATAATAATAATGCCTTAGACAAGCTCTTCAATCATGAAGCTCTTCAATCATGCCACAATTCGGAATCGGGGTATAACAATTGAATGGGCTGATATCCAAGCTTCTACCTGAGAAATGTATTTCAACTCGGAACAACATATGCCGAGTCGTAGTCAAATAGTCGTAGTATTGATATGTTAAATATTGAGGTTTTTGATCAACTCGGGGCAATAGTGAAGGGTAGCGAGCATATTTTCACTACCGTTCATATGAACAGTTTCAATCAAAACGAGAATGCAATATGTTTTATATTTATCGTTTTCGGCGATTTCCAACTTTCATACTATTTTAATATAATTATAAAAGCCGAACAAGAATTGTTGTTTTCACAGAACACAGTCAACCAAAAACACGCAATCAACACACACACACGCACGCACGCACGCACGCACACACACACACACTTGCAAATAAATAACGAATTAGAAATTTCACCGTATAACTTGATTTATTTACAGGCGACAGTTTACGAATAGATTCCGGCATCATGAGAGGATTCTTGAAAGAAGCCGTAGACAATATCATAGACCATACCGCCACTTTCCTGGATGGATGTGATGCCATAGTATTGGCAGATGCATTTTCATATTCACCAATACTACAGGATGCTGTCAGAGACACATTCACCGGTGTAAGGGTTATTACCCCCGGAAATGAACAGGAAGCGAATATGCTGCAACACAAAGCGGCTATGCTGCAGGGTGCAGTAATCTATGGCCATTACAAGTATTCAACTTAAAACATCAACATTTGATATTCGTGGTAAAAGGCTCTAAAATCACGATGGCGTCCAAGATGGCCACCAAAATATTAATGTTTACCAACCACCCTAAGTTGACCCAAAATGCAAATTTGGTGTAGAAATTGTAAATCAAGATTATGTGCTTTACAATTTTAAATTGTTTTTAACTCGTTATCATACTTTTAATAGAATAATTATGTGACGACATACCCATAAACAACGGTGAAAATGCAAACAAACTAGAAAAGTGGAAATTCGTTTTAAAGGGAATGTAGCGACACAGCCAAACAATTATCAAAATTGGATGATAAACAAGGAAGATATGATCATTTGAATGTTGTTGTAAAACGGATATGGGAGCCGCCATTATGAGAAATATGACGTCATAGTTCTAAGTGATCATATATGGAATATTGATAAATGTCATTTAAAGTCAAGAACATCACTGAAAATGTATGCAAACTCCTTTACTGGTCATATCCATTAAGTATAAATATTTTTCGTACAGTTGCTGTCAGTTTTTCTTATAAATTAGTAAGTTTTCATATTTGTAAATATTCCGTATATGGTCATTTAGAACTGTGATGTCATAGCTTTCAACATGGGGCTTACACATCCGTTTCAACAGAACCTTCAAATGGTCATATCTTCCTTGTTTATCATCCGATTTAGATAATTATTTCACCCTTATTCAAGTATTTCGGAACTCTCAATAATGCAATAATGAAGAGAGTTTGTCTTTATCGCTACATTCCCTTTTATAGCTATCAGGATGTAGGTTGTTTCTCACCAGAATGATTACTATATACTACAATGTTCATCATGGTGTCTAGAACTATTAATCTCTGCGAAAAGCCTTAAATTCAAGATAGCGTCCATAAGCTTAATGCCACCAACATTGTGATTTTTACATATCACTCGACTTGAACTAAGTTGTTTGTAAAACTGGCAATTATAAATGATGAATCTAGAAATTATGACTAGTTTTTTGTTATGAATGACTTAGTATGCGTTTAATGAAATAATATGTAAAACTATAACAACATATGAACACAAATGCCAAAAATCTAGAAACAATAGGTTTGTTTTATGTGCAATACAGTATAGTTGTGAAGTGCACTGTTTCTGGAGAGATAGATTGCTTAATATTAAAAGTATAGATAACAAAGTGTTTCAATGGCTATTATATATACTGCTATAATTTAACAACTCAATGAAATCTAAATCATAGTCATTTATTAAGTAAGTTGCATATTCATGTTTTATTCTAGTAGACAATATGCACACTTCTGCATATTAAATGTGTACCCGATGATTTCATTTAACCGATGTTTTAGTTTTACTTGATCTCTATAGTGAAGTGAATATGTGTTGGTTAAAGCTACAGAGTCCCGATATCAATCGATTTCTTCTTTGTAGGCGTGTCTTTATTTGTAACTTCATGTTCACCAGCTCATGTCGAAATCGGGTATTTAAGCGAGCAAATATAGCGAAGGAAATCATTTACTGTATATACATCGACCAGTGCACATCGTACCTATACACAGGTAACAGTAATTTTTACAAAAAAAAAGTTAGCTTCTTTCGGGGCTCGAACACACGACCTTCTGATTTCAAGTCCTCTGCTCTATCCACTGAACTACGACGCTACTTGAGCAAATAGTATACTAACTACAATATATTATGAGGCAAAATAACTTAACATAATTGAACGCAACTAATGATGGATCAATGAATATGCAGTCCATATTGTCGCACGTGTAAACTAACATTGCCTGGTGTAATACTGTATCTTATCAATATGAAACTAATACTTCGCCTCAAATCAACAATATCTCGACTTGTTATTTAGCGCTTGATGAGTTTGTGTGCGCGCTCTTGTTATTACGTAATGCCTATTTAGTGTTAAAAATGCTACGAAATACCAATAAATAGCAGTGGTCTAGAGGTTCAGTGTACATCTTTCAAATCTTACAAGTGCAAGGCTGTGGTTCAAATACCGTTCCGGGCAACTATTGTTTTATCACATATATTCTGGAGCCGTATATTTATCGATGTTACCTGTACGGAGGCTAAATAAAAATGTGAAATTTTACGTATCGATTTCTCCTTATATACCGACTTTTGGGGTGTTCGTCGATTTGAAAGTACTTCACGCGTGACTCATTCATATTCATGAGTTGTTACCAGTTAAAATAGGGACTGTACAGCTTTAAGGAAGCAAGCACATACTTATGTGTTTTGTCACAGATGCACAACATGTCATTTAGATGTGCTGGTAAATTATTAAGTTGTGGTACCGTAAGCATACCCAAACTATGTTGATCATGGAAGATAAGTGTTGTGCAATTGTTTGTATAAACTGAATGAGTTGTACCTTCATGAAATAAAGAATTAATATTATTATTATTATTATTATTATTATTATCAAGGTATACCATCCATTATGTTGTCCATGTCAATTTGGTATCCACACTTCATGCAAACGTTAAAGTGTGTGATAATATATGTCAATTGTTGGTAAGCATCTGCTTCATTCATGAAAATTGTGAGCATTTGTGATAACTATTCATTAAATTTCACACAATCTACATAATCAACAAATGCAATTTTGTTACGTAGTTACTTTTTAGTTTCATTTCTTACGCAATACAGTTCTAAAGACATACTTAAGATTCAGGTGTATATACTGTCTTGTTGTTTTTCTTCTTTCTTTTTTTACAACAGGCTGTTTAAATATTGGATTTCCATGATTTGCATACACTCATTGCTTTTCAGTCCCCTACCTGTAGTAGACCGGAGGGACTGTAGGGTTGCACTACGGCTGTCTGTCAGTCTGTCACACATCCGCTCAATAACTTCAGTTAGGAATGAGATATTGGAATGAAACTTTATGGGTAGATATCTTATATAAAAGGAAAACTTAAGATTGCATTTCGGGTCCCTGGGGTCAAGGTCATGGTCACTGCTACTAAAAATAGAAAAACGGTTTCCGCTCAATAACTTCAGTTAGGAATGAGATATTGGAATGAAACTATATGCTTAGGTAGCTTATATAAAACGAAAGCTTGGGCTTGCATTTGGGGTCACTGGAGTCAAGGTCTAGGTCACTGCTACTAAATATAGAAAAACGGTTTCCGCTCAATAACTTCAGTTAGGAATGAGATATTGAAAAGAAACTTTATGGGTAGGTAGCTTGTATGAAAAGGAAGCTTGGGATTGCATTTGGTTTCACTGGAGTTAAGGTCACTGTTACTAAAAATAGAAAAACAGTTTCCGCTAAATTTAGTTCGGAATGAGATATTGGAATTAAATTATATAGGTAGGTAGTTTATATGAAAAGCAAGTTTGGGATTGCATTTGGGGTCACTGAGGTCAAGGTCACTGTTACTAGAAATAGAACACACTTTTCTGATCAATATCTCAAGTTTCCTTTCACTGTTTCTAACAATACAAAAACAGTTACCGATCAATAAAGAAAGATAAAAATATCGGACAGGGAAAGCAGCATTCAAGGACGACAGTCAACCACAAAAACAAACACGCAAACAGACAAACGAGAAGGCAAAAGTAATAAAAGATGCAAAGACATCACAAACACAAAAGGGTTGACAATAGGGCTACCGCCTTGGAACTTTAATTTTCATTCGTGAATTTTACCAAAATGTTACCAAAAGGTGTGTTTCATGGAAAGGAATCGACTAAAATTGTAATTTGGTTTCTTTTAGTCAAACACACAACAACTAGGTATCACATGTTTTACAAAATCTTCTTCTCTGAAACTGTAAGAGCCAGAGGTTTAATATTTTGCATTACCATTAGCCTCTGGTCCTCTACTATTTTTGTTGAAATGGTGACTTTGGAGTTAAATTTGGCCCGCCCTAAGCGTCACATGTTGTACATGGACTTATATAGGGAATATATATATATCTTTTTTCTTCTGAAACTACACGAGTCAAAGGTTTAATATTTCTATTTACCATAACCTTATGGTCCTCTTCCAAGTTTGTTCAAAGGATGACCTTAGGGTCAAATTTGTACAGCCAGTAGAGCGATACATGCCCTCTCTCTTGGGCCTCTTGTTTGACAGTTGTATGGCTTCTGTCTTAGGGATTTATGATGTTATATTATCATCATGTCATGTTCAAATGTTTTCTTGCCAATATTATTATGCTGAAAAAGTAGTTCATATACCTTCATAGATGTCCTTTTTTCAGCATAGTTATCTCGATTCCAATCCAATCTTTCATTTGCCCCTTTTCTTGAACTACACATTGTCGTTCTTGCGAACAATCAAATTTTATCCTATGCTGTAATTCTTAATCAGTTATTCAGTTGCCAAAGGCAGCTGACCCTTATATGGCTTTTATATCTGTATATGGTTAACAGACTGTGACTCATGTAAGTGTCGAAAAGCATGCTTTACAACTTGAATTCCTAGAGAACTCGTCCGAAAAACTTGAATGGTATTAACACATATTTTGTAATGTTGAAAGGTTACCATTTCACATGCTAAAATGACGTTTCCGTAAACCAGTCTACTGAATGTAGCATGTATATTAGCGACGAAACATTCACAAGCCTCGTCGTGTTAGTGCCAAGGAAGTTAGGGTTCAAGACTGCTGATGTCCTTCTTTACTTTTTTCTTTTTTTTTTAAATTTCAATTATTATGGTTTTCATTATTGCTAATGGTAAGGTAGCAACAGTTCATTTATATTTGTCACTTTGATCACGCAATATTATAATTACGCATGGTAACAGTGAACAGTTTATATGTGTTGCGATGCACACTCTAACGCACAAGTATCTCTTTAATACATGTAAACAATTGTATTTCTGTGCTGATGTGTACTTCTAGCACGTCATGTTACAAGGGTGATGTAAGGCATGTAAAGGTACTTGAACAGAAAGAAGCGAGGTCGCCCACATTGATTTAAAACGCTTGGTAGGAAGAACTGATGGTAAAAGTCGGGAAGAATGTAAGAAAAAATTGTCGTGGCGTGTTTATGGCTCCGTGAAAACATTTATTTTTTTCAATATTGTTTTAACACCCGTGACTTGATATATTATTATGCTAACTTCTTGTCTCTCGGTAGCTATTTTACGTTTGCGTAAAACCTTGCTTGTGTTCAGTCTCATATTTTTTAGACAGTTAATTAGGCATTTTACGCTTTTAAATCTAACACGCTACCTAATGCAGTAACGTATTACATTGGTGTTACGTTACATTATGCATTTACATGTTCACGTGTCACTTTATCAAAGGAGGAAACTAGTTATCCCCAATTATTTTTATCCCACCCTGACCGGTAGGGGACATTATATTGCATAACAATACTTCTTCTTGTTATTTTTGTTGCGGAAGGCGATGAAAGAATCTGTTCAATGGCTTTTTTCTTTCGATAATATTTAAATGCCGACAATCTTTCGACTTAAAAGCCATTTTAGGCATTTAAAAGACTTTAGAATATATATTGTGTGACTACGTTTTCTGAAAAATACACACATTCTTTTGAATTTGTTCCTAAGATCAAATGTTTTTTAAGAGCTCTTATTATCATCTTATAAAATCTACTTATCTTATCATTAAAATCATTTCAGCACCACTTAACATACATTTAACTTGAGAAACTGATGGTAAGTTATACTAGTATGTGTTATTAGTTATTCGAATAACAATAACCATTAACGTAACGTTTCATTTAGTATATTGATTAACATCCCAATTTATGAATTTGAATACTTCTAAGATATAAAAATAATTACTGATAAAGGTGATCCTTTGAGAGCAACTAACACAATTAAGAGAATAAAGCAGCAGTCTCGGTTTTATTGAGACTGTTCATGAGAAGTAATGAAAGAAGCAACACTTCTCACGCCCCCTAGCACCGGCTTAAGCGATATTCTACTTCAAAGCCACCGATATTGGGCTCGTTGGTCCCAAAGGACCAGTAAAAAATAACACTACTGATTCATCGAACAGGAAAAGTAGCATTCAATGACGACAGTCAACCACAAACACACACAGAATCAAACAATAACTATAAAGATGATTAAAAGGCAACATATGACATCACAAACACAAAAGTGTTGACAATAGGGCTGCCGTCTTGGAACGGTAAGTGGCAAAAAAGGTCACTGGAGGGAGGGGGGATTTAAACTAGGTTCTATGGTGCACCAAACCTCAGTCTTACCCTATTGTCATCCCAATAAACGGGACAATGTAAACAAAGATATCCCGGCCAGGTTATAACAAACAATGCAGCATTAATAGGCAATATAAGTAAAACGAATAAATTATCATGTATATATAATATATAAAAAACAAAAGCCTAGAAAGTCACAAAGTAAGTACTCAGTGAATATGCAGAAGCCAGAGCAACAAGAAAACAAACCGATAAGTGTACGTGACGATAAGATTAAAGACAAACATCAAACGCTACCGTCCTATAAGGATTTAGGTAAACGTCATCACAGGGTCCACAATCTGTCAGGTCATCGCACAATCAAAGAGGAAAGCAAAGTGGCGAACTGTAAATAGGTCAACGATTAAACATGCAGTGCGTTGCAAACTGATAAGGTCATAACCTCTTTTGATAAACGTTTTAACAAGTTTAATAAAGATTGTATGAAAGTGATTATGGCCAAGGATCTTACGAAGTTTGTAAATCAACATAGAAGTCAGGTTGTGATAATCGTTCTTGCAGAAGAGTACTTAAATTAGTTTTTTATATTTTAAAAGTAGATCAGTGATTTGCAAAGGTTATTCGAAGTTTATGGTAAGATAGCCCTCCTGGAGTAGCTTTTTACTTATACAAAAAAAAACGTATGAAGGTTGAGAAATTTGGAAATCGTCGAACACGTTAAATACAAAAATATTGCAGTGTCGGTTTGATTGAGACTGCGCATGAACGGTATTGAAAAGTTATTGCTACCGTTCACGCCCTCTAGCTTCGGGTTGAGAAGAACTCAATATTAATCATGTCAATAGTACAGAAAGTTAAGCCATCCCGAAGATGGTATACATATGGTGGTGAACATGGTATTTTCACGCAATTCCGTGGCCAGAGACGTCTGACAAAACGCTTTGCCCTAAACGAGAAAACAATGGGCGAAATAAACAAAATGGAATACACCTGTTTCGTACCAGGGTATCAAAATGGTATCCATTAAGCCGATCCTCTGGCTTATCTTTGAGCATTTATGGGAACGAGTTGGATCTATATACAAGTGATGGTCAGTCAATCATAGTAAACCAGTTCAAGTGGAAGTTGTACATATTAAGGACTATTTGTTGGGTGATAGTTTCTATGTTATTAAACCTATGCTAATTATCCTGTTTTGCTTATATATAGTTACGTTACTGTTATTGTTTTCTCTTTTAGATAAGTGAGTCAGTTAAATGGAATGTAGTGACACAGTCAAACAATCTTGGAAAATGGTGCAATAATTATCAAAATCGGATAAGAAACAAAGACGATATGACCATTTAAAAGTTATTCTTAAACGGATATGGTATATATTGAGACATATGACGTTATAGTTGTAAATTGCCATATAGGCATATTGGTCATTTAAAGCAAAGAAAACACGGGTGTGTGTGTGTAATTCTAAGGTTTATAGTCCCTCCGCCAACGAACACGTCAAGGTATACCTGACGCGATGGGCACAATAGAGTCTGGACTTTAGCAAAGAAAACACTGCAGATGAATGCAGAATCCTTTACTGGCTATATAATGCATCATCACGCTTCAGTATACTTATTTTTCATACAAGTGCTGTGATTTCTCATTATAAATCAGTTAATTAACACATTTATAAATATACCATATAAGTAAGTAAAGTAAAGTGTTTGTTTATTATAGTGTCACCCCTATTGAAAGGGCCAGTCAATTTTGACTTATGAGACACCTTTGTCTTGAACATCATTACTTCGCGATTCCCATTCTTTTAATGCCAGGCACCAGGCAGGTAGGCAATCGGTAACCGTTATTTAACTAGCTGGCGGCTCACCAACCGGTCTCTCTTCAGTAACAAGTCCGCCTCTGACGGGACTCGAACCTTCGACCTCCGGATTACGAGGCGGATGCCTTAACCACTAGACCTACGTAACCCCGTGTATGTTAATTTAGAACTTTAATGTCATAGATCTCAAAAACGGCGCCTTCCATTTTCGTTTCAAAAAAACCTTCAAATGATCATATCTTGGTTTATTATCCGATTTTGATAATTATTTCATCCTTGACCAATTTCTTGAGAATTCTCAAAAATAACTAGGGTTATTTTTGAGAAAAGGATATCCCCTACTGCACAACCTAGTTAAGATAAGTTTAATAGTGGATATGTCATAACCTTGTTAATTAAGAAAAGTTTGGAAGTGGATAGGCGACATGTTTTAATAATATTAAGGATTTGTGGAAAATTGTTTTCATGTAAGATGAAAAGACAAAAGCAGTAGAAAACAACAAATGTAAAGTTAAAATGCCAAAGAGCCATAACAAATCATTGATGCGGAACACAAACTCGATATGCACAACTAGACATCATATCGATGCTTCCTACCAAAAGAAATATAAAAAGATCGGACAGGGAAAGTAGCATTCAAGGAGGACAGTTAACCACAAAACACAGAAACAAACACGCAAACAGACAAACAAGAAGGCAAAAGCAATAATAAATGCAAACGACATCACAAACACAAAAAAGGTTGACAATAGGGCTACCGCCTTGGAACGGTCAGTGACAAAGTAGGCCACTGGGGGTTTAAACCGGTTCTAGGGTGCACCAAACCTCACACTTACCCTACTGTCATCCCATTAAAACAGGACAGTGTAAATAAAGAAATCCCCGCCATGATCTAATCTCTAACCAACAAGGCAGCATCAATAGGCAACACAAGCAAAACACAAATATGCTCGTGTAAATATAATACAAAAAAAACAATAGCCTAGAAAGCCACAATGAAGGTACTCAATGACTTTGCAGAAGCCAGAGCAGTAAGAGAACAAACCACCAAGGGCACGACAAGAAAGATCATGGACAAACATCAAACGCCACCGTCCCAATGGGCTTTAGGTAGGCGTCATCATAGGGTCCACAGCCTGTCTGGTCATCGTACAATTAAAGAGGAAAGCAGAGTGGCGAACTGTAAAAGGGTCCACCACCAAGCATGCAGTACGTTGCAAAATGATAGGGTCATAACCTCTTTTGATAAACTTTTTAACAAGTTTAACAAAGATAGTATGAAAGTGATCATGACCTAGAATCTTACGAAGTTTATAAATCACATCACCGTAGAAGTCAGGTTGTGATAGTCCTTGTCGCAGAAGAGTCCTTAAATTACTTTTATATTTGGAAAGAAGATCAGGGTTACGATAATACAATTTTGCAAAGGTTTTACGAAGTTTATGGTAACGGTAACCCTGATAGAGTAACTTTTTAGTTATACAAAGATTACGAATATTAAAGTCCTCAACTCGAGTACAAGCTCTAGAAAAACGAATAAGTTGAGACACATATACCCCATAAGAAGTTGCTCGGGGAACATCCCCATCCAAGTGAGGATAATTAGCAATGTCAAAATTAAAATCATCTCTCTTGTCATAGATTTTGCTAATTATTTTACCATTTTCAATCGAGAGATCTAAATCAAGAAAAGAAGCGTTATTATCAGATATATTAGCTTTGTTAAGCTGAAGTTCTTTAGGATAAATATAATTAACCATAATTGGAAAGAAAGGGTTGTCAATTTTCAATATGTCATCCAGATACCGAGAGGTATCATTAAAGGCTTCACTAACGGCAGTTTAGACAATTATACTATGTGGACTTGCTATGAAGTTTGTGAAGCACTCATCTTCCTATTAGATAATATTTTCGTCAGGTATGGTACCACCGTTTATAGACAAATTGTTGGTATCCCTATGGGTACGAACTGTGCACCACTTGTCGCAGATTTGTTTTTATTTTGCTATGAAAGGGATTTCATGTTGAGTCTTTCAACAGATAACCAGGCAGATGTTATTGAAGCTTTTAATGACACCTCTCGGTATCTGGATGACATACTGAACATTGACAACCCTTTCTTTCCAACTATGGTTCATAATATTTATCCTAAAGAACTTCGGCTTAATAAAGAAAATATATCTGATAATAACGCTTCTTTTCTTGATTTAGATCTCTCGATTGAAAATGGTAAAATAATTAGCAAAATCTATGAAAAGAGAGATGATTTTAATTTTGACATTGTTAATTATCCCCACTTGGATGGGGATGTTCCCCGAGCAACTTCTTATGGGGTGTATCTGTCTCAACTTATTCGTTTTTCTAGAGCTTGTACTCGAGTTGAGGACTTTAATATTCGTAATCTTTGTATAACTAAAAAGTTACTCAATCAGGGTTACCGTTACCATAAACTTCGTAAAACCTTTGCAAAATTTTATTATCGTAACCCTGATCTTCTTTCCAAATATAAATGTAATTTAAGGACTCTTCTGACTTCTATGGTGATGTGATTTATAAACTTCGTAAGATTCTTGGTCATGATCACTTTCATACTATCTTTGTTAAACTTGTTAAAAAGTTTATCAAAAGAGGTTATGACCCTATCATTTTGCAACGTACTGCATGCTTGGTGGTGGACCCTTTTACAGTTCGCCACTCTGCTTTCCTCTTTAATTGTACGATGACCAGACAGGCTGTGGACCCTATGATGACGCCTACCTAAAGCCCATTGGGACGGTGGCGTTTGATGTGTGTCCATGATCTTTCTTGTCGTGCCCTTAATGGTTTATTCTCTTACTGCTCTGGCTTCTGCAAAGTCATTGAGTACCTTCATTGTGCTTTCTCGGCTATTTTTTTTTGTATCATATTTACACGAGCATATTTGTGTTTTACTTATATTGCCTATTGATGCTGCCTTGTTGGTTAGAGATTAGATCATGGCGGGGATTTCTTTATTTACACTGTCCTGTTTTAATGGGATGACAGTAGGGTAAGTGTGAGGTTTGGTGCACCCTAGAACCGGTTTAAACCCCTAGTGGCCTTTGTTGCCACTGACCGTTCCAAGGCGGTAGCCCTATTGTCAACCCTTTTGTGTTTGTGTTGTCTTTTGCATTTAATATTGCCTTTGCCTTCTTGTTTGTCTGTTTGCGTGTTTGTTTCTGTGTTTTGTGGTTGACTGTCCTCCTTGAATGCTACTTTCCCTGTCCGATCTTTTTGTATTTCTTAATATAATAAATTATAGAGGATATTTGTTGTTTTGGAGTGAATAACACTTTATTTCATCGAGAAGTGAGACAACTTTATATTTTCACGAATGCGAAGCATGAGTGAAAATATAAAAAGAAGTGAGACAACTTTATATTTCTAGGCTATTGTTTTTTTGTATTATATTTACACGAGCATATTTGTGTTTTACTTATATTGCCTATTGATGCTGCCTTGTTGGTTAGAGATTAGATCATGGCGGGGATTTCTTTATTTACACTGTCCTGTTTTAATGGGATGACAGTAGGGTAAGTGTGAGGTTTGGTGCACCCTAGAACCGGTTTAAACCCCCAGTGGCCTACTTTGCCACTGACCGTTCCAAGGCGGTAGCCCTATTGTCAACCCTTGTGTGTTTGTGATGTCGTTTGCATTTTTTATTAATTTTGTTTTTTCGTTTGTCTGTTTGGGTGTTTGTTTTTGTGTTTTGTGGTTGACTGTCGTCTTTGAATGCTGCTTTCCCTGTCCGATATTTTTATCCTTTTTCAATAACATCTGCCTGGGTATCTGGTGAAAGACTCAACATGAAATCCCTTTCATAGCAAAATAAGAACAAATCTGAGACAAGTGGTGCACAGTTCGTACCCATAGGGATACCAACAATTTGTCTATAAACGGTGGTTCCATACCTGACGAAAATATTATCTAATAGGAAGATGAGTGCTTCACAAACTTCATAGCAAGTCCACATAGTATAATTGTCAAAACTGCCGTTAGTAAAAAACGCTTTTATATTATTACATGCCAAAAATGTAGTATTTTCTCTAGCAAATGTTTTTTGAATAAGAGAAATTAGCTTGTCTTTAATAAGGTGATGTGGTAAGGTTGTATATAGTGTAGAGAAGTCATAAGTGCTTATTGATGAAACTTGACCTTTCTTGAACATTTTATCAAGAACGTCTCCTGAATTTTTTATAGACCAAAATAAATTAATCCCAGAGTTTTCATAAGTTTTATCACAATACAGTTTAACGTGATCTTTAACGGCAGTAAGACAAGAAGTTAAAAGTTTGGAGATATTTGTTGTGGTGCAGGCACTAGAATTCGAAATAAAACGAGCCTTATATGGATTTTTATGTGATGTAGGAATCCAGTACATAGTAGGCAGTTTATTTTGCTTATCGTTTCACCAGCCTTGAAAGTAGTGCACCGAGTGATATGTGCGGAAACAACATCATCCTCGGTAGAATTAACTGGAGTATACGTATTGGTGCTGCCGAGTTCCAGAGATAAAACATTGACGTAATGTAGGCGTCAAACAATAATTACATTATTAGCTGCTTTATCTGCAGGAACTAAAACAAATTTATTACGAAATTCCTGAATTCCCGATTTTAAATTACGAAAGGAAAACCTAGGTCTCGGAGGAAGTAAAGAGGGCTTAGCATTATAAAAGTTAATACGTGTATCTATAATTTTCAGAATTGACTTCTTCCAAGTAGAAAGTGAGTTTGGGTCCGCTTGTTCTCTACGACACCATTTGATACTAAAATCTTCAATGGAGTGGGCAATCTGGGCACGACAGGCATTAAAATCAATAGTTGAAGGTAATCTATATTTAGGACCTTTCGAAAACAAATGCCGAATACGTTTATCAATAATATCAAAATTACCAGTGATAACATGACCTGCTGGAGCATAGCAAAATGTTGATGTGTCGCATTCACATTCCTTAGGAGTATTATGTACTATATCAAGGTCAGAAACTATTTTGTTGTAGTTGAAAATAATATTTCTAATAGGCTTTTTATACTTATAACAAATTAAATGACTTTCAGAATTTTTTAAATATTTTGGGATAGAATCAACTACATGAGTATCTCGAAAAATACTAGGCATGTCAATGAAATCAATACCTTTGTTAATATATAGAAGTTTTAGAAAATGTCTGACGTGATCAGACTCCTTGTCAATATACAGTTTCGTCGAAATCCAACAAGCGGTTTAGGAGAAGTAGAGGCAGAGTTAAAATGTCAAAGGGCCATAACTCCGTCAAAACTCATCGAACCAAGAACCAAACGCGATATGCATAACTAGACATCTTACCAATGCTTCATGCCACGTTTCGTTGAAATCCAACAAGAGGAGTAGGAGGAGTAGCGGCGACAACAAATTTAATATCAAACGGCCACTTCAAAATCATCGAACCGAATCACACACGCGATTTACAAAACTATAGATCATACCGATGCTTCCTGCCAAGATTCGTAGAAATCCAACAAGCGGTTTAAAAGTGGCGGCGACAACAACTTTATACTTAAAATGTCAAAGGGCTATAACTCCGTCAAAAATCATTGAACCGGAACACAAACGCGATATGCATAACAATACATCATATCCATGATTCTTTGCCAAGTTTCGTGAAATTAAAAAAGAGGTTTATGAGGAGTAGCGGCGACAGCATTGTGACAGACGGACGAAGGTGGGTGAGACATAATTATTGTTTGGCTGTCACTACATTCCGTTATAAGCGTATGTTGCTCCTCATATTAATATCATTTATAGCAGAGTTGTAATATTGAGATATGAAACGGTTGGTTTACTATGAGTATCTTTTCAAATAAATGGCACTATCACTTGTTGGGGATTTATTCATGTCATCATATTCTGATAAAAGGCACCATTTTTAACTTGGTTAAGCTTCAGTTGTGTTGGTGATCATAATAAGTTAGAAGTGTATTGCGGACCATGTTCGAACATACGTACATTTACGGTGCTTACAAATTGTTAAGCACTGATGCGTACAAGCGTTACATCTACAGGTGTGGAATCTTTGACACGGACCATGTCATTCAATAATCACATTATGAAAGATCATGAAATGGTTGAATAGTATTGATCCAATGACTATTTATAAGAATTGCAGTCAATACTGTATCAACTTTCATTAACGTCAGATTGAAAAAATAATAGACATTCAAGTACAAGTCCCAAGATCACCATCATTTCTTGTATAAATATAAATATTGTAATTAATAAAAGGAAAAAAGGGATCCATTGGAAGCATCAATCACAAACAAGAGAAAGACAAAAGTTGAGGCTGTTCCTGCGAGATAATATAAATTGCAACACATCTCACGCTCCTTAGAATCAAGTTAAGCGGTATTTTATTTTAAAGCCAGACATATTAAACTTGATTATTCCAAAGGACCAATGAGTAATAACACTACTGATTTGTAGCCGGGCGACCTTTCACAGCCGCCACACATCACTAAACGAACGCTAATGCGAATGTAAAAAAATACTGAAATGGTCATACATTGGAAGCAACAAACACAAACAAGAGAGAAAAGTATCAGACTCGAATTTATTGAATCTATTCATAAGGTAATTTAGTTTGCACCTTTCACACACCCTAGCCCCGGCTTAAAGTCACAACTGCTAATATTGATGATCCCAAAGGACCAGTAAGTAATACATGTACCACTACTGATTTGTAAACATAGTTATTTGAAATAAGTATAAAAGAGTATAAAAGAGTATGAGAGTGGACCTTTAGAAACGGCCGAACATGACACATACGAAATATTGCAGTCTCGGTTTGATTGAGACTGTTCGTGAACGGTAGTAAAAAATGCTATCTACTGCTCACACCCTCTAGTCCCAGGTTGAGCAGAACTCAATATTCATACAGTCGAACAGGAAATTCAGCTTTCACAGAACCCAGCAAACCCAAAACACGCAAAAGGACAAACATGAATGGCAATGCTAACAAAGAATAAAGGCTCATGAAACACTGGTAAGTTTGTTTTGTGAAACACCGATGAGGTTTTAGAAACATCGATAAGGTTAGTAAAACTGGATAGTTTTGTGAAAAAACTCTTTAAATGTAAAATAAAACTTCTAGAACGGTTGCAAGTAGATACAACAGATGATAAGGGGAAGAACAATATAGCATCTGTTTCTTTATGCATTGTATAACAATGACATACCTCCATGCATTGTTTATTTTATTTTTAAATATTAGATAACCTTTATTAATTCAGACGTAATTAACAATCATATCACTGACTATGTGATACTATTAAGACAAAGTAAACAATAACAATGCGTAAACTTCCCTATCCCGGAAGAATTATATGGACATTATAATTATTATTGTTACTGTTTTACCTTCGTTTAAATGATTATAAAACATAGGATGCATTGCATGTTTTAATGAAGAACTAGTGGTGAAATAGAGAAATCGGATTGTTGATATACAGTTGTAACAGTTATTCTTTCGGGTGAGAAATGCATGTATTTGTTTTATCGTCATAACAGCGAATAACTTTGTTATGCCCTATTTAGACTATTGCATTATATTTCCTTCTTTTATACTTACGTCTGTATTTCTGATGTTGAATAAAGCCATGGTCAGATATTTGGGTATGTGACGGTGTAGGTTTGATTTCATTTTATATATTTTTTTCTTCTTCTGGATTTGATTATTATTCTTTAATTTCTGATTCAGAACATCTGTTCATTGTTAGGTATTAATAAACACATACTAAGGTTCTAAGTTGACATATATATAACATATATAACCCATACGAATTCCCCGGGGAAAATCCTCTTGGGGATAATTAACGATGTCAACATTAAAATCGTCGCTCCTATCATAGATGATATCTCCTCCTTTAATCGGGAGATGTAAAACGAGAACAAATTAGCTTTGTTAAGGTTAAGTTCTTTATCATAGAAAGTATACCAAAGTAGAATAGAAAGGATTGTCAATATATCCTTTAGATACCGAGTGGTGTTATTTAAGGCCTCTATGGCATCAATCTGCGACAATGACTGCACACTTCTTACCCATTAGAACACCAACACTTTGTCTGTAAACATTAGTTCCATACGTGTCAAAAATATTGTCTTACAGGAAAAAAGGTGCTTCACTAACTTCTTGGGAAGCCTACATAGTGTAATATTTCAAACTGCAGTTAGTTAAAAACTTTTAATATTGTTGCAGGCCAAACGCTTAGTTTTTCTGAAGCAAAAGTAATTAAAAAAAATCTCGCGGTATTTTAATTCACAAAATTAAGTTATTCTCAGAGATGTTATAAGCTTTATCAAAATATTGTTGGACATGATCTTTAACGACAGGAAGAAACGAAAATATTAAATACTGAAAATGAAATGGGATCCCTTGAAACACAAATAACGGAGATAAGTAGCAGACTCGGTTTCATATGCGTCTGTTAAGAGAGGTAATATGAAGTACAGCACCTCTCACGCCCCAAGCACCGTCTTAAGAGGTATTCTATGTTAACGCTATACAGGTTGGGCTTGGTGATTCCAAAGGACCAGTAAGTAATAACACTACTGTTTTGTAGGCGGGGCAAAGAATAGGGTCACTGCAGATCCTGTTGGAGGGGAAGGCAGAGGAGTAGACCCCCCCCCCCCTTCACCCCCCACCCCCCCCCCCCCGCCAAATTCATGTTCATTTTATCGTTTTTTGTTCGTGATCATTAAAGGTCTTCATCATGACCCCTGCATTGTCTCAGGTGCCATCTCGCTCATATCACTAGAGCAGTGGCAGAAAATCTATAACGTGGCTCCAGCGTAAATGGTGTCTACAATCGATTTTGCAGCAACTTTGCAGTTCAGGGTGAGAAGGTTCTAGGCCGGTTCTCCATATTTTATCTCGTTGTACATGGAGGATGAGCCTGGCATGTTCATCCTTGTTAGGCGCCATATAACCTTTCATGTGTTGGTGCGCCTTAAAACCCCAATTCAATTCAATTGTAGACGGGGCGTCCTTTTACAGCCACCAAACAGCAATAAACAAACGCTAGTGTGAATGTCAATAAATACTGAAGAGGGGATTCCTTCGAAGCAACAAACACAAACAAGAGAGAAAAGTTGCAGAGTCGGGTTCATTGAGTCTGTCCAAGAGAGGCAATTATAAAGTGATACACCTCACAAGCCCGCCCCTAGTACCGGCTTAAGCGGAAGTAAATACTGTATCATCCCCTTGGAGACACTGATACACATGTATGGATACTTAATGATGTGTTTATCGGTAAATCAATTGTAGGACGACCGGCTTTTAAAATAAATTAAGTATTAAAGTACAAATCAAGAAAGACTTGCATAGCAACCTTTACTAATTATTTAGAAGTGAAACATCACACCGACGTTAACTGTTTTTTTTGGGTTAAAGCTACGAACGCTATACCTGAATTAGTACGTATTCATGAACATGAATGAGTCCAAAAAGTCAGTTTATAAGTCGGAACTCGATACGTAAACTATCACATTGTGTATTTAGCCAACGAGCCCAATATACGAGGGGCATCCCAAAAGTATTGAGACTTTTGCTCTTATTCAAAGGTCGTTGGGAATACAACATTAAAAAATCCAAGAAATATAGTTTCATCTTTTGTCCACCAGATTACCAAGAATCATGATAATTGTACATGTAATGTTGAAAATATTCACATCTGTGCAAGGAGTACTATGCTGAAGCGGGGACGGTCATAGCGACGTCACGACGTCGTGAACTGCAACAATGACGTCAAACACGCTCAACTCTTTTCATCATCTTGTAACGATGCACGTCCTTCTCTAAAACGCTTGTGCCACCTGAACACGTGCACGAGATACAGTTGACTTCATAGACGATTGGTTAATTAGTATCAATGTTTGGGTAGGTGTCTGCCTAAGTTTACAACAAAATGTGATTACTGCCTGACTTTCATGCGGATCTGATGACGTCATTTTCTTCGGATCTGTAAGTTTGCTGCTACTAATTGTTTACCGACTGTTTACTAACGGAAACGGATATGAAGTCAAAATTTACTGAGCGTGTGCGTGTGACGTCGTCTAACACACACACTAAAGCGCGCCAAATTTGACATCTATATTCACTAGTAATATTACAAGAGACCGTTTAGACCCTACCCGCATCAGCATTATATGGTTGCTATAGCGACGACAAAACTTGTGTTTCGTGCCATCAGTAATACTGTCACTTTCGGAAACAGAAGATAATATATGAGACTGCATTGGTGCCAAATATCTTTTTTAATGAATAGATAATAAAAATGTTATAGCAAAAGTCTCAATATTTCTGGGATGCCCCTCGTAGGTGGCTTTGAAGTAGAATACCGCTTAAGCTGGTGCTAGGGGGGCGTGAGAAGTGTTGCTTCTTTCATTACTTCTCATGAACAGACTCAGTAAAACCGAGATTGCTGCTTTATTCTCTTAATTGTGTTAGTTGCTCTCAAAGGATCACCTTTATCAGTACTTATTAACATTCACACTAGCGTTCGTTTAGTGCAGTGTGGCGGCTGTAAAAAGTCTCCCCGTGCTACGAATCAGTAGTGTTATTTTGTACTGGTCCTTTGGGACCAACGAGCCCAATATAGGTGGCTTTGAAGTAGAATACCGCTTAAGCTGGTGCTAGGGGGCGTGAGAAGTGTTGCTTCTTTCATTACTTCTCATGAACAGACTCAATAAAACCGAGACTCTGCTTTATTCTCTTAATTGTGTTAGTTGCTCTCAAAGGATCACCTTTATCAGTACTTATTAACATTCACACTAGCGTTCGTTTAGTGCAGTGTGGCGGCTGTAAAAAGTCTCTCCGTGCTACGAATCAGTAGTGTTATTTTTTACTGGTCCTTTGGGACCAACGAGCCCAATATAGGTGGCTTTGAAGTAGAATACCGCTTAAGCCGGTGCTAGGGGGCGTGAGAAGTGTTGCTTCTTTCATTACTTCTCATGAACAGACTCAATAAAACCGAGACTGCTGCTTTATTCTCTTAATTGTGTTAGTTGCTCTCAAAGGATCACCTTTATCAGTACTTATATTCGTACAGTAACACCGATAAATTACGGCTTCCGATTATATTTCATAACAAAAAAATAGCCCGGAACGGGATTTGCATCGGGGACCTTGCGGTTCAATTTCTTCTTTAATACGTGCAGTTATTTCCACTAGACTAATTGTTGGTATGTTGTAGCATTTTTAACAATCTTGAGTTTTATATCAAGCATTGCAATTAGTTTAGCGATTTATTAATCCGTATCAACTGCTTGCATATAATTAAATAAATAAATGAGAATTTTATTTCCTTCATTATTAAACACATTTTTTAAATATATTATTGGTGCAATATTATCAAAAGTCAATAATATGTAAAAACAATTTGCTTGGAACTATTCTAACAATTAATATTAATGACTGAACAAATGCAAGTTACGAGAAAAACTAACGGGACGCCATGAGTTTTTAAAAAATCAAGATAGTGCTAAAAATATCCCATAGTTCAGTGGTCAGAATGCCTGCCTGTAAACTTGAAAGTCTTGGTTCTAACCCCGAGAGTGGCAAGACAATATATAATGTATAATGCTACCTGTGTACAGATATGACATGCACAGCTTGATGTCTGTAAAATAAATGACGTCATGCGTTAAATTTTATTGCTTAAATACGCGATTTCTTCACGAGCTGGTGAAAATAAATTGCAAATAAAGACACGCCTTTAAAGCGGCATGCGATTTAAGTATAGCGTCTGTAGCTTTAAAACGAATTGAATATATTCATACACCCTGTTTTTAATTAATTGGTTTCGTCAGTCATAGAGTCTCGTTTCAATCTTTAAAACGAGACTCAAAACAGTAGTTCCGTATTTTCACTGGAGACATCGACAAACATATACTGGTCAATGTGATACAAAATATGTTGTTCTGGCCACTTGATCAATAGAGTGTCTTCATTTCCTTTAATTTCAGTTTCAAGTCATCATGTATGATAACACGACCACTATGCCTCGCAGCAGTGACATATACATATCAGTGCCATCCATAGCGGTATTTTCATGTGGGGTCGTACTTTTTCTTGCGACATTTATCTTCTGGATTGTTTTCTGTTGCTAAAGGCGCACAGAAAGGCGACAAATCACAGGTAAATAAATAGGAAGATTTTGCCGCTAGTTAAATTACCTGTCGGGGCATTTACTGTGTCAATAATACACGTGCTGCTTAATTGAAAAAAAAAACGCTGTGCATTAAAAAACATTTTGTGGTTACATAAACATGCAACACACGCACCAAAGAGTACAAAGTTTAGAGATTAATACATTTACCTGTAATTGAATTTTAATCAAGCTAGTACTACCCATAACACACTATTTTAGCGAGCGATTTAAACAGTATGTACATATGTTCTCTTGTTGCTCTGGCTTCTGCCAAGTCATTGAGTGGTTTTCTAGGTTTGCTTTTGTTTATATATGTTATTACTTATTATATTATTAACATATATGCTTATCCAAATTATAAAATAATCTTGGGTATCATCGGTTAAAAGCTTTTTGAAAGCTTTAGGGTTTCATTATGTATGATTCTATCAGTGAGTTAGACATATTAATATTTTCGTAAAGAATTTTAAAAGAGATAAATAGGTAAAACTGCTATGTTTTTTATATCATTTTTTTACTAATTTTAAAACTTAAGCGGACTTTGATTCATGTTATGTGTTTTAACAGCACATTTCAAGTTTTCATAGAAAGGGAGGGTAACTCTCAAATGATATAACAATTTAAATAAAACATAAATGTTTTACAAAGTATAGGTCAAGACAAAATTCTTATCACGTAACTATTCTAAAATATATTTAAAATAAGAAAAATATCTATTCACACAACTGTATGTAAATGTTTCTTTCTGTAGTGTGCATGTTCGTATCTTCCTTATACTTATTTATTACCGTTTCAGATGCTTCAAAGGATTCAGCGATTCCGACATTGTAAGTATATCATATAAAATACCTCTCTCTCTCTCTCTCTCTCTCTCTCTCTCTTGTGTCCGGTATATTAAGGACACTGCGTCTATAATGTTCTCACTTATCATCCCTGCGGGTTCGAATCTCGCTGGAAACTCGACTTGTCAAGTGAGAAAGTGTCGATTCTTACGGATGGTGGCGGGTATTGATTCTACCCAAGAAAAATGGGGTGGTCTGCCTCTACCACAAAAAGTCGACCATCATATATGGTCTAACATGTCCTAAAAAGAACACTATTCAAACAAACAAACAAACTAACTAACGAACGCACTCTCTTTCTATCATTCTCTCTTGTTTTTTATTAACCGATATGTACTGCACTTTTACTACACATTTGACATACAATGCAAGAATTTAAATTACTCGCCGTATGTATATACATGGTTTGCAATACCAGCAAACGTAGTGTAGTACTGTATTACAAATATTGCCATATCTCATAGATTAAATGCGTTTAACTGTAAATTTAATTAAATAGCAACATGTAGTTTAATATTATTTTTGTGTTCCAGACCTCCCCGGAGAATCGATGACTTGGAGAAATCAGGTCAATATATTGGTAGGTTTTCTATACGAGTGTATACTGTACAAACTTAAAGGAAACATCTGTTTAAATTGACGATGGATTATTTTAAAGACAATAATTTAAAAATAATGGAAGCGGTTTAATTTTAGATTAATCATTACTTAAAAGAAGTTCAATAGCAACATGTATTTTTATCAAATGGACATAAAAACAATCAGACGTTTTTGAACCATGCGTCAATTTTAAAAGTCACACAAGTTGATACGTGTATGGCCGCCACGGCAATCGTTTAACGAACATGCAACGGCATTGCATAATGTTTGCCAACAGTTTATGAATGATTGTCCACTCTTCAATAAGCCTCTGCCGTACCTCGTTGACGTTAAAGGGCGCATTTGTCCGAAACACAAAAATAAACTTATATTCTACATAAGCATACGTAAGTTTTGAAATCGACCAGTGGTTCTGTTCAAGTCTGATTGTTTTAATTTGATCTGGCGCCGACAATTCCTCAAGTTTTACTTAAATACTTAAGAAAATACTTAACAAAGTCACTAAGTAAAACTTAGCAGAAATGTGTTTCACCAACATAAATTAAGTGTCCACTTGATAACTAAGCTAAATTTAAGTTTTTACTTTAAGTAAATTGGTTTGGTGAAACATGTTTTCCTTACTTAAGAAAACTTAGGAGGTAAACTTAAATTTAAGTTTTTAAGTAACTGAGTATATACTTAAGGTTGTTAGTGAAATCGGCGCCTGATCACTTTGCTGTTGAAAATATTTTAGAGAATGATTATACTATACTACAACTGTAATTTGTATATTGTAAAATTAGTGTCCTTAAAACAATTAATTTTAGCGGAATTGTTTTTGTTCAGTATATGAGTGTGCCCGAAAATGAAGCCTAGAAGCACACTTGTACACCATTCAGCTGACATAAAATACACGTTATCGTATTGCATAAATTAACATAACAATTGCACAAAAAACAAACCATATACCGTAGCATGTAAATATCATTAAACAAAATATACCAACACGGGCTATATGGACATCTTAAAGTATAATATGATAATATGCTGAGAAAAATAAAAAGTACCCACGTTTCTTTCGCTAATTGTCTGGACAACAAAGCAGGAAATAGTTAATTATATGTATAGAATAATTAGATGGACCGCCATCATAAGTCCATGCAAAGAAGTTCAACAATTTGGTAAAGAAGGGTGATTATCTCAATTTTTCTTGAATACGCATTTTTGGTCTTAAAACCATCAACTCTATGCGAAATTACTAAAATACAATCATTTTCTGGAAGTTTCCTCGCTCCAAAAATATGAAAACAACAACATAACACAGCTTTTGATTATTCACAATTAAAAAAAATACTGCACCGATCCCTTTGACGTTTTGATTTCAACCATAACAGATTATTACCTAGCACATTTTAAACTGTATAATGCAGTATTTTTGTTCCCTATTAAGTGTGCTTACAAACATCACACATTGTTGTACTAACAATACTCACTCAGAAAATACAAGCATTAACAATCGGTACTTGTATTTCTGTTTTGTTTGTATGATGCAGTCACGGGATGTGGGTATCCGGATGTGGAATTAAATAATACTTGACACCGTCGTGTAGCTTTTAGCCACAACAAAATTTAGTGAAATTTGGTTGTGCGTTCTAAGAAGAACGTGCCGTTATACATACATATTAATTAACTATACCCTACACACAGCCTCACATATGTATCGCTAGGTTATATAGATATACCTGAACCATCTAAAACATGATACATACATTATTATTTACATTTTAGATCTTGGACAGAGTCTGGAACCAGGGTAAGTTTAAGTACAAACAATACACTATGTGTTAATATAATAAATTATAGAGGATATTTGTTGTTTTGGAGTGAATAACACTTTATTTCATCGAGAAGTGAGACAACTTTATATTTTCACGAATGCGAAGCATGAGTGAAAATATAAAGGTTTTGTCTGACTTTAAGATGAAATAAAATATGTTATTCACGATAAAACAACACATTTTCTTTTTATTTTATGATTTTACAAAAATATTTAGGGAACTTCGATAAAAAACAAGGGCGGCAATTTCAATAACTAAGCCGCTTTACACATTTTTTGCCCGACTACAAAACAAATAGAACAATTTGTTTAATGCATTTATATTGGCAATCAGTTCCTTTTAATTTTTAAAATCCATTTCAAATCATTATTTGAATAGAATGTACAATTCGCAGTGTTTTTCTATCGGCATGTTAACATTTGCGTAGGAATATCTTGTGAACCATTTTACTGTGCATTTGTGTAAGTTGTACATTAAAAACGTAGTCCCGGCAGCTACTGTGGAATATAACTCCACATTGTGGAATAACACTTTTATTTCACTGATAAAATACAGTAGTTAATTGCATATCATAAAATAAATATGTATATAATACAAACGTCAAACTTGGAAAACATTTTGCACAAGGACACACGCAATAAATTTAATATTTCACTTTAGAAATAAGTTCAGTTTATTGTCGTTAGAAAACAGGTACATTGGGTTATAGTTTTAATAAAAGAAAAAGAAATGGCAGACTAGCTACGTTTACCATAGCGTTTCTGATGATAAAACGTCCTTAACTTTTGGTTAATTGGCAACTGCAACAACAAAAAACAACAAAACAAACAAAACAACATCTAAATAATTATATAGTCATTAATATAACCCAATTCATTTTTTAGAATGGATGAGTATGAAGACATCGACGACAAAAGCATGCCTAGTCTGAAATATACTCCCAGTAAACAGGATGCTCTCTACGAATCATACGACGGTTCAAGAATTCCAAGGACAAAGGAACCGGCACCACCTCCTATGTCCTCGGCTGCAAATACTAAATACCATGTAAATAACCAAAATCCATCTTCAAGTAAGGGTGTACTGAATGCAAACAATATAAAAGAAGATGAAGAAAATGAAGAGTCTAAAACCTGTGATGTTCCACCGCCACATTATCCTCACACGTATGTTAAATCAATCAATGCGGTCGATGCAGATGATGATGCCGTAGACGATAATATACATGACTATGATAAAGCTGAACGCAACAATGAGGTAGTATTGAGTTATGAAAACCCGCAAAACTTCGCGGACAATATACAGCATGGCGATGATGATTCTAAATCAAAAAGCGAGTTGGTTCTGACTTATGAAACGCCACAGTCTCATAATTCACCATCAGTTCCGGGTAATATGTTTTTAAATTTAGATATCGATTGAGCAATTATATTGCAGAGTTTAACGAACTTTCAATTTAAAATATCCCATTAGATCTTTTAGCAGTTCTCTGGCGAGGTGCACGTCTGCTAAATATATAAGTTACGCCATTGAGTCCAGCAAGCCAGATAATGAGCGAATTTAAGTTTAAACTATCATTCCATTTTTGTAGATCTCCCTGAAACCTCTTTTTAGGATAGAACCCTTCTCTTGAAGCGTATGATAAATCAGAGTGTATTAACAGTTTAAAGGCAACACCGATTTGTGTCGATAGTCTTGTTCTATGTACAGAGCAAGGCCAACGACACAACTCGACCAAGCAGAAAACATGAAAAGAAATATACAAGCAGAAAACATGAAGTCGACGCTGTAGGACTCACACCACTATTATCTCCCTTGAATACTCATGCCCTACAGATGAAGGAGGTAGATTAAACAAGAGGGCCTGTGGACGCTCTACTGGCTAACATGGCTCTTATAACATTAATGAAAACAGCTTTTTGACTAAATCAAGGGCCATAACTAAAGAATCTGGTAAAGTTTGGTAAAATATCAGATGAAAAGTGAAGGCCCTACCGTATTAACGAGGCAAAATATAGCTAAATCAAGAATATAACTAAATCAGGAGCCATAACTCCTCTATTACTGATCCAACTGGTCCAACATAGAGCTAAGAAATAAAAAAACAACAACCAGAAAGTCATAAAATCTGGTAAAGTTTGGCAAAGATCAGATGCAAAATGAAGGCCCTATCGTATGATGAGTTAATGCCCATTATGCCTCATAATGGTTCAAAATCTTAAGTTCTACTGTATTTAATGGTGCATCAGCTCTACTGGTCCAATAGTATTTGGTCTGTCAACACATTCTCTAAAATGTCTGTCGAAAGAAGCAATTTGCCGATTATCTCTAACAATCGAAAATTATTGGAACTGATCTAAAACCGGCAACAATTGACAGTTCTCACAATCTATTTTCGTTGACTTCGATAGTTTTTTCCGGTAGTCTTGCTCGTTGTTCCAAATTTATTATGGCTTATATGGTTACCATGCAAATATCTCTCACCTTGTAGCTAATTACATATACTTCTACATTTACTTAGTCTACTATAGAATTAAGCAGTCTATGTACAAAAGATGACTAAAATCCAACAGGTACATACAGAAGCAAAGTTACTATTATATACTGCATCTATGAATGATTAAAAAAACGATTGAAAAATCGGTAATCGATCGGTTTGGACCTTTATGTGTTGGCCATCTTACTAAATATACCACAATATTAATATCGCCTTATAAATGAAGTTTTCTTTACCATTTATTCATGTTTAAAAGGTTACACGTACATTTCCTTTGTGATCTCGGTCAGGTTTGTTTTTTCGTTGTCGTGGTCAAACTAAAAAAAATACTATGGCAACGTGAATTCAACATTGCGTTATATATACATGTAACTAGAAGAAGTTATCCAAGATACCTGACATTACACAAATAGACCGACATATAACAAATCAAACGTTTCTTCTAAATATAAAGATTAAGAATTATGCATATATTTACTTGACACAAGTAGAGCGTATTCATGCATCTTGGGTTTCTTGTCTTATTCGTACTTGTATCGTCTTATAACGCAACCTTTAGATCATGGCGGGGATTTCTTTATTTACAGTGTCCTGTTTTAGTGGGATGACAGTAGGGTAAGTGTGAGGTTTGGTGCACCCTAGAACCGGTTTAATCCCCTAGTGGCCTTTGTTGTCACTGACCGTTCCAAGGCGGTAGCCCTATTGTCAACCCTTTTGTGTTTGTGATGTCGTTTGCATTTTTTTTATTAACTGTCGTTCTTGAATGCTGCTTTCCCTGTCCGATATTTGTATTTTTCTTTATATGATCTATTTCAGCTCGTGCACCAATGAAACGATAGTCGGAGCAGGTTCTAATAACGAACTCTTAATTTGTGCGAAAAGGAATGATGTCCAGCATATATGTTTAGATTGTCGAAGAATGTTCTCATATGAGCTTTTGACTTGTTTTAAAAGGAATGAATGTGAAACACATATGAATGTGAAACACATATGTATAGATTGTCGAAGAATGTTCTCATATGAGCTCTTGACTTATGAGAAAAGGAATGAATGTGAAACATATATGTATAGCTTGTCAAAGAAGGTTCTCATATGAGCTTTTGACTTATGAGAAAAGGAATGAATGTGAAACATATATGGATAGATTGTCGCAGAATGTTCTCATATGAGCTTTTGAATTGTGCAAAAAGGAATGAATGTGAAACATATATGTATATATTGTTGAAGAATGCTCTCATGTGAGCTCTTGACTTGTTCGAAAAAGAATGAAATGAATTGCATATGCATAAATTGTTGACGAATATTCTCATAAGCGCTCTTGACTTGTGCGAAAAGTAATGATGTCCAACATATTAGTAAAGAATGTCGAAGAATGTTCTCATATGAGCTCTTGACTTGTGCGAAAAGGAATGGTCCAACATATATGTGCATATTGTAATGCGCATCTCACATTTCAATAATCTTTCTCGGTGCGTATAAATAGCACCAATCGTAAGATTTATCAGCAGAGACGCTCACACGAAATTAAGCAGACAACTTGAATCGAAATTCGAAAACAGAAATAGAAAACTATTTATAACCAAAGGGTGTGTACACATTTATAACTACAATATGTAGTTATTAAAAATTAGAAATTAAAGGCTTAGGACAAAATTAGACATTTTTACCAATTTTTGGAATTTACTCAGATTTTGAGTTTGCTCGAATTCTAGATTTGTTCGGATTTTTGGATTTGACCGAATTGTGGATTTACCCAAAAATTCGGATCGAGGATAAACGGCAGATATTCGCACCTCATCAATAGTAACAACAACAACATATATATATTTCCAGACTTTTTATTGATCTATAAATTGAATAAATCTTGACAATAATAAAATAGCTACTTAAAACTTTACATTGTTTCCAAGTGTTCAATTTCACTTACAAAGTTTTATAAAAAAATAGATTTTTAAACAGAACCCTTGGAATATTTTGACAACATTTGCAGAGCGAATGTTGGGTGTAACAATATTGTTGAATACTGTTCTCATATGCGTTCTTGATGTGTGCGAAAATGAAAAGAATGTCCAACGTATATGTATAGATTGTCGAAGAATGTTCTCATATGAGCTCTTGATTTGTGTGAAAAGGGAAATAATGTACAATGTATATGTATAGATTGTCGAGGAATGTTCTAATATGGGCTCTTGATTTGAGCAAACTTGAATAAATATGTATACTATATATTTACAAATGGTAGAAGCAGGTTTCTCTTGTTTGTGATTGTTGCTTCCAAGGAATCCCGTTTTCAGTATTTATTGACATTCAAACTAGCGTTTGTTTAGTGTTGTGTGGGGACCGTAAACTGTCGCTCCGACTACAAACCAGTAGTGTTATTACTTATGATCGCTTGATCATGACCAGCAAAATGAAACAATTTCCAATATACATCTACAGATGGATGGTCAAAGTAGGTTTGATTTGAGCAAAGGGAATAATGTTCCAAGGGTCCAATACAATACACATAATTAACTATTGGTTTGATTAAAAGGAACGCTACCTATTTTAGTTCAAATAGAAATTCTGCAATACGTCTACAATGAACTAATGACAAAGTTAAGCAACACTTATAGCAATTAACTTAATACATTATAAAATACATGTAACCAGATATTAATAGGTATAAACTAAATAATCATACTCGTTATTTTCAACGAGAATTGTTCTACAGGTACTTGTTACGCACGTGTAAGGGACACAGGTCAATCTTGAAGTGTTTATCAAGCATTGAAATTAGCGTCTTGATTTATTAATCGAGTATCGGTTTACTTTAAACCTGCTTGCATATATATAGTTAAATAAAGAAATAATAGTTTTCAATGTTTTGTCTCATTCTACCAAACGTATTCATCCTGCGTACCACAATCTATATTATCAACTTACTCTTTCCAAATAGTCGACTACAAATTACGTGATTGCATAGATCATGTATTGTAATACTATGAATGGTTGTCATATATACTCAGTACATTTAAAAACGCAACATTTTTGATTTTCGATTATTTTTAGTACGCTTTTGTTTGTCTAAATCTAGATTGTATTTTATACTAGTACACAAGTCTCTTTATCAGAAAGGTTAACATATGGCGATAAACTGATGCATAAGAGTTGCTCTACTTCTTTAAGTCCAAACACACTTGAACGAGGACTCTTTAACATCTGTAGAATTTTAAAAAAAATACCGTTTTCAAATATACTGAGTGTATGAACCAACTGCACTGTTACCAAGGGCTTAAAATCCTATTTAAATTTTGAAATAAAATAATCTGTCTATCTAGAAAAATATTTACGCAATAAACGAAGGGGAAAATAATGCTTATTAGTATTGTTCCCATTGCAAACTGATTCACTAGTTGCAAATGAATTTCACAAACAATAATATCACGTTTGCCATTATTTGACATTGAACGTATAGGTTAATTTACTGACAGCATGATCGATGTGATACCACTGGTTTTGGTTCTTAGTTCTACGTTAGTTGTAACACGGTCAGCTACAACAGTCTACTACTTGAAAGAAGCTTAGCCTCATTTTTACAACTGTTTCATTGTTATCCCCCTACCAAAGTTATCCCTGTTTGTTAATGCAATGTCCAAAGATGACAGCTCCTTTCCTCATTGCACAGCTAGGTTCTTCTGGAACAATAACGTCGACTTCAGAACATGCATTTTTTTACAGCCACCTGTAGTATTGGTGCCTCTGAGAGTTCTCCAACCATTATTATAGCGGAACATCCATCTATAAAAGCGGCAGCGTGGTCTATTATACTGGCTGTGCATTCGTGTAAAAAACCTTTAACAATGTCAGCATCTACACATATCTTGTGTCCTGTAAAGATGTTTGATCCTTATTAAAATTAAAAATCCTAACTAGATATCAGTGGAAAAGAAAATACAGTATTCACAGAACGCAGTCAATATGCATTCAAAACATATTTGTGTTTTACTTATAGCGACTAAAATGCTGCCTGGTTAGAGGATAAAGCCTGGTGGGGATTTCCATTTTAATTGAGAAGACAATAATATATAGAGTTTAATTACCATTGTTGAAGTGATACGGGAAATAATTCCCGAGTGAGAAAGATTCTTGCGATATAGAAACGAGTGCGTTTTCGCACGAGTTTCTATATCGCAAGAATATTTCTCACGAGTGAATTATTTTCCGTATCACGACAAAAAAAGTTAATTAAACTATATAATATATATTCTGCGATGAATTTCTTTCCAATCGTCTTTTGACACTAGTATTCCTTCTTCAGCGCGGGGTAATATCATGACGTCAATTCATGACGTAATATCGTTTAGTTAGATAGCACAGTAGAGGAAGAGAAAAATGAGGCTTGGTACACCATAGAACCTGGTTTATAACCCAAATGTATTTTAGTTTTAGTGCGTGGCTTTAGCTGACTGTGATCTGTGAATGCTACATTACCTGTTCGACTTTTGTATTAAGTTATGACAAGGATGTGTGGTAAGGTTGTATTTAATGTGGAAAAGTAAGTTTAGATTAAACGTAACGCATGCTTATTGCGGTCATACTTATTTCTTAGGAGCAAAACTATATGACATGGGTGCAGACAATACCGGCAATTTTCACTGCACAGTTAAATGTTTCTTTCGACGTATAAGTAAACGAACTCTACGATTGCGACACAACCGAATCGTTGCTCAGGATGTAAAACAATATTAATGCTCTCTATTGTATGAACATGAGATGATTTGATCATCTTACTTAGAAATGTCAAGTTCAAAGGATATCCAGCGAGACGGGGGATTGGAACAGGAACCGATGGTCTCTATTCAGTCGCGTTGCCGCGAAAAAGCAATATGATTGTTTTCTGATACTTAAGTGGAGATGAAGCGCTCTGCGAAAGATAATGATACCGATTGAAAGGCGCACACACACGGCATACATGTTGTAATCTGTAAACGGTAGCCGAGTGTTCACGTTCACTAATAGTTTACATAAATAATTGAAACAAAAGGATCACGTTTCTTAATATAATGCATCTTTCTGAACAATTTTAAAGTTTCTCCTTTTCAGACATGCGTTGTGCCAGATATAAATACCATGGAATATATGAATTTTTTAACGACATGTTTTAACAGGTATCCTTGTATACCTTTAGGAAATAATACCCTCCCCAGGATGAGACATTTTTAACCATGGAGGCTTCATTTGAACAAACTTAATGGTCAAGATTATAACGATAATTTCTAAAGAATACTCAAAATATATACCCTTACAAAATATGTGCCTTGCAGCTTAAGAAGAAAACATTTTACCGTTTTATGTATATATACAAACATACAACAACCGGAAATGTTTTTCCCTCGGAAATTTCTTTTAAATAATCTCGGTACTCATTGATATAATGCTCGTTTCTAAAACTAGAAGGCGACGGCATGCATGTCGTGCCATATGGTACAGTAGTCAACATTTTATTTTATTTGACCAGCACCAATGTCAGTCACATGAGATATTCATTCCTTATACAATGTTATACACTTTATATTTAATTAAATTAATAGCATTAACAGTGTGGGATGCATGTCGTAGCGGAGACCGTACGTGACTTATATTTCGTACATAGTAAGTCACAGCAACCCGAATTTGTGCACATGATGTTAAATGCATATAAGGAACATTCCGGTAAAGTTTGATGAAAATCCAGAAAGAAAGAAGCAAGATACGCGAGACGGGACATGACATATTTCGTCCATAGTAGGTAGCACCGTCCTGAAATTTTGCAAATGATGTTAGATGCATACAAGGAACATTGTGATGAAGTTCGGTGAAAATCCTGCGATAAAAAAGCAAGATGCGCATGTCGTAGCGGAGACTGGACCTGACCTATATTTCATCTAAAATAGGTCACAGCGACCCGACATTATGAGCATGATAATATATCCATATAAACATTCTGGTGAAGTTTACTGAAACTAATGAAATAAAGGCGCACGAACAGGATAAGTAGTATTCGTAGCGGAGACGAGTGGTGACCTTTCTTTCGTGGAAATTTGGTCACAGCTGAAAAACAACTGTAAAACTATTATCAATTTTTTTGAGCTGATTGTTTCAGTTTTTGGCATTTATTCAATTATTTAATAATGACGACAATCTTAGATTTCACGTTGATCCCATTCTAACAAATTTGACACACCTAGAAACTAATAACTGTTCATTTAAATCTTAGACCACATTGGAAATGAGGGTTTGTGAGGAGAAGTCGTTTATTATAAGCGACATTTGTCAGTTTGGGATTTGTTTGCTTTGATTTTTAATTGCAATGCTAACTTTTGTTTAAAACCATTAACATCACATACAATGTTCCTATACATTTTCATGAATATATAAATAAACACATACCAAACAGTAGCTTTACACACTTTTCCAAAATACATGTAAAGCGGGCAGTTGCTGGAATCAAGCCTGACCTATATGCATTTCCATTTAGGACTAATATATAATAAACATTCTCCTATGAAGTTTCGTGAACTTCCGCCAGGAGGTATATCGATCAGAAAAAGACGGGTTGCAGACGGACGAACTGACGACCCGCCATCGCATAAGCTAGTCTTTAATAAATTCAATATTACACGACACAATCAAACAATCAACGTCAAATATGACATTTTAGCATTTAAAGCATTTAGTTCTTGAGCTGGCTGTAGACACCTCCCCCACCTAGGGGGAATTTTGTAGGATATGATCTTCTGAAAGAACATATATTAAGCTTCAAAATGAGACATGTGTGCCATCTGAGCGTTGGGGCTTTAGTGAGTTTTGGGGCAAAACGTTACGTTTTTAGACGAACATCGCCGAAATCTGGAAGTATTTTTTAGAAAAATAATGGAATATATTAGAACCAATTTGAATTGATAGAATCTTGAACGCATCTCTACATGTCACACCATATAATTTATGGTTCCGTTACTTAAATATTGAGATTTTGGGTAAAAATGTTAAAAAATTGAATAAAATCGCTAATTTCTGTAATACATTGGTGGTATTTAACTAAAGATTAAAAATATATCTAATACAATAGAAAAAAGAAATATTGTAACCTGTTTAAGCTGGGTAATGTCAGTGATTAAATAGAAACAAGTTCCAAACCGCATGATGTTTGTTAATGCCTTAATTTTTGGACGAAAAATGTGTATATTTGTCAAAAATCGCCGGAATCTGGAATTATTTTTTAAAATTAGTTTGAACATAAACTTATCAAATTGAATCAATGGAATGTTGCACAGCATATACATTAAACTTTTTCTTGGCATTATATATATTTTAGGGCAAAATGTTGGAAAAAATGGCAAAAATCATTGATTTCTGTAACATTTTTGCAGTCCAATGTGCAATAATATACCAGAAAACCCATAAGAAGGTGGTAAATGCTGCTTTATTTTGTTGGAGGAAAATGTGTTTTTAATAAAACATAAACGAAATCTGGATTTTTTTCTTCAAAAAGTAACTTAAACATACATGTTACAACGACATATCGCCATATGCCGCCTTTCTTCTATGGAACATTCCTACTATCACCTGTCGATATTGCCATTGACCCATCATATGTTTCCAAGGAGTGCGTGGCACGTTGACATTTTATTTGCTTTTATAAGCAAACAAGCCTGCTCTAGCTGATACATTATTGGAATGTGTTAACAATTACATGACAGAACCTCCCGAACAAATACAACACATCATGCACTAGTTCTTGAGCTGGATGTAGACCCCCTCCCCATGGGGGATTTTGTATTTTCTGAAAGAACATACAGTAAGTTTCAAAATGAGACAGGTGTGCCATCAATTCTGAGCGTTGGGCTTTAGGGAGTAACGTGCATGTAAACTATGTTACCTTACATTACAATTAAAATTTCAATGTACATTAAAAACGTTGAATATAAATTAAATCAAAACCATGTAAACAACGTAATACATGTACTTTTATTAATATAAGTTGAGAAGCGCTTCAAACTTAATGAAACTATTCTGTAATTTACGTTACACCGCATTCATTACCAAAACAACTTGCTGTAAAAACTGGTGTTCGTCTGTAAGTAAGGGTTTCTATATATCAAAATGTTAATTAGACTGTGTATAATATGCATATGTATACTAGCCGAAATTTAGGTGTAACACAATAAAAAGAAATGAAACATGGCGTCCAATATGGTCCCGTCCAATAAGATCTGTAGGTTGCCCCAGCAGCCGTCGGCCGAGGGTCGCTCAACGCTATTTCTCTATACCATACTGTATATAGCTCTAGGTGCCATGTTCGAGGACCGAACTCAGGTAGCCCTCCCCTACAGTCTAGCAACCAAGTGCCACGCGTAGCGTGGACCTTTGCCGAGGCTGGCCAACGTTCCCGTTCAGTCACAAAACCTGTCGGTTGTGGGTCGCTCAAGGCTATTTCTCTCTATATAACTATATTGTATATAGCTCTAGGTGCCATGTTCGAGACCCGAACTCGGGAAGCCTTCCCCTTGATACGATAGGGACTGAGTGCCGCGCGTAGCGAGGACCGTTGCCGACGGCTGATCACCGTTCCCGTTGTGTCACAGAACCTGTGTGTTGGCCAAGCGGCCGTCGGCTGGGGGTCGCTGAAAGCTATTTACTATATAGCTCTAGGTGGCATGTTCGAGACCCAAACTCAGGTAGTCTTCCCCCTGATACGACCTAGGGACCGAGTGCAACGCGTAGCGAGGACCGTTTGCGATGGCTGGCCACCGGTCCCGTTGTGTCACAAAATATGTGGGTCGGCCGAGCGGCTATCGGCCGAAGATCGTTCAACGCTATTTTCCTCTATATAACTGTATATAGCTCTAGGTGCCATGTTCGAGACCCGAACTCGGGAAGCCTTCCCCTTGATACGACCTAGGGACTGAGTACCGCGCGTAGCGAGGACGGTTGCCGACGGCTGATCACCGTTCCCGTTGTGTCACAGAACCTGTGTGTTGGCCAAGCGGCCGTCGGCTGCGGGTCGCTGAAAGCTATTTACTATATAGCTCTAGGTGGCATGTTCGAGACCCAAACTCAGGTAGTCTTCCCCCTGATACGACCTAGGGACCGAGTGCAACGCGTAGCGAGGACCGTTTTCGATGGCTGGCCACCGGTCCCATTGTGTCACAAAATATGTGGGTCGGGCGAGCGGCTATCGGCCGAAGATCGTTCAACGCTATTTTCCTCTATATAACTGTATATAGCTCTATGTGCCATGTTCGAGACTCGAACACGGGTAGCCCTCACCCTGATAAGGCCTAGGGACCGAGTACCACACATATCGGGGACCTTTGTCGACGGCTGGCCACGTGTCCCGTATGTGGATCGGTCCAGCGGCCATCGGCCGAGGGTCGATCAACGCTATTTCCCCTGATACAGCCTAGCGATTGAATGCCACGCGTTGCCGGGACCTTTGCCGAAATCTGTAAGTCGGCCCAGCGGACGTCGGCCGAAGGTCGTTCAACGCTATATCCTTCTATATAACTGTATATAGCTCTATGTGCCATGTCCGAGACTCGAACTCGGGTAGTCTTTCCCCTAATATGGACTAGCGACCGAGTGCCACATGTACTGGGGACCTTTGCCGACGGCTGGCCACCGGTCCCGTTGTGGCGCAAAATCTGTGGGTCGGCCCAGTGGCCGTACGCAGAGGGTCGCTCAACGCTATTTCTCTATTTATAACGTATACTGTATATATCTCTATGTACCATGTTCGAAATGCCGGTAACGTGGTAAAGTCCAGTTGGTACACGTACATGTTCCAAAATGCTCTACACATAATGGGATTTCAAAAAATAGGGTTTACAAAATTCCCCCTGGGGTGAGGGTTACTCCTTCTAGCTTACAGTCTATTTTTCTATTGTATCGGTATTATATATTTGTTCTAGATTTTAACCCAATAACCCCAATGGATTGCAGAAAGAAGTGATTTAAGTACTTTTTACCAATCTATTTCAGCAGATATGTTATATATGATGCAAGGAAACACTTGAATATGTATGCTGTGCAACATTATATTACTTCAATTTGATAAGTTTATGTTAAAACTATTTTCAAAAATAATTCCAGATTCCGTCGATGATTTTTGAAAAAAATACACATTTGTCGCCTAAACATTAAGGCATTTCCAAGCATCATACGGTTCGGGACTTTTTTCTACTTAATTATTGGACCTTTGTCTATCCAAAAATATTACAATGTGTCCTTATTTAATTGTATTAAATTTGTTTCTATATTTTAACCCAATACCCCCAATGGGTTACAGAAATCTGATTTTTGTCATTTTTTCCAACATTTTGCCCTTAAATGCCAATATTTGGGCACATATGTTATTTATTGTGTCAGCAAAAACTTGAATATGTATGCTGTGCAACATTATATTGATTGAGTTTGATAAGTTTATATTTAAACTAATTTCAAAAAATAATTCCAGATTAAAAATTAATGCATTTCCAAACATCATGCGGTTTGGAAAAATTGTCTACTTAATTACTGGACCTTACCCTGCCCAAAAAGGATACAATAATTATTTTTTCTATTGTATTAGATATATTTCTAATTTTAGTTAAATATCCCCAATGTATTACAGAAATTAGCGATTTTATTCATTTTTAAATTTTTATCCAAAATCTCAATATTTAAGTATCGGATCCATAAATTATATAATGGGACACGTAGAGATGCGTCCCCAGAAAGATTCCATCATTTCAAATTGGTTCTAATATATTCCATTCTTTTTCTAAAAAATAATTCCAGATTTCGGCGTGTTTTACCCCAAAACTCACTAAAGCCCCAACGCTCAGATGGCACACATGTCTCATTTTGAAACTTACTTTCCTTTCAGAAAATCATACCCTACAAAATTCCCCCTAGGTGGGGGAGGGTTTCTCCTACTAGCTCACAGCCTAATTGTATTTTCGTTTTTATTGTCTATATTGTTTAAAGACGTACCTACAAAACCCATATGATCCGCTACGGCCGATCCTCGTACTATGTCTCTACCGCGACACCAGTCTGATCTTGTAAATTCGATTTTTTCCCATGATTTAATTCGCATTATGCGATTACAATTTTTCAAAATGGTGGACGATTTCTCTTTATCTTCTGCCAAACTTTCGCCTGTAAAATACATACATTATAAATTGTTTTATTTGGGAACCAAAATGCATTGTGATTCTCTTCTTATTTCCGCATGCTAATAAAGCAACTTTTAAGCCTTTCTAAATTATGTATCTTTGTTGAATATATTCTCCCATGTAATTATTTCATGGGAATTATAACCAACTTTTTTCAAGATAGTTTTAAGATAAAAACACTCGAAAATAAGCAACTTTCCATTATTTGGATTAAGATTTAAACTGATAAATTGCTTATTCTTAATTAATTGTAAATACGTATTATATAACATTTAACATATGATTCATGAATAATCTCAATATCTCTGTAATATGTTAGATGTTAATCACGACCTACCGAACAATTTAGTCAGAAAGGAAATGAAGGCCGCATTCGGGGTGTTAAATTTCCACGTCCCATAGCTTTCTCTAACAACACTACCATCATTGGTAATTTGGACAACAGTCGCATGTGCTGTGTCCTGAAAGGTATGATCAATTGAACAATTGAAACAACGACATGTATGAAACATCTGGTCCTTATTTGCCTAACGTTTAGTTCAACATGGAAGAGTATTTAATAAGAAACGAAATGGACATCCACTGTTTTAAAAATTTGAAGGAGTAACTTTCCATTTTAATGTTTGCTGTGTCTAATATTCAGTTTGTTTTTTCATTAACCTACAATATTTCTCCTGTGATCCGTAAATGAATATTGGGATGACAATAGGGTTCACCTTTGCAAAATTGTATTATCGTAACGCTGATCTTCTTTCCAAATATAACAGTAATTTAAGAACTCGACTGCGACAAGGACTATCACAACCTGACGTCTATGGTGACGTGATTTACAATCTTCGTAAGATCGTTTGTCACAATCACTTTCATACTATCTTTGTTAAACTTGTTAATATCTTTGTTAAACTTGTTAAAAGGTTTATCAAAAGAAGTTATGACACTTTCATTTTGCAACGCATTACATGCTTGGCGGTGGTCCCATTTAGAGTTCGCCACTATGCTTTCCTCTTTAATTGTGCGATGACCGGACAAGCTGTGGACTCTATTATGACGTCTACCTAAAGCCCAACAGGACGGCGACGTTTGGTGTTTATCTGCAATCTTGTCTTATCGTCCCCTCAATGGTTTATTTTCTTGTTGCTCTGGCTGCTGCCACGTCATTGAGTACATTCTTTGTGACTTTCTAGGCTTTTGGTATTTGTATTTATATATACACGAGTTTCTTTGTGTTTTACTTATATTGCCTATTAATGCTGCCTTGTTCGTTAGAGAATAGTTCATGGCGGGGATTTCTTTATTTACACTGTCCCGTTTTATTGAGTCGACAGGGTAAGTGTGAGATTTGGTGCACCCTAGAACCTGGTTTAAACCCCCAGCGGCCTTTTATTGCCACTGACCGTTTCAAGGCGGTATCCCTATTGAGAACCCTTTTGTGTTTGTGACGTCGTATGCCTTTATTACTTATTAACATTGTAATTCATGTGTGTCTTTTGGCGTGTTTTTGGTTTTGGGTTTACTGTGTTCTGTGAAAGCTGCATTTCCTGTTCGACTTTTATACTTTTTTTTAGAATGAGATCTGTTGCACCTGAACTCCCATCGGGCTTTTTGCAACTGACCGTTCCAAGGCGGTATGCCTGTTGTCAACACTTTCATATTTATCATGTTCAATACTTTGTTTTTATTTATCGATGACATGCTTTGACTTTGAATGCATGTATTTGGATGGCTTAGTTCTGTAAATGCTTTATTCCCTGTTCAAGTTTTCATTTGATGTATACCACCATCATGCCAATACATATATATTATGCGTGCAAAATACAACATATCCCTCCAATTTATATGTTACGCGTTTTAGTTAGAAACATATGCTTTCAACACATACAAGTGAAAACTGTATACCGTTAACACAGGGGTCCAATCCATTTCATGCATACCCAAACATTCGTACATATTTTCTGAAAAAAACACACATTAATTTTAGGTATTTTGTGATGCACATGCATTTCACACTTACATGCAATAAGTCAGTAGGTTTTTACCCAATATTACACTTTCTCGAATCTAATAATAAACACTGAAGGTCCTTATATACTAACGATATATGCACTAAACAATCTTGCTAAGAAAAGACCATTAAACGTGGAGCACGTTGACATTGTAATTAAATTAAATTATCTAGATCATTGATCAAGCTAAAATTAAAACGAGTAGCTTTGTAAAGTGATGTTACGACATGGGGAATACATTAAAGAAGGATAGCTCCATGTCCTCCGCCATATGCATGACATCTTCGGGATGGTTAAAATGTTGTGCTGTTGATTTTATGAATATTGAGTTCTGCTCAACCCGGGGCTAGAGGGCGTGAGCGGTAGCTAGCATATTTCACTACCACTCATGAACAGTCTCAATCAAACCGAGACTGCAATATTTCGTATGTGTCGTGCTCGGCCGTTTCCAAAGGTCCATTATCATACTCTTTTTTTACATCTGATTTCATACACATATCGAGTATGAAGCTAGAATAAGTTTTTATTAAAATGATTATTTATGAGGTGAATGAGTTTGATATCATATGCATACCTATAATACTCTTTAGAAAACCACATAAAACAAGATTTTACAGATATGTTCAATTCAAAAAGACGTTTATTGCAAGTTCGACTGTTAGATTGCAGTCAAAACGATATAATAGGTATACTCATTTGCAAAAGAAAGTTGACACGGAGTTATGTTTAGATTTAATTGTATAAAGTGTTTTTAGAATTAAATAGACAAATTCCAAAATGAATATGCCATGTTTGGTACCAATGTAGGGTAAGTGTGAGGTATGGGGCTCCCTATAACCTGGTTTAAACCCCCAGCGGTCTTTTTTGCCACTGACCGTTCCAAGGCGGTAGCCCTATTGTCAACCCGTTTTGTGTTTGTGACTTCGTGTGCCTTAATTTTTATTAACATTGCCATTCGTGTTTTTTTTGCGTGCTTTTTACTGGGTTTACTGTGTTCTGTGAAAGCTGAATTTCCTGTTCGACTTTATTTCTTATTTTTGTTATCACAATAGGTGTTGTTTGTGCCGTGTGGCGGCCGTCTCCCCGTACATCCAATCAATATTGTTATTTTTTAGACCGAGAGCAGTTTCTGAAAAGAGTCCTAGAAAATGAAAAACGTAGCCTACCCCATCCGTAGAAGGTTTGACCTTATATTCAATTAGTTGATTGCCTTGGGCATTATCTGAGATCTGTTGTAGTCATGAATATTGTGGTAGCACTAAAAAGTTATTGAAGATGGTGTCAAAATTGGCCGCCAAAATGTGATATAGGCATACAGGAAATAAATCACTGTGGTATTCATGCCTGGTGTGAAAGGAGTTCCCAAATATATAATCCCTAACTTTTTTTTGTTATAAAAGGCATTTTTGAGTATTTAAGGCCTGTTTTTTTCTGGCTGAAATGACTTTATTGACTTGTTTGTGATAGCTAAAAACCATTTGCATGGTTGTATGATGATTTTATTTATCAACTTGACAGTTTTGAAAGTGAAAGTAGAACACATTTAAGAGGTGCCGAATTAATGAGGTTTGTTCACGGTGTCAACAAAGATCTGAATTTTATTTTCTTATATGCCACATGACCCCTACTATTCTCAGCAGCTTTCTAGAGAGGCAGGTCTCATGACTAAGAACATGTAAGTGAATCTTAGTTTGAACTTCATTTTGAAAAATGGCTAACTAGAAAGCTTGGACAATATTGCATTGGACTCAAAGGGATTTGATTTACTTCTGGTACACCTATACTGTCATAATAATTGTTGCGTTGCATAAAATCAGTACCAAGGTATTATTATATACATTTACAGGTATGTGAACCTTAGATAGACAATTTATCTGACACAACATTTAGTAATGTATGGCAAAGTACGAGGTCACATTCAAGGGTCAAAGGTCAAATTTGATTTTTCTTGAGGTCTCCATGTCTTCTTAGTATTTTAAAACAAACAGAGTTCTGTCGAAGGTGTGATACTTGATCATGTTAGAGTAACATACGAAGAATATTTTTAACCTTGTCGTAATCAGGAATTTTGGTATTAATAAACAGTTATTCAAAATGGGATATAGTCATATATAGTCATAATAATTACTTTGTTGCATAACACGTGTACCTATAAATTATATAAAGGTTTGTGTATCTTATATGTACAATTTTTTTCACCAAAAATTTGTAATAAATGGTAAAGGTCACAGTCAAGGTCAAATGTCAAATTTTAGCTTTTTTAGTGTCTTTATTTTCTCTTGGTATATTTGAAACATGCAAACAGAAAACTGTAGAAGGTTTGACAGATGGTCATGTTAGACTAACATCCCATAAATATTTATAGCCCTATTGCAGTCGTGCATTGTGATATCACTTAAAAGTTATTAAAGTTGGCTTCCAAGATGGCCACCGAAATGTAATATACAGTCATTATACTTGCTTTGTTACATAACATTTGTACCAGTTAAAATATCATTTTAAACATGTATAGGTATGTGTATCTTAGATAATACATCCAATGCAACATGTACTAATATTTGGCAAAGTTCACAGTCAAGGGTCAAACGTTAAATATGTGTCCTGGTCAAAGGTAAAGAGGAATTGTAAGGCATCCTCGGGTACGACCTTAAACTCATAGTAAAGTTGTAAACACAATCTTGCACGTATGAAATTGTTTACGTTTAGTTGGATGTTGGAAATAACAGTTACAAACATATCATACATATCTTCAAGTAATCTTGAATTATATCAACATGTAAAGCTAACAGTGAAATAAGTATTTCGTTTGAACAGAGCTATCTAAAGGAAATAGTATAAATCACTAATAAAACATTTGTCCTCTATTACTGCCGACCAAAATGACTGCGCTTCTAGTTCATACCTTCAATCACAGCAATATAATTATATCACATATAGTTCCTTGAATGCAAAATTCTGTTCAACTTTTATATAGATGTACTTTTAAATATCTTAATCTGATTTCACTTCTGAGACATCTTCATCAAAAATTGATCCTTTAATATTTTCACATTTACATTTGACCTGCCACGCAAAAGAAAGCTTTTGTGAATACGATATCGTGTGTCTTGCATTGACAAAGTTTGCCTGGCATTGGCAAAGGGTCGGTCGCTCTACATGATGATTCATGACTTGTAAGTAGACTCTTTGGACATCTAACACGGTTTCAAATCACTGTCTTCTATGTTCCAAACGTATCCGTTTCCGTTTGGAGATGGAAAATTGTTGTACTGGCTGTGATAAACTTTTTTCCAGACTAGTGACTGGAAATAAGCTCTTTTGATAATATAAATATATATTCATTCATGTGCAAATAAAACAGCCAGTAAGTAATACCGTCAACAATATCCCCAACGTCCTTTGAGGCATATAAAGCGCAAACTACTTTTCACAGGCGATTGCACATTCCGAAGATATTATCTCATCTTCTCCTAGTGCGATCAAATACTGTTGATAGGTTTCAGACATATCTAACAGATTTAGATATTTTATCCTGCCATTTCCAGATAATGCTCTATTACTCTGTTATTGCTTGGAAACTGGGAAGTATAGAGCATATTGATTGTATATTCCTCCTATATATGTCCAAGTTTGTATTTGTTCCTGTTCGGAACCATAGTTAATTAAAAGTTAGAGAGTTACATGTTTTTACATCGGCAACATCGGTATCAGATGTTTTTTTTATTATATAATTGTCATAAATTTACATTGAACTATGAACGACGTAATTAATCGTCGAAAAAAGTGGTAATATGGTTAAAAGACCTCGTTCTTCGAACTCGTTTTTTAACCAAATTACCACTTTTTTCCCTCGTGAAATAAATTCAGTATCAAATTTATGCTGTTAATTATTCTCTATATATCTTCTCTTAACGGAGTTTTCAGAGGCAAGCTGAACATTAAATAGCATGCGTTTATCGGCCTCTTTGTGGTAAGATCTGAGATCCTCCAGTGGTGGTATTTGCGCTTGACAAATCATTTGCGTGCAATCCCTGAAATTCGACAGCGTGAATGAGAACAGATATTTCTGGCTCAACGTTGCACCATCTTTCACATAGTCATCTTGTTAAGTTTACCTGTTTGACAGAATTACTGATGTACTTCTTCGAAAAAGGGGTACTAACTCATTTAGATAGAGCTGATATATTGCTTCGAAATTTGCACAGTTATAGCAAAGAAATACAGGAAAAAATGTACGATGTTTATTTACGATGTTCTTTAAACAAGACAGTTGCGATATATCTGATTGATATAATTTTCGACAAAATATGATAGAGTTAAGTAGATTAAAGCGGGAAAAGGACAAAATGTTCATTAAATGCATTGAAAGAAATAATTTCAGCTTATAACACCCATATCCCACAGTGACACAAGTACATTAATAACTATATCAATACAGCCAATTTAGCATCATTCTTCTGTGAAAGATATTGCATCTGATATATTGTGTCATGGTGAAGTTGTCATTCTTGCTGGTGAATTCAAGGATGACTTTTGCACAGTATGCATTTGTCAAGCACGCATACATCCGAAGACGCATGCTTTTTGTGATCAACATGCCTTCCAGGACTACAATAGAGTAGTTATACATTCACCTCATATCGATGTTGCTGCACTAATAAGTGAATACGAATTTAATTTAACTTGTGACGAAATATGATTCCGATCAGGAAAAAAGACAAATGCAACATATACCAAATACACACTGTCCCAGAAAAACCTATGTTTGGCATATATAGTTCAGTAGATATAGGCCTTCGGCTCTAGAGATTGCTGTCCCAATATAACCTCATACGATAACCCATTTCATTTCATTTCATGCATAGGTGTTCACGCAATAACAGGTTGTGATAGTACTAGTGCAATATCTGCAAAAGGCAATAAATATATGCTCTAAATGTGTTAAAAGTCTGAAACAGTAGTACTTCATTGCACTAGAAGATGAGGTATTCTATCTGGAAAATGCAATGTCCATTGACAAGTTTGTTTGCGCTTTATATGTCTCCACAAATGTTAGGGATCCTGCTGACACATAAGATACTGACTGTTTTGTCATTGAAATCAAACTAAATTAAACTCTAGCACCTACATCAAACAGCCTTAAACATCATATCAAAAAGGCTAATTTTAAGTCACTAGTATGGAAACGTGCATTGCAGACAGTACACATCTTAATCGCCAAATGTCTCTCTAACTCAGCAATTCACTTCAGCCATTTCTTCATATTACTTTTATCATCACATTGTAAAGCTACATATAACAGTAAGAGTCGTGCTTATACGAGGGCCCATCAATAATTTCGTGAACTAATTTCACTATTTCATAACGCTTTCACATAGCGTAATGAAATTTTGTATGATCAAAGATAAATCATTCTCCAATTATGCAGCATGCGCCGACATTGATGACGTCACAATTAATGACGTCATATCAATATTCTGACGTCACATCAAGAGCGTTCGTTGTAAAATGGCGTCGCACAGTGTAAACGAGCAACATGTTGTGATACAGTTTTATACATTACTCGGAAAATCTTTCTCAGACATTCGGGAGGATTTGCATACAGTTTATGGGGACTCTTGGTTATCGAATGGTGCTATTTCAAAGTGGGTGAATCGCTTTAAGGACGGTAGAGAAACAACCGAAGATCATAAGCATACTGGCAGGCCAGTGACTGTTACAAATGAAACGAAAGTGGCTGAAATTCAGGAATATATTATTATATTTTGCGATATACAAGGTATAATTTTAAATCACTTTGTTCCTCCGAAAACTACAGTTACTGGAAACTATTATGCAACAGTAATTAAATCTGAGCTGTTGCCGGCTATTAAAAGAAAGCGCCCACAGCTTGAGAGGTCTGAGATTCTGCTGCACCATGATAACGCGCCAAGCCATAGAAGCCGCGTTGTGTCGGACACAATCAAGGAACTGGATATAGAACTGCTACCGCACCCACCATACAGCCCAGATTTGGCAATTTGCGACTTCTGGCTATTTCCAAATCTCAAAAACAGGCTGCGTGGTAAGAAATACGAGTCCCGAGAGGAGTTGAGGTGCGCCGTAAACAGAAATTTGCGGGAGATGTCACGTGATGGCCTGCAGCACGTGTTCCGGTCATGGGTCGAGCGGTGGAATAAATGCAAACTATGCAAGGGACTTTAATTTGACAAGGAGTAGTGGTCAAAAGTATGTTAGATTACTTATACTCGTAACATAGAATTAGTTCACGAAATTATTGATGGGCCCTCGTATCTGTATATATTAAACAGCAGAAATGACTGTGTTTCTTTGACCTTGAAATTTGTCATATATTACTAAATATTGCATTGAAAATATTGTTTGCCTAAGATACACATGAACATTTTTATAATAACATCTTTATTGGTACAAATGTTATGCACATATAAATTATAATGACTAAATATCCCATTTTAGTGGCCATCTTGGACGCCATCTTGAATAACTGTTTAGTGCTACGTCAATATATGACTATAAAAGGGCTAGAAATAATAATGATAAACTGTCAAACCTTCTACATATCTCTGTTTGTGTGTTTAAAAAAAGAAGAAGAAGACACCAAAAAAAGCTCAAATTTGACCTTTAACGCTTAATTGTGACCTTGAACTTTGCCATATATTACTAAATATTGCGTTATATAAATTGTCTACCTAAGATACACATACTTGTAAATTTATATAATAATATCTTATGGTACAACTGTTATGCAAAAAAGCAATTATCGCGACTATATCACACTTTGGCGGCCATCTTGGACGCCATCTGGAATACCCATCTGGAATACCCTTTTAGTACTACCACAATTCATGACTACAACAGGGCTAGAAATATTCCTGGGATGTTACTCTAACATGACCAAGTGTCAAACCTTCTACATATCTCTGTGTGTATGTTTTAAAATAAACCAAGTAGACACGAAGACACAAAAGAAGCTAAGACCTTGAACTTTGCCATTCAATACTAAAATTTAATAGATAAATTTTCTATCTAAGATACACATACCTGTACATTTTCAGAAGAATATCTTTATTTGGTACGAATGCAACAAAACAATTATTATAACAGTATATCACATTTTGGATAGATTTTTATTTCTACCACAATCTATAACTACAACAGGGCTAGACATATTCATGAGGTGTTACTCTATCATGATCAAGTATCAAACCTTCTACGGATGAGGTAGGCTACGTTGTCATGTTTGCAAGGCAACTGCTCACGGACTATTTACATCCCACAGGGAGGGATTGTATGGCTTTCATAGATCCAGTTTCATCCTTAAACACATGTATTTCTTATACCATGTTGAAATTTTGAGTTCACAGACATTTTGGACCATTTTAATAGGAGTTTCCTTAAACTTTTCTTGTGACATTGAATTAGACACTTATGTTGAGTTTGGACCCCTATTAACCGTCAGTCTATTATTAATAACGGATATTTGATACGTAATAACGTAGTATACGTAATAACCTAGTATCACTAATAATTACTAATTGGCCCTTATTTCGCATTTCACAGAATGGTGTTACCTTTAAATTTACATGAGTCTTTTAACTAAAACACTTAAATAAATCTTATTCTTCGGTTTCAGTCTGCGTCATCTATACACATTCCACATAATAACTCTACATTTCTTAGATCTAAGTCACTTGTATGTCTTACACCTTTATCTCTTCATTCGACAACCTCATTCAATGTTCTTTCAAATAACTTTACCAGGATTTTTAATAACGGCTTAAAAGTTTCTTTAACACCTCTTGGATCACCTGTTTTGGGAAAATGTCACGTAACGTCTACATTCAGACATCGTTTAGTTCAATCTAGACTTCTATAAGTAAGTGCAATGCTAAGCGGTGCATTTGTTGCAACTATTTACCTTGCAAAACAACCATTCAATCAACGGTTAATGGTAGACCATTTAATATATGTCTAGCTTCAAATGTTGATTGAGTACTTCTCACGTCAAGTATGTTTACTATGGTTGTTCAGTACGATTCTGGATACATCCTGCGATGTTTATTATTTTGTATGTATATCTTTAGTTAGTTTCTCTGGATGTGGATTTTATTGTTAGAGATTTCCTTTTGATGGGATGTAGTTTTGTTTACACTGTCTTGTCTATTTGGGCGCTGAAGACAGGATAATAGCGAGGATTGTGCGCATATAAAATCGATTCAAGCTAACCAGTCGGCCTTATTGCGTTCCAAGTCGGTAACCCTGTCTTCACCACCCTTTCTGTTGCTTTTTGTCTCTTTCATTGTAGTTTCAAGTCCTTGTTTGCAGTACAGTGCGGACCTACGATGTCATTGCGTTCGGACGCTGTGGTTTCTATAGGACCCTATATATCATTTGGATTTGAAATGCACCACGTTGTGGTATATAATATGTTGGACAAACATGTCGTTCCTTAAAAGGTCGATTCCGTGAGCATAAATATAATGCAGGCAATCCCAAAAAGCTAAAGAATTACCTGTACCAACACTGTCGTCAGTCAGGTCATAGTTTTAGTAACGTCACTGTTCAACCTGTTGAATATATACTTTATAATAATGATGCAACCAAAAACTTTCAAAATAAAAGCTAGACATATAGCAGAACTAAAGTAATTGAAAAACGTGCAGACACCATTTCCACTTGGCCCCAATGATAATATCTATCAACAAGGAAATAGTTCACAAGAGCCTTATATTGACATTTTGTTATATTTTCCTTCGAAAGCGTAAATCTAGGTCTCATGGTTATAGACGTAATGGTAACATCAAACGGAAATCACGTATTACTATGTCAGTCTCTGATTTACATACTATTTATAAACAGTCTGGAAAGACTCGATGCTTTCTTGTCTCAAATCTCTATCCATTTCTTCACTGAAGCTGATTGACGAGGAAGCAGACACAATTTTCAAATGAACAGATCCTTTGTATAACACTGCTTCCATAATGCACAGCTATACGCAGCATGTTCTCCGACCCCATATTGAAAAGGAGTCTGATCACGTCAGATATTTTCTGAAAATTATTTATCTCTATAAAAGGTCATTCTTTTATTGATAAGCCAAGTATTTTTCGAGATAATGGTGTTGTTGATTCTATCCCTGAATAATTTGTTATAAAAGTACAAAAAACCATTTGAAATATGATTTTCAACTACAACAAAATAGTGTCTGACCTTGATATAGTAAATAACAATCCTAATGACTGCCAGTGTAGAACATTTTGTTCCGGCAAGGTCATGTTATTACTGGTAATGTTGATATTATAGATAAACGTATTCGGCATTTGTTTTCTAAAGGTCCAAAGTATATATTGCCTTCTGTGATTGATTTTAATGCATGTCGTCGTCAGATCATCGAACAATCCATTGAGGATTTTAGGATTAAATGATGTCGTAGAGAACATGCTGACCTTAACTCCCTTTCTACTTGGAAAAATACTATTTTAACATCATAGATACCTGTATTAACTACTATACGGCAAACCCCTCCTACTTCGCCCTAGACCTAGGTTTTCATTTCGTAATTTAAAATCGGGAATCCAGGAATTTCATCATACGTTTGTTTTAGTTCCTGCTGATAAAGCAGCTAATACTATAATTATTGTTTGACGCCTCCATTGCGTCAATGTTTTATCTCAGGAACTCAGGAGTACTAATTCGTATACTCCAGTGCAACCTACTGAAGTTAATGTTGTTTCGACGCATATCACTCAGTGCACGATATTCAGGCTGGAATAGACGAAAAGCAAAACAGACTTCCAACGATGTACTGGATTCCCAAATTACACAAACAGTCATAAAAAACCGTTTTATTTCCAATTCTAGTTCTTGTACCACTACAACTATCTCCAAACTTTTAACATCTTGTCTTACTGCCGTTAAAGATTACGTTAAGCAATATTGTGCTAAACCTTAAGAAAACTCTGGGATTAATGTATTTTGATCTATTAAAAAGTCAGGCGACGTTCTTGATAAAATGTGCAATAAACGTCAAGCTTCATCTATAAGTACTTATGATTTTTTTACATTATATACAACTTTACAACACAACCTTATCAAAGACAAGCATTTTGCTCTCATTAAAACAACTTTTGCTAGGGAAAATACTAAATGTTTGGCCTATAACAATATTAAAGCGTTTTTTACTAACGGAAGTTTGGACAATTACGCTATGTGGACTTGCCATGAAGTTTGTGAATCACTTATTTTTCTATTACATAATATTTTCGTCAGATATGGAACAACCGTGAATAGACAAATTGATGGTATCCCTATGGGTACGAACTGTCACCCCTGGTCGCAGATTTGTTTTTATATTGTTATGAAATAGATTTCATGCTGAGTCTTCATTCGATCTTTGGAGATCGCTGAGCTCGATATTTATATTTAGTTATCGGCAGTACATTTTCAATTGCTTTTGTTTTCTTACTTAATTTTTGATTCGGTGGTTCCACTACTCCGGCCGATAAAAGTCTCTGGGTATTGTTTAACCACCCATAGGATATGTTGTCTGCTTTTTAATTTAGTCTTTTGGCATTTTCTTGTGATACTCAGGCTTCATAAGCGCTGCTCCCAACTAAATTCCATTTTGTTTATTTCGCTCTTCGGGGCATAGTATTTTGTTAGCTACTGGGACCTTTCGCCGCTGGACACGGGGGAAGCAAATATCTCTATATCCACCGTCATAGGCATGCCATCTTCGGGATGGTTTAAATTATGTACTATTGATTTTATGAAATACTGAGTTCTGCTCAACCCGAGGCTAGAGGGCGTGAGCGGTAGCTAGCATATTTCACTACCGTTCATGAACAGTCTCAATCAAACCGAGACTGCAGTATTTCGTCGTGTTCGGCCGTTTTGAAAGGTCCACTCTCATACTCTTTCACCAGATGTCATTGAAGCCTTTAATGAAATCTTCCTGTATCTGGATGACATATTGAACATTGACAACCCTTTCTTTCCTACTACGGTTAATAATATATATCCTAAAGAACTTCAACTTAACAAAGCTAATATTTCTGATATTAACGCTTCTTTTCTCGATTTACATCTGAGCCGAAACACGAAAAAACGACCCTTCATACAAAATTTTGACATTTTATATTTTTTAATGTTTATGGAACTTGGTTATTTTCTCTTTAAAAATCTCTTTATTTTATGTTGATATCTTAATTGAAAATGAATTTATCTTAATTTAAAATCAAAGATTGTACTCACCATTAATTTTGAAGTTGACGTCGGCGTCTTGGCACGGAAGTGACGAGACATTTTATTAGTAATTAATTGATTCCTGGCGACGTCATAAATTGTTACTTTATGACGTTGTCGTCTAAACGTCCGAAGGGACGTTTTCGTGTGTTGCGGCTCATCTCTCTATTGAAAACGGTGAAAAAAATAGCAAAATCTATGACAATAGAGATGATTTTAATTTGATATGGTTAATTATCCCCATTTAGATCGGGATGTTCGCCGAGCAACTTCTTATGGGGTATATGTGTATCAACTTATTCGTTTTTTCTAGAGCTTGTACTTGAGTTGAGGACTTTAATATTCGTAATCTTTGTATAACTAAAAAGAAACTCTACCAGGGCTACCTTACCATAAACTTCGTAAAATCTTTGCAAAATTTTATTATAGTTACCCTGATCTTCTTTCCAAATGTAAAAGTAATTTTACAACTCTTCTGCGACATGGACTATCACAACTTGATTTCTATGGTGATGTGATTTACAAAATTCGTAAGATCCTTGGTCATGATCGCTTTCATACTATCTTGGTTACACCTGTTAAAAGGTTTATCAAAAGGGGTTATGACCCTATCATTTTGCAACGCACTGCATGCTTGGTGGTGGACCCATTTACTGTTCGTCACTATGCTTTCCTCTTTAATTATGCGATGACCGGACAGGCTGTGCACCCTATGATGACGTCTACCTAAAGCCCAAAAGAGCGGTGATGTTTGATGTTTGTCTGCAATCATGTGTTGTCGTGCCCTCAATGGTTTATGCTCTTGTTGCTCTGGCTTCTACCAAGTCATTGAGTACCTTCTTTGTGGCTTTCTGGGCTATATTTTCTTATTTATATATACACACGAGCATCTTTGTGTTTTACTTATATTGCCCTATTAATGCTGCCTTTTTGGTTAGAGAATAGTCTATGACGGGATTTCTTTATTTACACTGTCCCGTTTTATTGGGATGTCAATAGGGTAAGTATGAGGTTTGGTGCACCCTAGAAACTGGTTTAAACCCCCAGCGGCACTAAGCGTTGATCTAAATATAGAGGGGTTTTGTAACGACAATAGGAAGGATAGTACAGCCCACACAAGTGGAATATTAATATACACTGCAAGTAATCTTATTTTGCGTCGCATTTTCGAACTCGAAATACCAATGTTTGACGCGATTGTTGTTTAAATAATAGCACCGATTGATTTTTAATATGTACAGTATACAGACAACCAAATTTAAATAATATCGTTTGGACAAATCTGAGTAATGCAATAGATATGGCTCTCGATATATCAAACAACGTTATCATAGTCGGAGACATAAATGAAGATCAATTAAGGCATGAAAACCATAAATTACGAGACATTATTATCATAAACAATATGAAAAATGTTATTACTGAACAAACTAGAGTGACAGATCATTCCTCGACGTTATTAAATCCCATTGTAGTGTCAGATTCAATAAATGTTTTTAATTCTGGCATTATTAATACAACAAATGACATCAGTGACCAATTTGGCACATAAGTACATGTTAAGTTTAGTTTTTGTTCTAAACCAACATATGCGTATGGATTTATAAAAAGGCTGACTTTGATAAACTGAATACGCTTATTCGCGAAACAGATTGGTCGTTTCTTTATAACGGTTCCGTAAACGATGCTTGTCGAAATTTCACTGATAAATTTGTAGAATTAATCAAAATGTGTATTTCCTATAAAGAGTATACTATCCGTACCAACGACAAACCTTGGTATGATTCGGAAATATGCCGTGTTTCAAGACAACGTGATAAACAAAAACGTAAAGCTTTAAAACATAATACTACATCAGAGTGGGCTATATATAAAACGCTTAGAAACAAAGTCAAGAATCTAAAGAAAATGCAAAACAAAAGTTTTATAAAAATATAGAAGAAGTCATTACGGAAGCCAATGTCAAAGATCAGCGTAGTACTGGAAACTGTTAGAATATTTTATCAAATCTAATAAACATTCAGAAATCATTTCACCATTGAAAACCATTTTACCAAATGGTGGGATCAATTACTCTATATCAGACCAAGACAAGGCTAATAGCCTATATGACTATTTTATATATATATATATCATCCGTTGATGATACGCATGCTTCTCTACAAAATATTGATCTTAAAACGCAGGCAAAACTAGAATCGAGTGTCATAGAAGAATCAGAAATAGTTGATATTATAAAAATATTGAATATAAACAAAGCATGCGGGGACGACAAAATAAGTCACAAGATGCTTAAAGAAACAATGCACACTATTTCAAAGCTGCTATGCATAGTTTTCAACAGGTCACTCCACGAATGCATATTTTAAGATATTTGAAAAACAGCTGTTGTTATGGCTTTTTTAAAAAAAAACGTGACGCTAGCCTCCCTAGCAATTATAGACCAATATCGTTACTTAACTGTGTTGGAAAAGTTATGGATAGAATAATGTTAAACATATTTATATTTTTTTCATAAGAATAACCTCTTATTCAAATACCAGTCTGGCTTCTTACCAGGTCACTCCACAGTTTATCAACTTAGGGATATGTATCACCACATTTGCCAAGCTTTCGATGCCAAACAGTACACTTGTATAGTATTTAATGATATCTTTCGAGCTTTTGATCGCATATGGCATCTTGGCCTTCTATTTAAGCTAAAGAAAAACGGTATTAATGGTAAGCTTGGATATCTCATTATCTCTTAAGTCGTACTCAGAGAAAAGGGTCGCTACAACATCATCTGAGACTAAATATTTGAACGCTGGGGGTACCTCAAGGATTAGTTTCGGTTTATCTTCTTTTCCTAATCTATATAAATGATATTGCTTAAAATATGCTAAGCATTACTCACCGATTTACAGACGATAGCTCTCTCTCAATATCCACATCCAGTATTGATGATATGGAGGGTATTTTAAATCATGACATACATATTATAGCTTAGTGGTCGAAACAGTGGCTTGTTCAATTTAATCCTAATAAAACTGAAATATTATTTTTCTCCCTTAATCACACTGATCGCCGTCCACAACTATTTTTAAATGACGTTCAACTCCCATTCGTTGATACTCACAAGCATTTGGGTTTAATTCTTAGTTCAGGTGGTAAATGGTACGAACACATGAAGAGTATTGTAACATCTGCCTCAAGAATTCTTGGCCTAATGCGTCATTTAGAATTCAAATTGAAACGCAAAACACTAAATCAAATTTACTTATTATACATGCGTCCTATCCTAGAATATGCATCTATTGTGTGGCATGGTTGTTCCGTTTACGATAGAGAAAGACTCGAAAAAGTTAAATATGAGGCTTCTCATCGTGACTGGACTAACGCGATCATTATCCATCAATAACTTACTAACTGAAATTGGATGGTTATCTTTTTCAGATAGACGGAAAATGCAAAAACTTACTATTGTTTATACGGTAAATAGTGGCATAATACCATCGTATGTTACCAATCTATTTCCTCCATTTGTTCAAGAAAACAACCCATATAATCTTAGAAATGGTAACAACTACGAGACCATAGCAAGAAGAACGGAAATATGTCCAAATAATTTATTCCATCCGCTATTACTACGTGGAACGATCTATCACCCAAAATCAGAAACTCCGAATCGCTTACCGATTTTAAACGAAAATTTCTAAGATCACTAATGTTTCTATTTACCTGTTATATGGCTCACGATCACTTGCTGATCAACATGACCGAATTCGCAATTCATGCAGCAATCTTAATAACGACCTTTATATAAATCACCTAAGACTATCACCAAGCTGCGATTTTGGGTATGAAACAGAAGATGCCGAACATTTCATTTTTAAGTTTAATAGATTTCAAAACCAACGACATGTCCTGTTTCAATCTACTCGTCGCTTTCATCCGTTAAATGTGAACACTTTGCTTTTTGATAGGGGACACATATCCGACGCGGAAAACGAATACATTTTTAATGCCTTTCAGACCTACATTAGTGAGACCAAACGTTTCAAACACCAACACATTCTAACAAATCATTTTCAAACGCAAAACCTATATCAGCATACATATGTTTATCTTTAGTTTGTTTAGAATTCTTTATAATAACAGATATGTAACTATTTAGCCATGTACATTTGTGTAACACATTGTATTGTAAAGGGTCGTAACTAATGTTGATAGAACTTGTGGCCCGACCCATTTGCTTACTTATATGGCAATAAAATATGTTTAAATCAAGCGGCCTTATGTGCCACTGACCGTTCCTAGGCGATAGCCTATTGTCAACCCTTGTTTGTGTTTATGACGTCATGTGCCGTTATTCTTTATTAACATTGACTTTCATGCTTGTCGTTTTGCCTGCTTTTTGGGTTTACTGTGTTCTGTGAAAGCTACATTTTTTGTTCGACTTGTATACTTATTTTTAACACAAAACACGCCAACCATGAAGTGTATGAGTTACTCGAACACAGCCTTTAACAGTCTTTTAATTAAACTTAAAGCCATTTTGTGCATGCTTCTAACCGATCCGCGCGATACCTTCTTCTTTGTTGAATGATCTCGGCAAATGACTTTGGCTTCTTCAACTCTTAATTGACGTCATAATTGGTGTTTCTAGTAAGTTAAACATATTATTGAGAAGTCCTTGTAAAATACTGAAATGTCATAAAACCCATTAAGAAATCTTCTTCTTATGAACCATTATAGAATGTTATATATTTTATTTTTGTCGCGCATGATCGTTATACGCTAGACTATCAAGTTAGTCCCGGTGTAGGAAAATGGCCATCTCTGAGTGTCCGTGTTTGTATTTTAACTTGCATATGCATAAGATAATAATTTAAAAATGTTCTTCTCTTGCATACCTCATCTAATTAACACAGATACACACATCGTTTGAACAAATAAAGTCACTTAGATCAAACCATATTAGGTCCCTGAAGGACTTAATATATCAAAATGCAATGGCTGATGTTTAATTACTCTTTTTATGTCTTAGACTTCAAATACTTACGTCCAGAATCCAACACGAGGTATTTTCTTCCTGATTTCATATCTATCCTAGGAATACGCTTACGGTTCACAAGATGTGTCATATACCGACAGTAGAACATAACCGACTCTGGCCTTGATATGACTAAGCACATATCTTGTGAGATACCAGCTTTTTAAATAATAAGACAATATACAGCACATTCAATTAATTTTGGAGAATGTATATAGTGATAAAATGCATTTTAATTAACACCGACAAGTCAGTATCCTCTCCGTTAATGTTGAACAAAACCCAACATAGCGTGACTTTAACATAAAGATATACAAATTAAAACGAAGTCATAATCATGCTAAGATTTTCAATCTGGGACGAAATGTGAGTGTTTTTACGGTCTGAAACGCGTTAAAGACAAACATTAGACGTGTTAGAAAATGTGTTAAACTAGCACTGTATGATAAATGGTTAAACCATTTAAAGTTGCCTTTCGTTTTTGATTGTTCGAATACCCGACAGATTATAGACCATATTATGATTCTACATAAATCCCGAAAAGGAAGGTAAAGTTAACATGCAGATTTGCAAAGTAGGTGTAATATATGCTAACTAGATACTAGGTAGATATTCAATTATCGACAATAAGAAGTTGATCATAATCAATTATTTAATCAAAATTATACCTCGTATGCCGAATCTCGCATCAACTGCTTTGTAGTTTCATTGTAACTTGCAGCCATTGTAAATACCCACAGGACCTCATCTTCTGTCAATTTCATATTTTTCATATTTTTCAATGGTAGTTCATCCATTCGATTTCTTATACACAGCGCAAACACGGTTTTCATTGGAAGACGTTTATTGCTTGCATCCAATATTGTGTCATTCCATTGGCTTCCCTACATGTAAATGGATACTAACAGGAAATAAACATTGTTTGCATTTCAAGATAATTTAAGTAAAATAATGGAGGACAGTATATAGTTCTTGGAAACCGAGTTGATACTTTCGATTAATGTGTAGTTTATATATCATTCATATGTATATGCTCATGAAGTTTAAAGAGTCTAGTGCTATTGGTGGTTTAGCAACGGCGACAATAACAAACCTATTCAAAAAGAGGAACAGTTGAAAAAGATAAATTCCTTGTGATCTTGACATATGACCTGATGATGACTAAAAGCAGCTGGTATGTGAATAAACTCAAACAAATGTATTATGGACATAGGTTATATATACTGAACAAAACAAGTTTAGCACCACTTAGATTAAACATATGAACATCGATATAAGTGTTTGAAGATATTAGAAATGCTAGGTAAGGATGTGATTTTCAACAAATTGGGTTATTTTATTATTTTCTAAGCGAAGTATCAGAATTACTTCCCATATAATAAAAACAACGTATATCATGATACAAACGTCTTGCTTTGAACAAATTTAATGTTTGTCTTGACAAGAATTTTTAAATTACCTCTCTTTTCATTGAATTAGAATGATTTTCGATAACCAATAAAAGTATTTTCCTATCCAATTTGCTTTATTTGTATTATCGACTTTGTTTACAAATTACTTTGTAGCATTATTATTGGTCATATCTATGTCACTTTATCATTGAACCCGAACAAACACGGCTTTATATCTCGTCTATGTAAATGACATGCATAGCATGTGCTAAAATTATTTTGCTCAGTATATATATTTAATGTGACGTTCACCTTTCAAGAAAGAATATACACATAGATAGACAACCCAAAATGGATCCTACTAACACAATTTGGAGAAGTAAAGTTTAAGTTCACTATGACCTTCACGTTTGAACTACTGACCCAAAACAAGTTAAGGTGGCTGATCACCCCATATTACAACAGGTATACGTGTATCAAAAGTTGTATAAGACATGACCAGTATGCCTCAAGATAATAGGCTATTGAACCTATACACTTAGTCACTTGTAAGGCAGAACACGTTTAAGTTCACTTCAACCATGACCTTTGACATACTCACACTTCAATGGGTGAATAACAAAACTAACATAATTACAAAAGAAAAAGAAGAAGGGATAAGATCTTAAAATAACAACTAAAAAAGTATAACATTGGAATTAATTGGTAAAGTTTACATTCACTGACGGTGACCTTTATCCTGATCCATTTATCCCAACCACGTACGTAAGTTGTTTGTCTAATCTAATACAAACATGTATTCCAATACAAACATGAATACAACAAAGTATGAAAATTGGTCCAGTAGAATTTAACGTACTCAGACGCACATTTAATCGGACTTGAACGACAATGGTATATAAAACGCCCTCTAATTCTACGATTAGTTGAGCTAAAATCACCCTCATTTTGTTTTAGACGTTGTTACATATGCTGCAGAGAAACAATTGATATTTTTTTTGAATTCTGTTTAATTGTAAACTGCTTTATATAAATGACAATTACTATAAAAAAACAAAACAATTTGTGATTTAGGTCATAAACACTTTCGGGCGTTCGAAAGATTTCGTAAATTGCTTCGCAGCATTACTCGAAAGTATATCGAAGGTCACCATATTGGTAACGTCATACTAGCGTGACGCGCGTCAGATTCCCGCCAGAACGAATTTGCAGCCAAAATCAAAGTTATCTTCAACATTTTGCAATGTCATTTAGCCGATTGCAAAAAAGCAGTGATAAATACTGAAAATGTGATATCTTGGAAGCAACAAACACAAACAAGAGAGAAATGTAGCAGACTCGGTTTTATTGAGTCTGTTCATGAGAGGTAAGTATAAGACGCAACACCTCTCACGCCTCCGAGCACCGGCTTAAGTGATATCTTATTTTAAAGCAACACATAATGGGCTAGATGATCCCAAAGGGCCAGTAAATAATAACACTAACGATTTGTAGTCGGGGCGAATATTTACGACCGCCACACAGCACTATACACACGCTATTGTGAATGTCAATAAATACTGAAAAGGTAATCCATTGGAAGCAACAAACACAAACAACAGAGAAATGTAGACACGTACTCAAAACCTGCATCTGTATTGTAAATAACAAACATGCAATGCACATCATACATCATAACGGCCATATTGTTTATATAGCAACATCTTAGCAACAGTGCACTATTTTCTGTACCGTTGCCTTCCGGCTAACAGAATGTCAAGATTTTGAACATACCCAAGCGCCGTGATACACACGAAGCGGAATCCCGAAGAATGACGGGATTGGCTGAGCGTTCTTGATTGCACTTTCGGGGTACAATCACTAAAAGTATGCTTTTACGTACCGTCTGCAGTGAAGGATAGAAGTACCATTGTTTATGTTTGTTTTCTGCCTTTAATTCCGAGTATGCCAATCCTGCGTCGTATCCGTAAGAATGTAGAGTATTGCCGTCCGGTTTGATTAATACACAAGTAAATTGTCGAAGAGATGGTTTGTATCTTTCAATTGTTTGATACAGCATACGCGCTTTGAATGGATTGGATTCAAAACAGAATAATGTTGAAAATGTCACAGTAGTGGAAACATCTCCGAGGTCAATCGCAGCTACTATCAAAGTCTTTTTCTAAAGAAGATACATGTATACAAAATCAACTCCAAACCTGATCTGACGACAAGATGGCAATAGTGTATTTATTTAATAACACACTATTATATGCAGGGGAGAAAATTAAATTCACAACAGTTACTTTCGAAATTAGGGAAGTAAACATGTTTTCCTATTGAGTTATTTATTAAACAAGCTGGGTAAAAGTGTATGATGCGAGGCTGTTATATTAAATTTTATACAACTATTGTAACACTTTCAATATTAAATAGATCCAAAAATAACACATAACATACATTTACTAATGAAGCTTTCTATATACAGTTATCATATGCTAAAGTCATATGTTTCGTATGATGACGTCGTATGTTGACTCTCCGTACGATAGCGAAGAACTACCTTACCGAGTTTAGTAATAAAGTATTTTAACGGTTATGGAAATCCACGTAGCAATTCTGACTGCACACTAATGTAAACAGAAACACCGGGCGATGGTTACACAGCACAACACTTGATCGCTGGTTTCAACCTGAAAGTTGTTGAATACACTCCAAAGTGAGCAGCCGTCCAATATAGGTGGTATTTGGAATGACACAGGTTTGTTATGCGTGTCCTTGTAAACTGTACACATTTTGTTTGAAAAAGAGCACACAAATTTGAGGCGCCGTTTTTAGTATGTTTCTACTATTTGTTGCAAGCACAAATTATTGTTTGACATTACATGTTCTATATATATGATAATATCAATAATTCACTTTTCATCATATCACTTTCTAAAAAGGCCCAATATTGCCTGTATCGCTCTACTGGCTGTATGGAGTCTGTGGTGGTTGTGTTTGTTTACCCGATTATCCCCTATCGGATGGAACCAAAATACGAAAACTGATTTTGCATCTACACATCCTTAATTAAGAAATACACCACACATGAACTTGAAATCTCAAAGTGTATAGAGTTAGCGTCACAAGGCGGAATCTATGTTATAGTTAATTACTGAAAGTTCCCCAAGTTGTACCCCTGTAGAGGGGCCCCGTTACGCAGTAGGTCAAAACTGAATTTATATATGTTGTTCATAAATAACAATTCCAAATATAAATAATAATCATCACATTTGGACAAGATATACATTTTTATTGTGATTTTTGACCCGATTACCCACAGTGGGACAAGGGCCCCAGTGGATGAAGCCAAAATCCGAGACACTACTGAGCATCTTCACATCCTAAGAAAGACACCATACATAAACTTGAAATCTCAAAATAGAAGGAGTTAATGTCAATGGACTAAACTCTGTAACATAGTATAGGAGCCCCTTTACATAGGAAAGTAAAACCTGTTTTCTAAATGTTGTGTCTCAAGTCTCTAAATGACCATACCAAATTAGAATCAAATGCATTCACAATTGGACGACTAGATATGCATTTTTGTGTTCTTTTACCTGATTATCCTCTATGGGGCCCCAGCGGATGGAGCCCTAAAACGAATGCTTATTGCACATCTACACATGTTTTACTAAGAAATACACCACACACGAACCTGAAATCTTAAATGGTATAGCAGGAGTTAACGTCCGAAGCCCAAAACACGTAATAGTAAACTACTGCAATTCCCCAAGTTGTACCCCTTTAGAGGGTCCTCTTTATGCAGGAGGTCAAAGCTTGTTTTATATATGTTGTGAATCAAGTCCCTGAATGATCATAACAAACTAGAATCGTAACCATTCACATTTGGACAAGATTAGCAATTCTATTTTTTTTGGGGGTATAGCGAAAATCCGAGACCGTACTGCGCATCTACACACCTTAACTAAGATGGATTTGAGATCTCAAAGGGTATATAAAGAATTAGCGTTACAAGGCCGAAACTATGTAATACTGGAAGATCCCGAAATTGTACCCCTGTGTAGGGCCCTATACGCAGGAAGACAACATCCGATTTGTATATGTTGTTCCTCGAGTCCTTAAATGACCATACGAAATTCGAACATTTAAACAAGATATGCATTTTTGAGATGTTTGACCAGATTACCCCAAGGGGGTCCCATTGGACGGAGATAAAAGCCGAGACCTTTCTGCATTCCGTTGGGTTAAAAAAAAAGAAATAAAAAAATTAGTCCACTTTGGGATTTGAACACACGACCCCAGGTTCCCAATATGGCATATTGCATATTTAAGAAATATCATGGCCGTAAGTCTGGTGTTAATGGTCCGATCTAGCTGGTTTTCCAACTTGTCTGACCTTTTATTGATATTAACAATCTGGCAAAATTTGGTAAAGATCAAATAATAAATGAAGGTGCTAAACAAGGGCCATAACTATGGTGTTATTCATCCGATCTGGCTGGTTATTGAAATTGTTTGAGCTTTTATTGTTATTAAAAATGATTGCAAGTTTGATAAAGATCAAATAATAAATGAAAGTGCTAGAGTGTTCACAAGGCATAATATGCCATTTTAAGCAAATCAAGGGCCATAACTCCAGTGAAACTAATCCGATCTGACTGGTTTTCAAACTTATCCGACCTTTCATAGATACAAAGACTCTGGCAAAGTTTAGTAAAGATCCGACGGACAACTACGGACGACGGACAACTCGACAATCGGAAAACAACAACTCATTCATGTCTAGTTTCACTGAAATCCAGCCAGGGGTTCAGGAAATAGTCCCTATAAAGTTTGTGTATAGGTGGCCAAAACTATGTCATGATATGCGCAACTAGTCTTGTTACTGAACATCCCTGCCACCATGTTTCGTTGAAATCGGGCCAGAGGTTCACCAAAACTAACAAATTTAGTTTATTAAAACCGTTAAAAGGCCACAACTTCGACAAAAATCATTCAACTGGAACACGACAATGAAATATGCAACCAAGTTTTAAACATTCTTAATCAACCCGAGAATGCAATATTTTTATTTTGTATTATCGTTATCGACGATTTTCAATTTCTCTGTCCATATTTTTTTATATGTCACTGTAAGGTTGCCTGTGCTTCGTGGCGGCGGTAAAACGTCTTTCCGTTATTGCAATCAGAACTGTTATTCGGAGATCGCTGAGTCCGATATTTACAGATATCGTTGGTACATACTCATACTTTTTTTTCTTACGTACAATCAAACCGAGACTGCAATAGTTTTTGAATCTATCGTGTTCGACGATGTTCAAATTTCACTTTTCATACTTTTTTTAGATATGTCCTAAAAACACAAATGTTTCCGTAGGGTATGTTATTTGTTACCGGATACTGGGTACAAGCTTTATTTTAAAGACATTCGTTTAAAAAGCATGTACAGCATGTCATATAATAGATCTGAGGCAGAGTTGGTTTGAATACATGGTACCGTTACAAAGGGATACACCAGGTACAAACTGGATACAAGTGGGTACAACAAATAATATTAAAAGGTTTGAGGCACATCAATTTTGGAACATGGTTACACATGGATACACCAGGTACGCCTTGTTAAAAAAAAATAACTGTGTGAAAAAAAATTGTAGTTTTGGGTAGATTTCAGAATGGCGGTCAAAATGACACCAGTGATGTTAACTGTATTCAACTGGCGATGTACAATGATGACACACATAAACAAATGCATCAATTCGTTTGTTACAGAATGAATTTTAAGTTTTTACGTGTTTTGTCGATTCTTTTTTATTAAAAATACGCTTTCTAGGCTTTTACAAATTACCGATCGTTTCGAAAATGTATGTAAAATTTAAGCTTTTAATCAAATTGATAATTACAATTTGTTCTTATAGCGAGAAAAAAGACGAAAGCATTAAAGTCAAGAAAAAGTCTTCCTCTTCAGGCCTGTAAAATTTCATCAAAATTTGGAAAAAGTACTTTTTTCTACCCAAAAAAACGTTTCATGACCGTTCATAAAATTACACACAGAAAAGTGAGACTCTCTTCAACCGTGTGCTTCATACAAAAAACTTTCAGAATCATATTGTTATCACTACAATTAAAACATAATTTATACAGGTCATTTCCTTATAAAATAACCATCATTTTCATGGCCTACTTTTAAAAATAAATTTAGGTCTATGTTGTGTTATTGTGAAAATGATTTCAGTCAACAAACATGCGAAAGAGCAAAATGTCAGCTGTTTATCGATCGACTTCAATTTTTTTACTTTGCATCTCGATTTGTATGAAAATTTTAACAGCGAGAAAAAAGACAAAAACATGAACGGTGAGTTTAATCCTTCCTCTGGCAGTATGTGAATTTTCAAGCGAATTTGAAAAAAGTACTTTTTTCTACCCAAAAAAACGTTTGGTCACTGTTTTACGCAAGCGTTTCGAACGTTGTTTTGTGTAGTTTTGTTACACGGCATGGAATACGGCATGCAATACATCGGTCAGCTCTGTGTGTGATAAATTCTGAAATTACCTGATATATTGTAGTGAACAGACAGTCGATAAGAGACAAAATATTTATGCTAACATGATATATTTTAAATTCGATTGTTAATGAAAATATTGCAAAAAAATCAATACCGTGTTAAGCGTGTTTCCCCGAAGACCACATTCCAACACAGAATTGTGACGTCACAATGCCTGTACTAGTATAATTACAGGGTGAAAAGGTGTACGCGGACAATTTTTTTAATCTTCGAAAGAACGTGTGTTTTTATTGATTTATTTTTGTCGAAGAGCCCTTTTAAAAAAGTATCATTGGCTATTATCCGTTCGACCCATCCACCCCGGCCCCACCCCCACCCAGCACATTTTTTTTTAAATGGACTGACTTAATCTAGAATGAAAACTATGATTTTAAATGTATTTTAAAGGCCATTTGGATTGTCGACGCAAATATAATATGAACTATGGCTTTATTGACCGCAGAGGGAAGTAAGATTGGTGAATAGTCCCATTAGACATGCCATCACCAGGGCTCCAGCTCCTTAGGTTCAACGCCTTTTCCACTGCGTAACCGATGCCTCTTTTTTTGAAAGTCTGTGAAATAGCATCTTTGAAACAATCTGTGTATTAAACCGTGCCAGCGCCTTTACATCTGAGATACCAAGAACACATGATTGTCCTTTGAGGATTTAGGTAGACGTCATCATAGGGTCCACAATTTGTCCGGTCATCGCACAGTCAAAGAGAATAGCATAGTGGCGAACTTTTAATGGGTCAACCACGGAAAACTAGATCTATGAATATCATACAATACCTGTGGGATGAAAAGATAACAATATTGCTGATGTACGGGGAGACTTACTACGATCGTCACACGGTACAAACATCACTTTTGTGACAAAACAGTAGCTATGAAAGTCGAACAGGAAATGCAGCATTAGAAAAAATGGACCTGTGAATGCCACACAATCCCGGTGAGACTCATTTTGAAATGTCATTTATTCATTTTAAATACTAAAACGGCCTCGAGCTTAAACTGGAATACCACCATACAATTGGTGCTAAAAGCTAAAAGGTTGAATTTGAATTTAGAAATATTATCTTATTAGTTTGAATGTATGTGCATGCAATACATTATTTATAATTCTTCTTTAAAGTAAAGTTATACGTACTCGTCTGTGTTCGCCCTGATCCATGACGGTATGTTTAAAACAATTGCTTAAACGTTATAACAATTGTAGTTTTTGTGTTTGAATAACCATGTCTATATATATTCAAACATATTTCATCTTCAATCCTTTATCTGAAAAACAGAAAAAGTGTATTTATACAATAGTATGTCATCATGATATGTCATTTTAAGACTATTGCTAATATAATAATCTTTTCACAACAATAAAACAAGAGCATCCATATACGCCCGTCGTTGGCAAGGTTAAACTCAAGGTTAAACTTTTTTTAAAGGGAAATAGTTCAAAAGACATTTATGGGATTTTATAGGATGTATTCATTAGAAAATGTGTGCAAAGTTTCATTGTTGTTATTAACCTCAATTACTTGTAAAGTGAACAATTAAACAAAATAAGAAATAGTGAGTTATGGGCCTTTATCTGATGTATTTATTGGAACATTCTGAATATGTTCACAACGAGTCATTGTTGTAGACCTTAAACTTTGAAAGTTATCAGGTGTCAGGTAAAATTTAACTGACAGACGGTCAAACAGACGGACGGTCAACGCCAAGACATAACACGTCCCTATGGCGTATAAACGATTCAAATGTGTGCGTACGGAACAAAATGCATACTTTTTGTTCCAAGCAAAGCCTTAGAAAGTTTGTCCGAAAAATGCAATAAAAAACTCGAACTTTTTCTCTCGTGATAAATAGGCGACTTAATATATCTCGCTTTTTTAACAAACATGGATGCTAAAATAAAATGGGGATCCACTATGGGCAAAAAACACAAGCAAGAGAAATGAGTAGTATACTCGGTTTATTGAATCTGTTCCTGAGAGGTAATATAATGTGCAACACCTCTTATGCCTCCTAGCACCGGCTTAAGCGGTATTCTACTTTAAAACCACAAAGATTCCCAAAAGGACCAGTAAGTAATAACACTACTGATTTGTAGTCGGGGCGATTTTTTTTACAGCGCCACACATCACAAAACTAACGTTAATAAATACTGAAAAGGGGATCCCTTGGAAGCAAGAAACATAAACAAGAGTGAAAATTAACCGGCAGTTTCAAAATGTACTCCTTCTCATGCTTTTCAGTATTGATTTGCAGAATTCTCTCAAAGGAATAATTTATGTAGATGAGAACATTGTTAAGATTTTAGCCATGTATACTGTAGTATTTTATACATGGGTTCCAAAAGCGTTAACCAAAACTAGAAGTATATAATATGGTAATTTCATAAATTTACATGTAAGCGGTTAAGCATAATAAACGACCTGTGGTTTCACGTTTAAGACTTAAGTATTCATCATTTAAGAGTATGTTAGGTTTGGTACACCCTTGAACCGGTTTAAACCCCACAGTGGCCTAGTTTGTCACTGACCGTTCCAAGGAGGTAGCCCTATTGTCAACCCTTTTGTGTTTGTGATGTCGTTTGCATTTATTATTATTTTTGCTTTCTTGTTTGTCTGTTTGCGTGTTTGTTTCTGTGTTTTGTGGTTGACTGTCCTCCTTGAATGCTACTTTCCCTGTCCGATCTTTTTATATTTCTTTATATAGGGAAAAAATTAAAAAAATCTTCTTCTCTGAAACTACGAAAGCCGGAGGTTAACTATTTTGCGTTTACTATAAGCTTATGTCCTCCTTGATTGCTACCATGTCCGATCTTTTTATATTTCTTTATATAGGGAAAAAATTAAAAAATCTTCTTCTCTGAAACTACGAAAGCCGGAGGTTAAATATTTTGCATTTACTATAAGCTTATGATCCTCTACCAAGCTTGTTCAAATGGTAAACCTGGGATCATATTTGGACATGCCTCAGGGGTCACATGACTTATAAAGGGTACTGTAGCAAGCACTTTTCACTACCGTTCTTTTTATATTTCTTTAGCCATTATCTAAAACAAACAGTAAAGGTCGAAAGTAAGTGTAGCATACACAGAACTCAGCCATACAAAACAAGCATTCAAAACAAACAACAATTACAAGGATAAAGAGAAGTATTGACAACATGGTACCCTTTGGAACGTTAAGTGGCAAAAAGGCCGCGGTTGGTATGTGTGTGTGTGCGTGCGTCCGTCCGTGTGTGTGTGGGGGGGGGGGGGAGGATGAGGGGGGGGGATTAAACCAGGTTCTAGGATGCATGAAACTTCACTCTTACCCGATGGGCATTCCAATAAGTCAGGACAGTGTAAATAAATAAATCCCAGCAGGCTATATATTCTAGCAAACTAGGTAGCATTAATCAGCAATATCGTGATAGATAATATATTTATATACACATTGTACATTTTAGATAATATCTAAAGGTTAAATCATAACAAATGTTAAAGGAAGTAAATGGTTTAGGACGGAGTTAGTATTTATGCATTCAATAGCTAGCTTGTGTATTCTTTGAACACATAACTGGGTAACATACTTAACAAAACTCCTAAGTACCAGTTGTACACTTGTTATTATTTATTTCTCAGAAAACATATCGACTTAAAAGCTTTAAAAGTTGTTCATGCGATCAGTGCGGTTTGTTATACTTTTTTCTCAAGAAATACAACAGTTTATCAAGAATTACAAAAGATTAAACAGCAACAACAACAAAAAAGAAATTAAAAAAGAAAAAAAATGGGAATACTATTGACATATTTTAGGTGGGTGTTTTTGACTAGTATATTAAACATGTACATTGTTTTGAATTCATGTGTTTTTAACGGCTCATGACATAGTATTTCGAGACGCACCAGAGCGAGGGAAACTTATCCTCAAAGGACGGTAGCGTTTAAGTCTTATCTTGTCGTATAGTTAATAGTTTGTTCTCTTGTTGCTCTTGCCAAGTCATTGAATACTTGCAATTAGGCTTGCTATGCTTTTGTTTTTATATGCATATATATATATGATCATCTATATGTTATATTGCCTAATAATATTGCCTTGTTTGTTAGAGAATACAACCTGGCGGGGATTACTTTATTTACACTGTCCCGTTTTATTGGGATGACAATATGGTAAGAGTGAGGTTTGGTACACCATAGAACCTGGTTTAAAGCCCCAGCGGTCTTTTTGCCACTAATAGTTCCAAGGAGGTAGCCTTAGTTATGTGCAAACATATGGGAAAATAAGGTTGTTATTGAATATTAGTGTATTTAATTTGCCGTCACTTTTCCCGGGTCCCACGGGTGACACAGAAGGTAATTAAATGTATACAATGAAAAACCATTGTCTTAACGTTTCATTTGAGAGAAAATAATAAAACAACTTCAAGTTACCCTTTCCGATCCCCACAACTGCTGGGCAGACTTCTGTGGTTGAAATAGTAAAATCGTTTTATATGTTGTTTACCTTTAATAGTCGAGTACATATACCAAGTTATGTGCAAATATATGGAAAAATGAGAGTGTCATTTTTGAATATTTAGTGTATTTAATCTTGTCACCTGGTTCCACGGGTGACGTAGTAGGTAATAAAAAGAATACAGTGATATCCCAAAAATACCTCAAATTACCCCCGATCTACCTCATCCCACCCTCAATCCCTGGGCAGACTGAGTTCGAAACATTCGCAACATCTCGTACACTGCTTCGCAGTATTACTTGAATGTATCGAAGGTTTCCACATTGGTTACGTTATATTCCCACCAAAACAAATTTGCATTCAAAATCAAAGTTATCATCCAGATTTGCGATGTCATTCAGCCGATTGCTCCATCAATAGTTTATTTACATGAAAGCAGTTATATGAACAAAACAAACATTGACGAGCATATATTCCAGGTTATGTGCAAACATGTGGAAAGTGAAAGTGTAACTGAATGTTTAGTGTATTTGACATTTTAACACCATGAGGTCCCCTGAGCGCGGAGTCAAAAATAATGTTCTCTTGCTCGCCGTTAACATAAGGAGATGTCTCATACACTACGTTTTGTTGAATTCGCTCAATGGTTAAAGAGGTGAGGTGGTCAAGAACGGACGAACGGACAAACAAACGGACAAATGGAAGAGTTAACAATATCCCCTAACGTTTATTTTTAAAACGCATGGGGATAATAATTAATCAGTTTATCGAAAACATCGGTTTTCTTGTTGACTACTTCGTTAGACCTATGAATGCATTTAGGTATTCCAATTAATACCTTTTAGCCGCTAGATATGTAACATGAATGATATACAAAATGAAATGGAAACAGTGTCTATTCAGTAAAACAACATTTTGATGTGTACATTATCTGTTTACGTTAACTTACCTGTAATGATATCCTTGAAATTATAATGCAAGATGCAACCACGTGTAAATATTCATACATGACATATAACATATTTAATCTAACGCATAGACATCATGATATACTCAAATTTAGGTTATCTGTAATATTTACACAACAATCTAGCATATAAAGTCCACACAGCGTTAAACAAATCAATAATTCATACTTTGTCTGCGTTTGTTATATTTCAGAGGACTTTTCGTCGTTCAGTAAGTACACAAATCACAGTTATTTCTATTTTTTTATAAATGTATAATGTTAATTAGCGTGATACGAAACAATTAACCCTGCTGTTTAATTCAAGAATTTGTATGCACATACAATATGCAGTTTTGAAGAAAGGCGATCAAAGGTGTTCCCTAAATTAGTATTTCCAAACACGTATGGCTTTTTCAGAAGTCAGTTAAAATATTGTTTAGGACAAACAACTACTGTTATGTCCATTTAATGTTTGGTTAAGGCTTCGTACCAATACCCAGGCGGTTTTAAAGATATGCAATCATTAACTTTTGACAATGAGTTTAACAACGACGGGCATCTCAAAATTTGACCCTGGACATAAGATCTGATCAGACATCCATAGTTTAAAGCATCACTGTAGTGCCAAAAAATTATTAACCAAAAGTTACACCCAAGGTACATGTGAAATTTATAACTCTTCTGAATGTTTCGTGTGCATTATTTCTGTGTATTATAAGTTATTTTAGGCACGTTGAAACTCTTTCAATCACTGACACGTAACTCTTGGTAGAATCAAGTGGAATACTATGTATCTTAATCATCCAAGTATGATTTTAAAACTATTCCTTTCTTTATTTAGAATATTCGATCCAGCAACGAAAATGGTCTCACGCAGAGAAGGACCGTCAAGAGAAATTAAAGAAATGTCAGAGAGCATTCGACAATCATCAAGTATCTGCATTGATCATGACGAAACGTATGGCCTTATATGTGCTCAATGCTTTGATGACAGCAATCGTCATGTTGAGGTTGCTGGCTGCTGCGCCGACTGCGAAGACTTGCTTTGTAAGGAATGCATCGGACATCATCGCAGAATCCGGGCATTGAAAACTCATACAATAGTCGAATTTACATGCGCTCAATGTCTAGACGAAAATACAACCGTCACTGCGGCCGGCTTCTGCAATGATTGCTACGACTACTTGTGCACCAAATGCATAGTACAGCATCGAACAATTCGAGCACTAAAAAAACATACCGTGCTGGTTGGAGAAAATATGCCCGTGCTTCCTGTTAATAAAATACTGCCTATAGCAACACCAAAAGATGAAATCAAAATGAAAGACGCGGGAGCTGCAACAGGAATAGATTCTGGTATTTCAAGCATATCCTTGGGGAGTGATTCTCTGGGGAGTTCTAACAAAGACAACTCCAACTCCGCAAGAAGAATAGATACTTGCATGTCAAGCATGTCGTTAGGGAGTGATTCCATGGGGAGTGATAACAAAGAAAACTCGAACTCCGTAACAGGAACAGTTGACATATCACTGAAAAGTGATTCGCTGGGGAACGATAACAAAGAAAGCTCGAACTCCATGGCAGGAATAGATACTGACATGTCAAGCATATCACTGGGGAGTGATTCGCTGAGGAACGATAACAAAGAAAACTCGAACTCCGTAACAGGAATAGATACTGACATGTCAAGCATATCACTGGGGAGTGATTCGTTGGGGAGTGATAATAAAGACGATTCGAACTTAGTAACAAGAATAGATACCGGCATGCCAAGCATACTTTTCGGGAGTGATTCGCTGGGGAGTTATTCCAGAAGCTTGCTTCAACATTCCGAGAAGAAAGAATCCTTCGAGGCAAAGTCTCCGACCGACACAGTTATCTGCTGGATAAGATCATCTGTTGTTCTTCCGACGGGTGAAGTTGTTGTGTCCGATAGTCATAACAAAAATCTTAAAATGTTCGATCAACATTTAAGGGAATGCTCTAAACTCTCTCCCGGAAGCTACCCGCGTGATATGTGTATATCAAATGCAAACAGTAAAGAAATCTATGTTACTCTTCCAGAACTGGAGTCGATTTATTGTGTCGGAGTAGAGGACGGTCTAAAGATGCGTAACACTATGATTGTAGATGGAGAATGTTACGGTGTCACATGCTGGAAGTCGGGTATAGCTATAACGGCGTGGTATGTCAACAAACACAGATGGGAACTACAATTGTTAGATTACGATGGTAATCTCATCAAGAGAATTTTGCAAGATACGACAAAAAGGCTGGAATTCCATTGGCCAGAGTACCTAACTTCTATCATGAATGGAAAACAAATCATCATATCCGACTCGAATGCCTCACGCGTGACAAATTTGGACGCAGATTCGGGACGCGTTATGTTTGTTTATAAAGATGAAAGTTTGGAGTGGCCAGTCAGTATGGCGTCAGACAGTCAGGACAATATTTATGTGGTCGGTAATTGGTCACAGAATGTGCACATGATATCGGCGATGGGAGAGAAGCTCGCAGTGATTCTCTCTCAACAGGACGGGCTACATTATCCAACCGGCATCTCTTATAACAGTGGGAACGATACGCTTACGCTACAGCCAAGCAAAGCAAGAAGCGAAATGGTCTCGTTCAAGGCATATGATTAATAAAAGAATATCATTAAAGTTGCAGAAAATCCAGAAATTAAAAACTTATGTCCTGATCTTTTCTGACGATTACATAAGTAAAGTTAATTTCTCACAAGAGTATGGTTGACGCATTAATTTGTTCAAAACTTGCTCTAAAGTAGAATATCGCTTAAGCTGGTGCTAGGAGGCGTGAGAGATGTTGCATCTTATAATTACCTCTCATGAACAGACTCTATAAAACCGAGTCAGCTGCTTTTCTCTCTTGTTTGTGTTTATTGCTTCCAAGGGATCACATTTCCAGTATTTATTGAACATAAGTCAGAACAATAGCAGTAAAAAGGAGCCATACTTGTTCAAATTTCTCCTTATATATAAAAGTAACTACTGTCCATATTTTCAAAATAAATAAACAATTCATATGTTCTTTAAATGTGCGTTATCACACATGTTTCTGTCACTTTCATTCACATGCGAATTTATATTTTCTTTTGTATTACATAAACGCAGTGACCACTATGCTGATACGATAATAACCACCAGAATAGATGTAACAATATGTTCATTATATAGTATCGCATGTGTTTTGTCTCCTCGTGTAGGTGTTAACACAGTTAATAAATCAATCAATTTCTTTAAAACTGTTGAAAATCTTAAATAAAAACCAAGGATTATGTCCTTGCCTTTTGTGATGAATACTTAAGTAAAGTTAAAGACTTGAAGAGAAGTAAGAAAAGTCGCAGTAGGGAAGCTAAGCAAAGTTATCACATAACATGTGGTGTGGGAGTGTAATAACACCATTCAATATTTTCGATATTCCACTAATGGTATAACGTAAAGATAATGACGTCATGGACGTCACGTTAATGTACGTTTTCTGACGTAATGTGACGTTATAAGTTATGTAATAAATAGAATCCAACATTCGTTCTCATTCATTATTGAATTTATTAAACTCGTTGGAAAAATTATATAATGCTCGTTTAATAAATTCAATAATGAATGAGTACTCCTCAGGATCTTCTATATATTGTGTACATTTACAAACATTTTTCTGTATTATGTCTTGTTTTATACATGAAGGGGGTGGATTGTTGGGGGAGTGGAGATGGCTGTAAGGAAAGTGATTTGAATAGGTATGTTTTTGGTACCATATTTATATCAAGGCAAGTAAATGGCAAACATATGGTTCCAATTTCAAGATTCCACGAAAGTACATACTTCCCACATGTCCAAAACTCATAAGCAAATAATGTCTTAAGAACGTGTGCGGCATTATCTCACATATTTCTCTCAGTAGTTTGTCAATCCCAATAGGTTTAGTCAAATGTTAGCAAAACAAACTCAGTGGCAAACATCGTATGCTAATGCGATATTTAACATAATTCAATTCAGAACTGCCGTTACAGAACATGTATGTCCATTAAATAATCTCTTATTAGCACTGTTTTCATATTTGAGTCTTCTGTTATATGAAAGAGATCAAGTTTGAAATAAATTAATTATATTAGCATTTGAATATATTTTCATCAAATTGTAAGTGAATATGTTTTAGATTGAAAATGCGAGAGGAAACCACCCGTCTGTTTGAAAACAAAATGTTTTGTTATTTATTAAACATGCTGTCTTCTAGCTTTATAAAACATATCTGTTTTTATATGAAATATATATCATACGCTGTATGTGTCCTTTGAATTTGCCGACATGCGTACAGGTTCAAATGGAAGTGATCTAACGTTGACTTAATGAACTTCAGGAATTCAAGTTTGATATATTTTGCACGTTTGGTATAGTAACACTTGGAGAAGGAAGTTTAACTGACGAGTGTGAATTATTAGTACGTGTTATTCATTATTATGCCCGTGTGGTTCCCTGGGGCCCCGTTTGGTCACGGGGCAAAGAATAGGGCCACTGCAGATCCCTTTGGAGGGGTAGGCAGAGGGGTAGAATCCCTCAAAATTCATGTTCATTTTATCATTTTTTGTTCATGTTCATTAAAGGTCTTCATCATGATCCCTGCATTGTTTCAGGTGCTATCTCGCTCGCATCAAAAGAGCAGTGGCAGAAAAACAATAACGTGGCTCCAGCGTAAATAGAGTTTCTACGATAGAATTTGCAGCAACTCTGCAGTTTAGGGTGAGAAGGTTCTAGGCCCATTTTCCATATTTTATCTCGATGTACATGGAAGATGAGCCTGGCATGTTCATGTCTGTTAGGCGCCATATAACCTTTTCATGTGTTAAAACCCCAATTCAATTCAATTCAGTTCATTATTCTGCCTGTACATATGTACTATTATTGGTGTACATTTTACTTATAGAATTTTGTGTAACTTTTCCTGGCTGTAAATATATATAATTACTGTGTTATGCTTTCTCACTTGACAAATCGGGTTCGAATGCCGTTGGGAGCTCGACTTGGTAAATGAGAAAGTGTCGATTCTTTCGGATGGCGGGAGGTATACAGTACTGGTTCTATCCAGGAATAATAAGGTGGTCTCAACCTCAGACAAATCGACCTTCATATATTGCCTTACATGTGCTAAAAATGTACTTAGAACAAATGTGGATAATTATTTTGGACGAATGTGGATACTTATTTTGTTTACTTTATTTTGCTTGTATAGTGTATAAATAGTACTCGTATATGTACGTTTATGACTTCGCACGAGTACAGACTAATTTTGAATTACTGTATTCTTTATTGTGTCTGTATGTACTATAAAGTGTGTAGGTTATAGTCCATTAAATCAGTCGGATGTACTCGCCTGGTGCATTCGAAAGTAGTTCTGCATTAAAGCCTGCTTTTACTTTAACATCGTTTTAGTGCAGTTACCTTTATTTTATTTTATTTTTGGCTTTAACTGTATTCTGGACAAATGCAGCTCAGCACGTTTTTGACAGTTTTTGATATACATTTCAGAAGTGAAAGTAGACAGGATATGAAATTGCAAGGTGTAAAAATAACGTTGACCTTTGACCCGGTGTTAGTAAACAGCTAAATAAAACTTTCTTAGAAGATATTAAACCCTCATTACCTTGCTGATGTTTAATAGCAGACATGTTTATTTGCATAATAAAGTAAGTTTCCCAGAATTTTAACCGGGTTTGAGATTCTCACTTTAGTATGGAAGAGGCATGGAGATTCATTTTACGCTATTATAACCTGTACATTTCACTTTCTAGGATGAGTGTGGATAACGGTTTTTAATTACCGTATTCTTTATTTTGTATGTATGTACTATAAAGTGTTTACATTTTACTTAGGAGGAGTGGGGATATCAATTGGAAACTATTTTGAATTACTGTATACTTTATTTTGTCTGTAGGATTATAAATTGTATATTTTTGACTTGAGAGGTTTGGATATAAAGTGGAAACAACTATTTTGAATTACTGTATATTTTATTGTGTCTGTATGTTTATAAATTGTATATTTTTGACTTGAGAGGTTTGGATATAAAGTGGAAACAACTATTTTGAATTACTGTATACAGGCCTATTACTTTAAATTGTGTCTGTATGTTTATAAATTGTGTACATTTGACTGATAAGGAATGGGGATATCATGTGGAAATAACGCTTTCAAACAGTGAATTCCTGTATTTATGTCTGCAAGTACTTTAAACTGTGTATATTTGACTTAGGAGGAGTATCGATATCATGTAGAAAAATAATTCTGGATGACTGCATACGTTTTTTTGTCTGTATGTACTATAAATTGTGTACTTTTAAATTAGGATGAGTTGGAATATCAAGTGGAGATAACTGTTTTTAATGACGATATTCTTTATTTTGTCTGTATGTACTATACACTCTGTACATTTTACTTAGGATGAGTGTCTATAACAAGTGGAACTAACTCTTCTGGATTACTGTATACGTTATTTTGTGTGTATGTACTATAAAGTGTGTACATTTTACTTAATATTAGGAATGGGTATAACAATTTGAAATAACTTTTTTTAAGTACTTAGTACGTTTGTTTACTGTATGTATAATAAATAGTGAGCATTTGACTAAAAAGTAGTGTTATAGCTGAATATGTATTTTAACACCGCATATCATTTATTCAAAGTGAGCTTCTAGTGACATTTTGATATGTTTTACAAACTAGATTCATGTTTTTAATATTTAATAATTAAATATATATGGTATTTGAGATACTGTCTCTAGGTATGAGTCCCTGTCCATACAGCGATGCATTACTAGCAACACACGCAAATAATAGCATCAGTATAACGGTAACGTATTTATGTACACTGAACAAAATTTCTAAGTATCAACTTTTCTATCTTAACTATTTTTTTATTTTAAATATATTTTAGAATATATATATGACAAGTATTTTGTTTTGACCCATAGTTTGTAAAACACTTATTTTTTGTTCAAATTGTTACATCTTTTGAGAGTTACCCTCCCTTTATATGAACACATGAAATGTGCTGATAAAACACATAACATGAGTCAAAGATCGCTTAAAGATATAAAATTGGTATGAAATAATAGAAAAAACATAAAACATTGACCCATTCATCTCACATTTTCCGTCTATAAAAAAATGAAATATGGATAATCTTAAATTATTTCCCTTTAAATTGAATATTGTTTAAAATTCAAGTAACTGTAATTCAGTGTTAACATTAAATATTTCGAAAATTTCTTTTGCAAACGCATTTGTAGTGGTAATGCTAGTAAAACTTGATGTCAAAATAATTTTAACTGGCATATTTTAGAATTAGGAACATCGAAGCTTCACTAATTATAAGTACTTAATAAAATACTATATACCCAGTTGTATAAGTGTTATAACTTATTTCTAAGAAAACACATTGATTGAAAAGTTTTAAAATATGCTCATGCAATCAGAGCAGACGATTTACACTCGTTATTTAAGAAATTGAACATCGTTTGCTGTGAAGTATCGTTTAATATATCACGGTTTGGAGTTCAATTGTAAACAATAATTTGACGAGCCCGAAGGGCGAGTGAAATTATTGTTTACAATTGAACGACAAACCGTGATATATTATAGATAATTCACCGTAAACGATGTTCTATTTCTATTCTAATACCCCTAAAATGTGAAAATAACGCATACATCTGAAATATTTCGCATTGCGTTGCTTACTCTCCTAACGTTGCATACGTTACAATGCGTAATGCGCAATGCGCAATGCTTATTCTCCTAACGTTGCAAACATTACAGTGATATATCGTTCAATATAACGAGATATTTTAAACTAGGCTATATAGTGCGGGTGTATTAGAATTTGCAGTTTAACCGTATCTCTAATCAAGCTCAAAATACACAAAACAATGAGAATATTATTGACATATTCTTAGGTAGTTACTTAGCAATTTGGTTTAGTGTACTATAATCACATATAAAGAGTGGGTAAAAATTCAAACAGGACATGTAGCATTCACAAAATACAGTCAACCAAAACAAGCACGCATTCAAAAATCCCAACAATTATAAGGATAAATAGACAAGCAAAGAGTGCGAAACCACAAAAACAAAATAATATTTTCACGGCCTTGTTTGATAAACTTTCAAACAAGTTTAATATAGATCATATGAAAGTGATCATGATAAAAGTATCTTACGGAAAATGTAGGTGTACAAGTCTAACAGGAAACGTAGCTTTCACAGAACACAGTCAACCAAAAACACGCATTAACACAAACAACAATTACAATGGTAATAGGAAGCAAGGCATGTTACGTCACAAACAAAAGTATTGCACCTAGCACACAATTCTAGGCATCTCATTGGTTGGGTGCGGTTACGTGGTGATCCCCTATTTACCTATAATGGGTCAGTAGATTTCACAGAGGGTCACTAAAACAATATGGACTACAATTCCGATTCAAAGTTTAAATCATTCGCAAATAGTTTTTTAAGGCGTTAGTAACAAACATAAATGAATAATGTTTTTAAACTGTACCGGTTGTGACGTCAACGTCATGAAGTCAAATTGCGCGAACGTCTCAATGACGTTGACGCTCCATTAAATTGGGTTAAATATCGGTGTTTGCCTTAAAAAAAGTGCTCAATGCAATATGTCAGTTATTGGGTTTGTTACTGACCCTATACGTAAATATGTAGGGTCAGTCAGATATATAAAGTGACTGGGCTATTGCCTCACCCCCTATAAATGTTACTGGCCCCACATATTTCTGTAGGGGGTTAGTAACAAACCCAATAACTAATAATGGACTGACACTAGGGTTACCGCCTTGGAACAGTCAGTGACAAAAGAGAAGCTGCTGATGTTAAAACCGGGTTTTAAGGTGCACAACGAAGTTTATAATCACGTCACAATACATATCATGTTGTTATACGTTCATATCTCGGAATAGTTCATAAATTACTACAATATTATCGATTATCTGGAGATTTATAATTAAGAACGTTGCTGACAGTGATTTATATAGTAATAAATCGAAGTTGGAGCATTCTCTCACTGCACCTAAGCAAACATAAAAAAACAAGGAAACGCTAAAATTGTACTCAATTTATCTTTGTTACGTAGTAATTTAGACAAGTGTCTGCAACGACCGAAGAATTTCAGGTAAACAAAGCTTAATATCAAAATAAATGCTTTAAAACCACACAAACGTTCCTGTTAGTTTCTTTTAAGAATTTAGTTCTAAAATCATAAAATTTAACTAAACACTTAGACGTGTTAACCCGTCGTCGTCCAAAACTTGAATGACCATAATTCAAACTCTACGTGACACATCACGTGAACTGACCATTACATCTGCGCATGAAACACAAGCAAGACAACTCGTTTATATAACTTTGCTAACCCAGTGAGAGAAAATAATTATGTCTTATTCACTCCGTTCAAACGAAATAAATTATATTAACTGTACTAAATAAGTCGTAGTACGCAGATTCCCAAGAGGATGCGAAGAAATCTACAAATGAAAAAATGGTGCGTGTGTTGGGATGGAGTGTGGTTTAGAGGTGCTAGCAGGAAACAGTACATAAGAAACAAATGTAAATGATAAACTAACATACAATTGTTTACTGTTTACGTTTTCGTGTGAAGCTTGTAGGACACTAACAACCCTTTGTCAAATGCGCGTGTGGAATAGGATGATATGGGTGGGGATTCAAAGGATTTATCCTCCCATCTTACATACATGACCTTGACATAATTATATTAGAATTTCATTGTTTGCTCGACTATTCGTTGAATGGATGGTTTTTTACTCGTACCGGCGTCGGTGTAGGTGTCTCGCTTACATTACAGTGTGGCTCACTAAAGTTGACAATCAAACAAGAGTTCTTCCCCATACAAAACAAACACAGGAGAGAACAGTTTTTAGCTCTTGATTTGAAATTTAAGACAAAATATGCCCCTTTTTGAGAAATATACATTCGTGACTTTAGCGTGACATTAATATTGATAATCCCTACTTTGCTCATATGGTTTCTAACATTTATCCACAGAGCTCACGTTGAATAAAGCCAACAGTTCGGATACAGTAGCAGCATTTCTCGATCTTCATCTATCAATTTCAAATGATTGTATCCATACTAAAATCTATGATAAGAGAGATGATTTCAATTTTAACATCGTTAACTATCCACACCTGGATGGAGATGTACCTCGTGCTACCTCATACAGGGTGTACATCTCCCAGCTCATTCGATTTGCTAGAGCGTGTAATGATGTTATAGACTTCAATGATCGAAATCAAGTTAATACAAGTAAACTTCTTCAGCAGGGTTTTCGTTATCACAAACTAAGTAGATCTTTCTATAAATTCTACCACCGCAACGAGGACCGGCTGGAAAAGTATAAAACCAACCTTAAAACACTTCTGCGACTAGACATAGCACAACCCTCATTTTATGGAGATGTGGTCTATAAACTTCGAAAGTCAAAAGGGTCTGACGGGTTTCCTGACCGCTTTACAAATTTAATCTGGAAGTTCGTCAGAAAAGGATATAACCCTTTGGTTTTACAGCGCACTGCATGTTTAGTGACTGACCGGTCACCCCTCTACAGTCACTTCACTGTTCACTTGTGCGATAACTGGACTACCTCTTGGGACTCTATGATTGTACCTACTGAAACCCCAACTAAGGGAGGTGGGTGCATGAGCTTTCGTCCCTCGGGTTTTCTGGTCGTATCCTAGATTGGTTTTCTCTTTAGCTGCAACTACTATGGTTGTTCAGTACGATTCAGGATACATCCTGAGATGTTTATTATTTTGTTTGTGTTTCTTTAGTTAGTTTCTCTGGATGTGGACTTTATTGTTAGAGAATTCCTTTTGATGGGATGTAGTTTTGTTTACACTGTCTTGTCTATTTGGGCGCTGAAGACAGGATAATAGTGAGGATTGTGCGCATATAAAATCGATTCAAGCTAACCAGTAGGCCTTATTGCCTACTGACCGTTCCAAGTCGGTAACCCTGTCTGTTGTTTTTTGTCTCTTTCGTTGTATTATCAAGTCCTTGTTTGCAGTACAGTGCGGATCTACGATGCCCTTGCGTTCAGACACTGTGGTTTCGATAGGACCCTATATCTCATTTTGGCATAAAACATCTCCCACGTCAGTAGTGTAATTAACCCTTAACCCGCTAAGCACGACTATAATAGCCTTTGCGTCCATTGTAAACCCAGATCAGGGTTAATTACTGATTCTTTGGATTTATGTATCCCAATCACTGCAGCTTCAAAGTGTATACCGCTGTAGCCGGTTCTAGGGGTCGTGAGAGGTGTAACTATCATAAATTTAATTGTTTAACGCCTCATCAACACATTATAGATTATGTAAAGCCGCCCCAGAGCTAGGGGAATAATACACATGAGACCTGGAATCTGTCCTACTCCTACTCACGAATAGATTCCTATGGTTCCCTTTAACGTGCTTGTAGGGAAGACTCTAATAATGGGAACGCCCAGTTTACGTCCCAATTAGATGGACGACTAGGCTAAAGAAAAGTGTCTTGCCGACGAAACTCAGTGGCACCGGTGAGGCTTTACCCGAATCCGCCAATTTCAAGTCCACCTCGATATCTACTGGACCCTGTCAGCCCTCTACCTCTCATGGGGAAAACCGAGTTTCTACATTTATGTCTTTTCTTCGTTGCTCCCAAAGAACCCCATTAACATTTTTTGGAATTACTTAATATACTTATTATGGTCACACATTATGTTAAGCTCAATTCCTAAGACTATTAATCTCAATTATAATTGTTATAGAAATTGTATTACTGTTCTTCATCATATCTACATGATCAGAACCTCCGTGGTGCCACTGAGTTTCGTCGGTGTGTTCTTGGGCAAGACACTTTCGTCGGATGGGGACGTAAACCGTGGGGTCCCGTGTATCGGTCTATCCTCCGAGCACGTTAAAGAACCATAGAAATCTATTCGATAATAAGAGTAGGGCACGGTTCCCGGATTCCTATGTATATTTCCCCTCTCTCTGGGGCGACTCTAAATAACATATACTGTGTTGATGAGCCGTTAAACAACATTCAATTGATCAGAATAAATAATAACGATCCCGAGCGATTGTTTAACCCACCTCCGTCTACGTTTTTAATAAACCTGATCGAAAGGCGAATCAATTTTGTTTTCGATGCAATGTCTTGGTAACTTATCGTTTCCCCAGCTTTCACCACAGGTGATTACGGTGACACAGTTTTGTTCTAACTTAGTTAATCAATCGTGTCTGTTGTTTACTAGTCATTCAACTGATAAAGTCATTTTCAAGCTTATAACATATTTAAACAAACTATTTAATGCGTGTTATAGTTGCTTTGATGTAGACTGTTTAGCTCATCTGAGCCGAAGGTCTTTGTGACCATTTTTAGTTTGTCCGTCCGTCCGCTTGGATGATTTTTTACCAAACTTCACTCACATGGACGATGGCTTTGAGCCGTGAGAGGTGTTGCACTTTACATTACCTTTCATGAACAGATTCAATAAAACCGAGCCTGCTACTTTTCATTCTTGTTTGTGTTTGCTGCATCCAAGGGATCTCCTTTTCAAGATTAATTGACATTCACACAAGTGTTTGTTTAGTGCTATTCAGCGACCGTAATCAGTAATGTTATTACTTACTGGTCCTTTGGGATCATCAAGACCAATCTTTGTGACTTTAAAGTAGAATATCGCGTAAGCCGGTGATAGGAGGCGTGAGAGGTGCGATCTTACATTACCTTCATGAACAGGTTCAATAAAACCGAGCCTGCTACTTTCCCTCTTGTTTCTGTTTGTCGCTTCCAAGGGATCTCTTTTTCAGTATTTATTTCAACTTTGTTAAAATTAGGTCAACGCGACATCCAAAATGACCATAACAAATCTTAAAACATCTTCTTCTCAAGAACCGCTGGACAGATTTCGACAATTTTTCTTAATAAATAATCGCCAATACCTAAACTATCAACTATAAACTATTGCTCAAATGAAGTATCCCAGGTAAAAAACGGTCGTTTCCCTGGCGTCCAAAATCTTTTTCTCTGAAACTACAAGAGCCAGCGGTGTAATAGTTTGCATTTACTATAAAAAGCTTACGATCATCTACAAAGCTTTTTCAAACGGTTTCCCTGGGGTTACATTTGGACCCGCCCCAGCAAGGAGTCACATGTTTTACATAGATTCATATAGGAAAACACTTAAACAATCTTCATCTCTGAAACCACAAGGTACAGAGCTCTAGTATATCAAATGTAGCATCAGCTTATGGTCCTTGACCACGTTTGTTCAAATGGTGACCATGGGGTCAAAGCAGGGCCCACCCAGAGGTTATAGTTGTACATAGACTTATATAGGGAAGCACTTAAAAACAAATCTTCTTCTCATTAACTACAAGAGCCAGAAGTTAATATTTTGCATTCATTAAAACCTTATGGTCCTCTCCAAAAATACAAGAACCAGAGGTTTACTTTGTTGAATTTACCATACGCTTACGATCCTCTATCAAATGTGTTCATATAGAGACCATGGGGTCAAATTTGGTCCACCCAATAGGTCACATGTTTTACGTAGACCAATGTACATGATGTTGGGAAACACTTTAATGGATTTTCTTCTCTGAAACCACAGGCATACATATACTTGTACCGAGCATGAACAGACGATAAAATAATCCAACAGCATCGGAGGCCCTGGGGTCTATACCCATCGCTGGGGACATAACCCTAGGGTCATAATTTGGAACGTTTGAGATCCCCAACCTAAAGCCATGTATACACTTACTGGCCATGAGCTTACAAATAAAACCATTCATCCATGATCGGCTCTGGGGTGCATCCCCACCCCTGGGTACATAGACCGTGAAAACCGTTGAGATCCCCACCCCATAACCATATGTACAATTAATGGACATGAACAGACGGATACAAGGATCCAACTAGGTTTGGCCCCAGCGTCCGTCCTTGGGGACATAGCCCATTGGACATAACTTTGAAATGGTTGCGATTCCTACAGTATAACCACATATACACTTACTGGGTCTGTACGTTTGAAGGCGCGTAATCGACTGCATGGCATTATTCTGTTATGAAATTATAACCATGTTTGACAATTTTTTCATATTTGAAAAGACTTAGCATTAGGTGACTGATTCAGGGTCTTGTTGGTCCTCTTGTTTAAGTTTAAACCTGTTTTTCATGTTTTGATTGCACTGTTTCTAGCAATTTCGGATGCTGAGCAGCGGAACTGACATTGTCACTATTACCAAATTATCCGTTGCAAATCATTCTTTTATAATGCAAATAAAAGAGTCTTGCAAACATGTTCGAGTCAAGTTACTCTTTATATGACTATAGGTTAGCAACTTCTAGAACTTATAGAAATATAGAATGCTTTGTTTGAAAAATAAAATAAAATCACAATAATATGATCTCTTGTTTTATTATGACATGGAATGCTAAGAATCACTCGTCCTACATATTTTCAACATACTATAAAACGATTGTTACATTTGTTTGGCAATGAGACCACAAAAAGCAATGAAACGAAATTAAATGAAATGAGATTTTTAAGTCCGGTTAACGTATCATGTTAGGTTATATTGAGATAGAAACCTCAGAGATGGGTGAGATAAAGGATGAAGTTTTCCATCAAACATCCCTCCGCCAGGGCAAGTCCTTTGTTTGTATTTGTTCTGTATTGGTGTTATCGGTATTGGTGTTAGAAAATAACAAAATAAACAAAAGTAAACACTGGGATTATCAAACAGAGGAGTATCCAGAAAACGACGATGGCGACAAGTTTCAGTATACCACAGCGGTCCTGAAACAAAATAAGTATATTTATGATCAAGCACAGTTCAAATATATATGTATATGTATATTATATATATATATACACAGTCTATGAATTAATACTAATGTATATATGTTTCGTCTTAAAACTATTTGCCTACTGCGGTTATGCATCGGTTATTCTGTCAAATGTGTGTTCTCATTATAATTTGGTTTATTTTCTTCCAGTGAAAATGACTGTGGAAAAATCCCGAGAATCGATATTAATATTTCGTATTGGACTGTTGAACAGTCTCAAAACCGTTAAACAGCAGCAGTGTATTATATATAGAATATGAAGAAAACTTGTAGGAAAAGTACATAGTGGGTAATGAACTGTATAAATGTCTTATTCCCGTTAACTGATTAATAAGAATCGTTTAACAATAGTTAATTGTTTAGTTTGAACGAATGTACATATAACAAGTGTATAACAGTTTCACTAAACTATTTGCTATCAATTTCTTCATAAACTGTTGGAAACTGCGTTCTTAAACCATTATAATAATAGAATGATTTCGTCATTCTTTTTCAGTTATTTGTCGAGTTTGTTTTTGTTGGAAATTAATATTATTTCTATGTTTAGTCCTATTAGAATGTAAAATAACCTTTAAAGCAGCTATCCCTCCAATAACAGAGCTTTTAAAACCTACGCACACCGTTTCTAAACCTACTGACAACGAGGTATATATATATATATAACTTACATTTTATGAGAATCCAAACGCATAGACACAATATAAACAGATTTTACCAGCCAGGATAAACCCCAAAACCGGAGCGTCGAATTAAGAGTTACCAACCCATAATTCATTTTACGAATATTCAATCATGGGTATTTTATTAACCCGTGATTTAGCCTATACGTTTAATCGGCACATATACATTAGTATATGACTTGAACACATGGACAGAGTTTTGATACTGTCACAAAATGTCACGGGTAGAGCGTATTGGTCGTACATAGTTCTTGTGAACAGCTGTTAGTTACACCCTAATCCATTGTTCAATTGAAACCAATTCACAATGTCCAGGATATATTCAGGTAACACGTAACGGCGTGCCAATTTTAAGTGGCCGTCAGAGGGCGTCCGGAAGGGCCGTTTAATAAGTTTAGTTTTATGCTAATGCATGTTAAAGTATCGTCTATCTCCTTAAAAGGCAAAATTGTGTAAGGGTCGTTTCGTGTAGAATTTAATACTGCGAATTTAGCCACGTATGTCATGGAATGAACGTGGGAAGTAATGTTTTGGGCGGAACGTCGGTTATAAAATCCATTGTCTTCTAGTTTTGGCCGGGATTGCTTGATAGTTGCTTTGTTTGGAGCAGAAGTTTGACGGCAAAATTCACAGGCAATATGTGGTCAGTATTTATTTTATTAACTTTTATCGTACATTTGTATTCAGTGGGCGGCGCCATCTTGTTTGGCGAGCTTACGACATCCGGCTAGCTTTTATGTTTCGCAAATATTAACTTGAGACTAGCATATGATTTTGAAGTTACTTTATTATATGTAATTATTGTAATTGATCATTAATTGTAAAACAATATTAATTTGATAATGTTGTATAATATGTATATTAGTTAACGTTGGCGTATAACTCAGTGATTGTAATATACGAGTGATTTGATAACGTTGTATATTATATGTATTAGGGGCATTGGTTAACGTACATGGCGTATACATGGCGTTGTAGAATATGTATACATTGCTACTCATCATTAGTACAGCTTACATATATTTATTAAATAATGATTTGTTTGGGTAATGATAATTATGCAAGATTGTCGGTTTATCAACCGACATCTAAAACGTATGTATAATTACAGCCTAAGCCATCCAGGTTTGGATATAAGCCTCCCGGAGAGGAGCTAAGCCTTTAGGGTGTGTAAGCCCTTTATATGATTCGACACTAGAATCAACATATAACGTCACGAGCGGTGGAGACGGTCCATGTACCTGTACAACATGACCAGGTTATAGAAACGACAACCCCCGGGACATGAGGTGGGCCCGTTATCGGTCTTCACTGGAGGAACATCATCCACAACCTCATTGGAGGTTAATCATCATTATATTGCGTCATCAACCCTTATAGAAGGCATTTGATGACAATCCCCCATTGGATTCGCGCATCGTCATATTCATGAGCTCTAACGCATTACAGTTATCGCGCTAGATCATAATTCGTGTGAACATCAACATTGTAATAACTTTAACAACACTTTAGTGTCGTATATAATCAGTCGACACATTCAATATTTGTTATAATTCTAAGAACGTCTTAAACGTTCATGAGAACAGTCTTTTCATATTTCATCTGTGTATTCGCTTGTTTTTTTTTTGATAATTGTATATATATTTAACATATTTTAAAAGTTGCATTAAACTTAGGTAAATGCATTAGCCGTCATTGATTCTTTCCTGAGTTAGCCCCAACCACTAGGGTCATCCTGCGACAGATACATTGTTTTGTAGTGTAATTTTGTCGTTATTTGGTGTGTTAGTATCTTTAAGAGTATTAGACCGTTAAACACATGAATCCATGATGCTCATAAAGATGATTTCTAAGCTTAGGCAAGGAACCAAATACTTTTTAATTGCAAACATTTTAGACAAATAACTTACATAATTATATTTATTGCAATGGTATAATTAATCTATGTACTTATTTTGTTGGTATACTAGTTGATTTACGAGTTGGTATATTGGCTTGATAAAATAATGTATTAGTTCTTTCATATCTTACCTTACTATTATTATATGTGTTTCTGTGGCAATTTTGTCTTGCCATGTTTCCAGAAACTGTTGGTAAAATCTCTTTCACAGCCTTTGCAATCGGAATGATATTTCGTCCAGGGTTAGCATTGCCTAAACGTGTATTGTTGTGCGCAGAATATATGTATGCCTGCAGCTTAGCTTGACTTGAGTTTGATCCTTCACAGCTAAAAGCTAAACTTTCATAACTTGGTGGATTTAAAGCTGTTCCGAAGTCTCCAGACGTCACACTTTCATAGCTTGGTGGATCTGCTCCATCAGATAAAATGTCTCCTCCGTCCGAGAAAGGGATCCGCAAGCCATTCCAATGCCTCGACCTTCCTCATCCAAATGTATGTCAGTCCCTGCAAGTTGGGCTCCATCACTGAAATCAAGGTTGACAACTGAAATAGAAAACAATCTCATGCAAGTTCAGTGTATGTAAGGTAAAACAAACGCTTTGGTAAATGGTGTAGTAGGTTCTACTCATAAATAAAGTAACACTATTCCTTGGTATAAACATATAATTATATATTGTTACGTAGTCAGTCTACTCCAGCCATACTGTACAATCACCCCAGTCATATGTGTGTGTAGTTCTAAGGTTTATAATCCCTCCACCTTTTAACCCATAGTATAGGACGTTATAAAGGTATAGGTACAATAGAGTCTGGACTGATCTCCCCAGTAAAGCATCTCTCTTATACACAATAGGAAATACACTACAAATGGCATCAATTTTATTATTCAGTAATGTTTCTGTCAGGAAAGTGGAAAAGCGGAACTCTACCATAACTATGACTGCACAGAGCATGGATAAGGCGCAATCGTTTGGTCACAAAGTTAACTTTTTACTAAAGTGCATCTCACATCTTTGGATAGCCAGTTTAGTTTCGCTCATAGTATATATCATTTGCTTTCGGCGCCATTTTGTGAACATAGATGTTTCTAAGGGTCAGGTATGAACCGGACGCAAGGTAATTTCTTTTAGTATTTTGAGTGTTACAGGATTGTACCGCGGGGTTGTTTATTCAGATATTACGAATAAATGAATAACGCAAGATGATTTTTTCTTCGAAACGCCTTAATTTCCATATTATTCATGTAACCCTGTAGAACAATTATATATAACAAATAACGTTCTTACTTATGTGTATTAAATGTATGCACATATGAATACCACCATTAATATGTATTACACAAGTCGAAACTACACACTGAAAGCTTATAGATCTACCGGACACTAGTTTCAACATTACTCTGCATATAGCCATGATGTTTACCATTTCCATTTGCCATTTCCGATGTTTGCCATCTAGCATGCATGGCAATTCCATGTTGCGCGTCCAGAAATGACGTTTCTATATCTGCGGCTTGAAAAGAGTATGAGAGTGGACCGTTGGAAACGACTGAACACGATAAATACGAAATATTGCAGTTTCGGTTTGATTGAGACTGTTCATGAACGGTAGTGAAATATGCTTGCTACCGTTCACGCCCCCGGGTTTAGCAGATCTCAATATTCATAAAATCGATAGTACAGAATTTTATCCATCTCGAAGATGGCATGCATATGGCGGTGGACATGCTATATTTACAGTCAGTATTCCATGTCCAGCGGCGTATGGTACCAGTATCTAACAAAATTCTATGCCCCAAAAAGCGAAATAAACAAAATGGAATTTAGTTGGGAGCAGCGGTTATGAAGCCTACGCATCACAAGTAACAGTCAAACGACTAAATTAAAAAGCAGACAACATATCCTATGGGTGGTTAAACAATACCAAGAGCCTTTATCGGTCGGAGTAGTGGAACCACCGCATCGAAATTTAAGTAAGAAAACATAAACATTTGAAAATGTACCACCGATATCTAAATATAAGTATCGGGCTCAGCGATCTCCAAAGATCGAATGAATAACAATGTGAACGAGATTTAGCTGGGAGTGTTCTAGGAAGATATTTATTTACTGGTAAAGCAAGGTCCAGAACGAGGAATCGTATCCAGTGGAAATCATGCAGCGTCTCAACTATGCCAAAATGACCATAAATATAAACACAGATTATAACGTGTTTTGTAACAGAAACGCATTGCCAGGGCAGAAACTATAATTATGTTGAAGCAAGCACTTTATAATAGGGCAGGAGTAAGGTTTGGTGCATCATAGAGTCTGGTTCAACCCCCAGCGGCCCTTTTTCCAATGACCATTCTTAGGCGGTGCCCCTATTGTCCACCCTTTTATGTTTGAAATGTCCTATCCTTTGATTTTATTTTTCCTTATTTTATTGTTGTTTGTTTTGATTGTATGTTTTTGGTTGACTGTGTTCTGCGAATGCTACATTTCTTTTCGATATTATACTTACTTTTATGACAGAGGCATGTTGGCATTAAATAGAAAGAAAAGAAAATTTGGCTCGCTACATTGTCTGTCCAGTCCTGTTTTTGTTATAGTTTAGACGCTCTGCTTCATAAGTTAAACGCTCACCTGTGATTTCACGAAAATGAATTCCTGTGAATTCAGAAAAAAATCAAGGATTTTGTTATGATATCAGTGTAGATATTGTGTCATAATGTGCAATATCAATATCAGTGTATGTAACTGTGTAAAACACCAGAGAATATCCAAGACAATATCTAGTATTTTGCTCGTGGGGATTTCCTTATTTAAACTGACTTGTTTAATTGAAATGAAAATAAGATGTGATGTTTGGTGCAATCTAGCACATGTTTAAACCCTCGGCTTTTTTTCACTGACCGTTCTAATGCAGTAACCCTGTTGCCACTGACCGTCCTTTGCAGTACCCCTGTTGCCACTGACCGTTCTAGTGCAGTATCCTGGTTGTCACTGACCGTTCTAATGCAGTATCCCTGTTGCCAATGTCCGTACTAATGCAGTATCTCTATTGCCACTGACGGTTCTAATGCAGTACTCCTGTTGTCACTGACCGTTCTTATGCAGTACCCCTGTTGTCACTGACCGTTCTAATGCAGTACCCCTGTTGCCACTGACCGTTCTTATGCAGTACCCCTGTTGTCACTGACCGTTCTATTGCAGTTCCCCTGTGGTCACTGACCGTTCTAATGCAGTATCCCTGTTGCCACTGACCGTTCTAATGCAGTATCCATGTTGTAACTGACCGTTCTAATGCAGTATCCCTGTTGTCACTGACCGTTCTAATGCAGTACCCCTGTTGCCACTGACCGTTTTAATGCAGTACCCCTGTTGCCACTGACCTTTATAATGCAGTACCCCTGTTGTCAACCCTTTTATGTTTGGTATGTCGCATACTTTGCTTTAGTTTATGTTGTTTTATTTGGATGACTGCGTTCTATAAATGCGTCATTTCCGGTCCAATTTTATATATACAATAAGTAATCTCTCGGTCATTGATACGATTCTCTGTGGATGTCTATAATGGCTCGTGCTCATAGTGGGAATCATGATAACAGATGGCCATAAACATATCTTACATACTTTGGAATCAATGTTAACACAAACAAGAGACCATACTTGGTTTTATTGAATCTATTCATGAGAGGTAATATAAGCTGCAACATATCTTACGCTCCCTTAGCACTCGTTTAAACAATACTCTACTTTAAAGCCACAATAATTGGGCTCGACAAGCACAAAGGACCAGTTAGTAAGCACACTACTGACTCAGAGTCTGAACGACATTTTACAGCCGCCACACTCCACTAAACATAGTTTGTTCGTGAGAGGTAATATAAAGTAGATATAAAAGTCGAACATGAAATGTAGTATTAAAAAAACACAAACCAAAACCACGCACAGAAACAAACAACAATTACAAAGATTAATGAAAAGGCAATATATGACATCACAAACATAAAATAATTGACAGAAAGGGACAAAATGCAAGACAAGACGTTATGAAATTGATACTACCTTAGGATCGGTAAGTGTCCAAGTGACGAACAGGCTACTGATTGTTTTAAATATGAGGATGCTACTGAAGAAGTGGCTATGTGACAAGCAAACTACTAAGGGAGTTTAAACCCGATATTATAACACACTAATGCAACTTGAATGCAGGCTACTGAGATAGTGACAACGTAACACGCATGCTCTTGAGGGAGTTATAACAGTGAGTAGTAGTAGTAGTAGAAGCAGTAGTAGTAGTAGTAGTAGTAGTAGTAATAGTAGTAGTAATAGTAGTAGTAGTAGTAGTAGTAGTAGTAGTAGTAGTAGCAGCAGCAGCAGTAGTAGTAGCAGCAGAAGTAGTAGTAGTAGTAGTAGTAGTAGTAGTTAGTAGTAATCTTAATTTTAATACCCCCTCAAAAAAATAAGGATTTAGTGTCTTTTTTGTGTGTTCATTGGGGTTGAACTGTCAGTTGCCAATCACATAGCTCATAATTATGTAGGCTATGTGATTGGCAACTGACATTTCATACCCCAATGAACACACAAAATATGACACTAAACCTTATAATTGCCATCCACGACTGTTTCAGTGTTAAATACTGCTTATTTATTTCATTATGACACTCATTAAATGCGCCTAACGACGTCTCAATGTTGTCTGTAGCGGCAATATATTTTCCTGTTTTATCAAAGTCTGCAGACACAGAACTGCGGAAATTCAAACAAACATCTTTGTGTTTTTTTCCTTGTTTGCGCTTTCTTTTTGCGTGGAAGTCATTTTATGAAGAAAAACATGCTTCCGACGAAAACTTTAAATACGCTATGCATAGACAGTGAGTAAATAAAATATACTATATCATTAAAAGGCTAAACTAATAATATTAACTGCATAATATTATTCCTTGACCTATGCTGTTTGATCTAGATGTTCAGTTAATATTTGGTAACGGATAACGGTCAAAATCATCATATCAATACATATGACACAAGTACCTAAATATATTGACCGCCGTAGAGAGACGTTTGTCTAGTGCTGTGAGGCGGCCGAAACAAGTTCCCCTGACTACAAATCAGTAGTGTTATTACTTACAGGTCCCTTGGGATCATCAAGCCCAATCTTAGTTGGTTTAAAGTAGAAAATCGCTTAAAGCTACAGAGTCCCTATATCAATCGATTTCTTCTTTGTAGGCGTGTCTTTATTTGTAACTTCTTGTTCACCAGCTCATGTCGAAATCGGGTATTTAAGCGAGCAAATATAGCGCAAAAATTCATTTACTGTATATACATCGACCAGTGCACATCGTACCTATACACAGGTAACAGTAATTTTTACAGAAAAAAAAGGTAGCTTCTTTCGGGGCTCGAACACACGACCTTCTGATTTCAAGTCCTGTGCTCTATCCACTGAACTACAACGCTACTTGAGAAAATAGTATACTAACTACCATATATTATGAGGCAAAATAACTTAACATATTTGAACGCAACTAAAGATGGATCAATAAATGTGCAGTCCATATTGTCGCACGTGTAAATTGTAATACTGTATCTTATCAATATGAAACTAATACTTCGCTTCAAATCAACCATATCTCGACTTGTTATTTAGCGCTTGATGAGCTTGTGTGCGCGCTCTTGTTATTACGTAATGCCTAGTTAGTGTTAAAAATGCTACAAAATACCAATAAATAGCAGTGGTCTAGAGGTTCAGCGTACATCTTTCAAATCTTACAAGTACAAGGCTGTGGTTCAAATCCCGTTCCGGGCAACTATTTTTTATCACATATATTCTGGAGCCGTATATTTACCGATGTTTCCTGTACGGAGGCTAAATAAAAATGTGAAATTTTACGTATCGATTTCTCCTTATATACCGACTTTTGGGGTGTTCGTCGATTTGAAACTACTTCACACGTGACTCATTCATATTCATGAGTTATAACCAGTTAAAATAGGGACTGTGTAGCTTTAAGCCGATACTAGGAGGCGTGAGAGGTATTGCACTCGACATTACCTCCCATGAACAGTCTCAATACAACCGAGTCTGCTGCTTTTATCTCTTGTTTGTGTTTGTTGCTTCAAAGGGATCCCCTTTTCAGTATTTATTTGTAAAAACTTGAAAATTCTGGAATTTTTGGGGAGGGAGTAGGGGCATATTTTCAGTAACGGTAGCCATCTTTGATGTTGAGTTGAATTATTTTTTAAAAATTTGAAAACTACTGATTTAATGTTTGATATTCAAATATATAACGATACTTTAAAACAGCTGTACGATAGTTCTGGATATATTATTGAAGTTTTCCCTATATCTTTATTTTCAAACATGGGAACACCGGTGCAGGGCAATTTTTCACCCATGGGGAATAATAATTCCTTTGGACACGCTTGATAGTTTAGGTTATAATAATCATTTCCGAAAACGGACTGTTAAGCTATGTCAGTGGCTCTTGATAGGTTCGATGAGTTTTCTCTATGGATCTCTATATTCAAATTATGGATCCCTGGGATGGACCAATTTGGACCCCGGGAAATGTATTTGAACGGACTTTACTATAACTTTTATAGCCTTTAATAAACAGACAGAAAAAAACACACTAAATTTTACAGAGTTTCCTTTACACACATCATGTAAACCCCGAGATGGGCCTTTAATAAACACATATATTTCATTTAACACAACTTTAGTTATTTATTTACACTGTCCCGTTTTACTGGGATGACAGTAGGGTAAGTTTGAGGTTTGGTGCACCCTAGAACCTGGTTTAACCCCCCCCCCCCCCCCCCCCCCAACAGCCTTTTATGCCACTGACCGTTCCAAGGCGATAGCCCTATTGTCAACCCTTTTTGTGTTTGTGACGTCATATGCCTTTATTCTTTATTAACATTGCCATTCATGTTTGTAGTTTTGCGTGTTTTTGGGTTTACTGTGTTCTGTGAAAGCAGCATTTCCTGTTCGACTTTTATACTTATTTTTATACTTTGTGTATACTGATAGTTTCTTAAACAAGAATTATCAACATTTGTAAACTTATTCTTGATTTTTTTTTTTTTAAAGTTTTCACAATTATGTGATTATACAAACGTCGAGCCACTTTTTGTGCCTGGGACTGCATTTAAACAAACATGGTAGTCATTTGTATATAATTTTCTGGAACTCAGTGAGTCACCCTTGACAACATTTTAAGAGTTTGGGCAATTTTCCTGGATTTTGATGTCGCACTGAATTAGTTTTAACCGACTTAAAGAACCATTTAGGTCAGAATTATTAATTTGAAGTTTAGATAAAATTGATTAGGTGATTTTTAAGAAGTCATTCTTTTTTCGAATGTTTCCTTTATATCTCGAAATACAATGTTTGAACCCTATGGACGGGGTCACCTTTCACCACTTGGACTTTATTTTAAAACAAAGTTGTGTTTGAGACGTCATATGTCTTTATTCCTTATTAACATTGCCATTCATATTTGTCGTTTTGCGTGTTTTTGGGTTTACTGTGTTCTGTGAAAGCTGCATTTCCTGTTCGATTTTTATACTTAATTTGATAGTCTAATATCTACCGATAGTCTATGAACACATCTTTCGAAAGCTAGCCATCGATTGTTTAGGCTTCGGCTATATTTGGTGGGAGCTACTATCTGGTACACTGCGTTCACCTGGTTACCAACACTTATTTAGAAAGCCATGAATATAAGGATAATTCGTGTGAAGTTTGGCGAGGAGTAGTCGTTTAAAGGGATACATAATAAAAAAATGTTAAAATCAACGTATATTTTGAATGGAGTCTTTCATAAAATGCTAACATTAACCCTGTTGCATAACCAAGGATGGCAGGTTTTACTATGAAAAATCAATGTCCTTGAAAACTATTGTTTGGGGCACTTGTTTCAGCCAAAGGTTTATTCGACTTAGCAGACGAAATACATGTCGTACCTAAATAAGTTATATATCAGTGAAACAGACATTTTTAGTGGTAAATAAAAATACCTTACTTTTCAAAATCGGTTGAGAAACACAAATTACGAAAGTTGTTTTTGATGGGTCATTTTCAATGCAAAATTCTGCTGCATGAAACATTTGAAAAATATTTTCTTTTAGAATTTTTATCCAAAAATGGTTTTAAATTGTTGGATATTCGTAAATTAAGAACCCTGAAAGTTTTACAGCAAAATATGAAGGATTACTGAAGTTATTTGAAATTTTTTAATTTTCTGCTGTCCCACCAGCACGGAATTTACATAGGAAAAAACCCATCAAAAAAAATAATTTTGGCTGTAATATATTTATTTCTCAACCGATTTACAAAGGTAAAGTAGTTTTATTTACCACTAAAATGCCAGTTCTAATGATATATAACTGATGTACGTATTGTTTAAATTGCTCAAGTTACTGCAGAAAAACTTTGGCTGAAATAAGCGCCCCGAACAATAGGGTTCATTTTTAGGCTCATTCAGTATGTGTAGGCTCATTATCATTATTTGTCAATTTTAAGTCGGATCCCTAGACCCCCTTAAAACGCCTGGTGTACCCATTTTAAAGCAAAGGTGAGCTAATAAACACGAACTCATTATAAAGGAGCTATACAAGTCGAACAGGAAATGTAGCATTCACAGAACACATTTAACAAAAACACACACACAAAAACATATGGAAAAATCGAAGCATGGCACACGACACCACACACACACCGATGGGTTCACAAAAGAGTGACCGTCTTGTAACTGTCAGTGGCAAACAAATCTCGAAACCTACAAAGCAAGTACTCAGTGACTTGGCAAAAGCCAGTGCAATAAAAGAATGAACCATTACGACCAGACAAGATTTAAGACGAACATTAAACGTTGCCGTCCCAGTATTTAGATGTCCACAATCACAATCGGGTTGGTTAATGCACAGTCAGAGAAAACAACACAGTGGTAAGCTGTAAATGGGTCAACCACTAAACAGTTCATAGTGAAAGTGTCATAACATCTGTTGATATTTGTCTAACAAGTTTGATACAGTTTGTATAAAAGTGATCATGACCAAGGATATTATGAACTTTGTAAATCACTTTTCATAAAAGTCAGCCGTGATAGTTATTACTTTTACTTTTATATATGATCAGTGTTACTAAAATAAATAAATAAATACATTTGCAAAGGTTTTACATATGTTCATCAAATGTTAGTCAAAATATGGGATATGTGTAATATGAGTAATAACTTATGCTGTAATGTAAATTATAGTTATACCAATAACACATAAAATATAATTTTGAAGCCGTTTCACATTCTGCACATTTGATAATCTTTAAGGGATACGCGACAATCAAGCATTTAACAAGAATCTTTTTTTAATCGTATACATTTGACTTTGAACCTGCTTGAATATGTTCAAATAATATTTTGAGTTTTACATTTGTATTTGTCTTTCAACCATTCTTCAAAATGTTATTAGTTAGTAATATGTTAAAAACAATTTTCTTTGAACTATTCTAATAATTTAAAGTAATGATTGAAAAAGTGCAAGCCCCGAGTATTAGAAAAAAACGCCGCACGTTTTAAAAAAAGACAAGATTGCCGTGTGTCACTTTAAGGCTTCTTGTTTGATGGTTTGCGTGTTTGTTTCTGTGTTTTGTGGTTGTCTGTCCTCCTTGAATGCTACTTCCCCTGTCCGATCTTTTTATATTTTATTGTATTATGTAATGCTTCCATGCTTTCTGTATTAATTCCGGATGACCAAAAATTACTGTGATTTCACCAAAAAGCAGCGCTGATCTCGCCATTATATATGTAAAAGCGAATCTGGGTTCACATTTCCGGACCATTTGGCTTAACATCGTACCAGGTGATTGGCAACTTGGCATTCTGTGTAACCGTATATTGTATCAGCTTTAGGAGTAACTTACTATCAACTAGACACCGTATATTGTATCAGCTTTAGGAGTAACTTACTATCAACTAGACAAGTTGGCGTTTTGCCACTGACCGTTCCAATGCGCGGTACCCTTGAGGCCAACAATCTATTGTTTGAGGTGTCACCTGGTTTATTTCTATTTGTCCTTGCAAATTATTGCTTGTTATGAATGGCTGATTTGGATGACTATGTTCTATGAATGCTATATTTCCTTTTCGACATTTTTGAAATTAAACTGAGTGGTTAGCTTCATCTTTTTATATGCCACTGGTAGCACATGGTATCATTCAAATTATCACCCTTCATTGTGATACGTCACGTATTTTGAGTGCGATTATTATTTGATTGCTAACCAGTTGATATTGGACATACTAAATATATTTTTCGAAACTGTATTTTCAGTGGGAAAAAATCAGTTGATATTGGACATACTATGTTTTTTCCGAAACTGTATTTTAAGTGGAAAATAAAATCCCAATCATGAAACTGCTCAATCATGAAACCGCTGAGGGATAATTTGTGCTTCTTTAGAAACTTGCGACCATAAACAAATATCAGTGTTTTGATCCTCTAGGCCTGCATCAGATTTTTACGTTTGCGATCAAAAGATGTTACGTGTTTTCATAAACTGGTTATACGTTATAGTTACAGTTATTAACAAGAGGTACAAGAGGGCCTCTATCGCTCTACTGGCTGTCGGTGTCCGTAAGTCTTTTTAATGATTTTATCGCATTGATATCTTCTGACCAATTTCGTGGAAGGCAAATGAAAAACAAAGAGTCCATGATATAAAGAAATTAAAGATCAGATTAAAAATGAAGAACATTTTAAAATAATTCAATGGCTGTTTTTAGTCTGACATGGGTAGTTGTAGCTCCACTTTCTTTCAAGACCGAGATAACTTTATATATGGTGGGGGAATGGGGTGTGGATGTACGACAGGCATGGCTGTTTTTCAAGGTTTTATTTATATTAAAATTCGCAACAAATTTGATAACGACCAGATTTAAAACAAAGCAAAACTAGATGTGGTTGTTTTTGGAACAAAAATATATGTCTCCCTCCACACTGTCAGCGATATGCATATGAACCAACCTGGCTGAAAGGTGCGCTCTACATGTCTTCTCAATATGATGAACAGTTGTGCCAAGCTATTTCAAAATCCCTCAAGCGATTAAAGAGATATGGATCGGACACGAAATATAGTGCATATGAATTTTAACCTTGACCTTGAATGGACGGTTGCGTTCTGCACGTCGTCTCGATATGGTAAACATTTGTGCCAATTTTTTTTTTAAATCCCTCATGCGGTTCAAGAGATATGGGGTGGGCAGGACGTACAGACTGACATCCAAGCCGAAACCAATATTTCTCCCTCAGTGTAGTGTGGGGGAGACATAATAAAGCATTTTGAATAAATCAAGGGCCATAACTATGCAGTTTATAGACGACTTCGCTAGTTCTTTACTTTGCCCCTATTTCTTCAATGACCGAGACAACTTCATAGTATAAAATGTATTTAAACAAATGGGACGGATTCTGTGGAGGGAATAGTGTTGTATGTGAGTCAGGCATGGCTGATTTTCAAACACACTTTTCAGAACTGTTATTGATATTAGCAAGTTTGTTAAAAGTCAGATGAAAAATGTAGTAGCTACAGATAGATTTAGCAAAGCATTTTACAATAAATCAAGGCCTATAACTCGCGCAATAATAATCCGACCTAGCTGGTTTTTAAACGTGTCTCAAATTGTATTCATATCACCAAACTAGCCAAAATTGGTAAATATTAGATGTGAAATGAAGCTCATATCGTCTTAACAAAGCAACATATAGCATAATTAACTAAATCAAGGACTATAATTCTGGTGGTAATAATCCGATCTATCTGGTTTTCAAACTTGTCCAAGCTTTCCTTAAAATAAACAATCAGGCCATTGGTAAAGATCAGATGAAAAATGACGGGTCCTATCATCTTAACGAGGCAAAATATAGCATATGTTACTAAGTGGCTAAGGTTGGTAAAGATCGAATGAAAAATGAAATCCTTATCTTCTTAACGAGGCACAAGTTAACGAACATGGACCACGACGACGTACGACGTACGACGTTCGACGGACAATTTTCCATCCTTTGGCCAGAAGAGCTAAAAACAATGAAAAGGGTCTTATAGTAACACATCAAACATAGCATTACAAAGAAATATAAAAAGATCGGACAGGGAAAGTAGCATTCAAAGAGAACAGTCAACCACAAAACACAGAAACAAACACGCAAACAGACAAACAATAAGGCAAAAGTAATAACAAATGCAAACGACATCACAAACACAAAAGGGTTGACCATAGGGCTACCGCCTTGGAACGGTCAGTGGCAAAGTAGGCCACTGGGGGTTTAAACTGGTTTTAGGGTGCACCAAAACTCACACTTACCCTACTGTCATCCCATTAAAACAGGAAAGTGTAAATAAAGAAATCCCCGCCATGATCTAATCTCTAACCAACAAGGCAGCATCAATAGGCAATATAACTACAACACAATTATGCTCGTGTAAATATAATACAAAAAAAAAGAATAGCATAGAAAGCCACCATGAAGGTACTAAATGACTTGGCAGAAGCCGGAGAAACAAGAGAATAAACCAATAAGGGCACGACAAGAAAGATCATAGATAAACATCAAACGCCACCGTCCCAATGGGCTTAGGTAGGCGTTATCATAGGGTCCACAGTCTGTCCGGTCATCGTACAATTAAAGAGGAAAGCATGGTGGCGAACTGTAAAAGGGTCCACCACCAAGCATGCAGTACGTTGCAAAATGATAGGGTCATAACCTTTTTTGAGAAACGTTTTAACAAGTTTAACACAGATAGTATGAAAGTGATCATGACCAAGAATCTTACAAAGTTTATAAATCACATCACTATAGAAGTCAGGTTGTGATAGTCCTTGTCGCAGAAGAGTCCTTAAATTACTTTTATATTTGGAAAGAAGATCAGCGTTACGATAATAAAATGTTGCAAAGGTTTTACGAAGTTTATGGTAACGGTAACCCTGATTGAGTAGGTTTATAGTTATACAAAGATTACGAATATTAAAGTCCTCATCTTGAAAAACGAATAAATTGAGACACATACACCCAATAAGAATTTGCTCGGGGAACATCCCCATCCAAGTGGGGATAATTAACAATGTCAAAATTAAAATCATCTCTCTTGTCATAGATTTTGCTAATTATTTCATCATTTTCAATCGAGAGATCTAAATCAAGAACAGAAGCATTATTATCAGATATATTAGCTTTGTTAAGCTGATGTTCTATAGGATAGATTTTATTAACCATAGTTGGAAAGAAAGGGTTGTCAAAGTTCAATATGTCATCCAGATACCGAGAGGTGTCATTAAAGGCTTCAATAACATCTGCCTGGGTATCTGGTGAAAGACTCAACATGAAATCTCTTCCATAGCAAAATAAAAACAAATCTGCGACAAGAGGTGCACAGTTTGTACCCATAGGGATAACAACAATTTGTCTATAAACGGTGGTTCCATACCTGGCTTCATCGGTGGTTATTCCACAGCGTTGGCAGTATGTCGCGGTCACAGCAGCGTGTAGTAATTATTTTACGAGAACATTTGAAGGAAAGCAACTAAATTTTAAATAGCTGGCTTTGTGAACATCTGGTCCCAGGGTTCATTGAGTACAGTTTTCATTCACTTCAAAACTTGGTCGGAGCTATGACCATTTTTCAAATTGTTATAAATATCGTGACTGCACTTTTGTTATGCACAGTATGTTTCTTGTTATATTATGCTGAAGCCATGGCCTTGTTATTCCAATAAATATAAACTACGTTCAGTGTTGAGACTCTTTCATAGCCCAACTTCAATAATATCTAATAGGAAGATGAGTGGTTCACAAACTTCATAGCAAGTCCACATGGCATAATTGTCTAAACTGCCGTTAGTAAACAACGCTTTAATATTATTACATGCCAAAAATGTAGTATTTTCTCTAGCGAATGTTTTTTGAATAAGAGAAATTAGCTTGTCTTTAATAAGGTGATGTGGTAAGGTTGTATATAGTGTAGAGAAGTCATAAGTGCTTATTGATGAAACTTGACGTTTATTGAAAATTTTATCAAGAACGTCTCCTGAATTTGTATAGACCAAAATAAATTAATCCCAGAGTTTTCATAAGTTTCATCACAATATAGTTTAGCGTGATCTTTAACGGCAGTAAGACAAGAAGTTAAAAGTTTGGAGATGTTTGTTGTGGTGCAGGCACTAGAATTCGAAATAAAGCGAGCCTTATACGGATTTTATGTAAATTAAGAATCCAGTATATAGTAGGCAGTTTATTTTGCTTATCGTTTACACCAGCCTTGAAAGTAGTGCACGGAGTGATATGTGCGGAAACAACATCATCCTCAGTAGAATTAACTGGAGTATACGAATTGGTGCTGCCGAGTTCCAGAGATAAATCATTGACGTAATGTAGGCGTCAAACAATAAATACATTATTAGCTGCTTTATCTGCAGGAACTAAAACAAGTTCATTCGTCATCGCAAAGCTAAATGATATCGTTATTGATATGCTTAAACATACTCACTCGTTCATATCTAAGGCGGGCCCTTATTTTAATAATACAACCACATATTTCGCCTTTTTAAAACACAGTGAGAGAAGTGCACAAGTCCATATCCAGTGAAAAAAAAACACTATTGTTTTTTGTTGGTTAGAACGGGACGTTGGGTGAGGCATGCTCGAATTAATAATAACTTTAATATCCAGTACTAATTTCAGAAGAATTGTATCAAAATATAATGTTTGTCTTTATAAATAATATTAAACTATGTCATATGTCATTATTAAGAAACGTATTACCGTTCAAACAAAACAGAAATATTTGTTCATAAAATGAGAAAAAATCAAAATCCACGGAAAAATATTTTCAACTGCAGTGGTTATCATAAACGTAAGACAAATATAATTCTTACCGGCCATAACTGTTTACCTATCCTAAAATATCAACCAACAGAGATGTTGCCACATTCTATGTAATCATTCAAGAGATAAAAGTAAAATAGTCGATACCGTATCTGCAAACCGGAACTTAAAGAGTCACGGGATTTTTATCGTTCGCACCTTAATGACGCATGCATTCTCTTTAAGCGTGCCCTCTGGTGACGAATTAGCCTGATCTGCGCATATTTTCGCGCAACGCGTATGTTGATGTTGTAAAAAGTGGGAAGATGTTCCAAAATCATTAGTCATACATCCTTGATACTTTGTATACATGTTCACAATCATGAACCCCACACATTGATGTAGGTTCGATAATTATTGATTATTATATGTCAGTTTTCATATCACCCACTGTATCATCCCTGAGACCCTATATGTGCCCGATGGCTTTAGTCTCGAGATATAATTCCTACACATCTGATCTCTAAACTTTGGTATATTGTGGACATACCAGGCTTAGGGTTTGATTTATTCATAATACTGGTATAGCGCACACTTTTCCACAGTTTTGAGATCATATGGGCAGGAATTATATCATGAGGGCTGAAAACACGACATGCTTCTGATTGACAAACTGTTAACGATTATTTGGATTTGATAACATTGTGTTAACGTTAATTTTAATTCTAACATGGCAATTGCTATTTTCAGTATACACAAGCAAATGCAACAGTCGGGTAAAATATACCATAAAAATGAAGTGGGTGGGGATAAATCAACATTTCTATTTACGTATATAGGTCATAGTGTGTATATTATATACTGATACACTGTTTGTAATTCAATTAGATGTGATGTTTGTATATCAAGTGTATGTATGCCAGTTATTTAAATGACTTTTGATATAAATATAAATAAAACCAAAGCACATATATCTATCTTTTTCTGTAATAAAATGATGGGTCTTTAACATTTTTAATTGTTAACTCTTTTAGATGAACACCGACCGATACTTTTTATCACATTTATTTGATAACCTTATAATTTATCTATTAAATACAAGTGTATTACAATTTTCTTGTTATTATTTCCATAAGTTTGTCTTGCCCAAAATTTGCCCAAAAATGCAATTTTCTGTGATTTTTTTGGTTTATTAGAAGGTGTGCTGAAAATGAAAACTTCAAAGATTTCTCCTATTTTTATCATTTTAAGGGTTTTCTTACTTTTGTATTGACACCTGTTAAGCTTCTCATAACTTTTTATATTTGCTTCTTTTTTTTTATCTAAAATATTGGGTGATTTCTAAAGCCATACCCAATTTTCAGTTGATTCTGAATTTAAAACACCACTTTGGGCTTTGGGAGTGTATTACTTAAGATTAATATTGCTATGGTAGTAAAAATCGTTTTTGTCTTGAAATATAACGCCAAGATATTTATAGATTTGTCAACTGTTTCTAAGATGTTATTTAGTTTGTTTGGTTAGTTCGTCCTTTTCAAAAATGCATAAATTTTGATTTGTCCGTATGTATAAGGACTCTCCACTTTTTGCACCACTTATGTAAGGTATCAAGCATAGTTTGCGGATCATTTTCAGACTGAGACACCAAACAAATGTCAACTGCGTACATTAATATGGACAGTTTTGAACCACCAATATCGATACCCAGGTCAAGGTCATTGACCTCTTTCACAAGGTCATTAGCGAATATGGCAAATAGTGTTGGTGAGACATTATCCCCCTGCTTCACGGCATTATTACAGTCAAACCACTCTGTTAGTTTGTTGTTAATGCGCACACATGATGAATACTGAGTATATATATTTCTAATAGAGTTATACATTTTACATGTGATATAACAGTAACTTATACAGCATCATGTCTCTATCTATATAGTCAAAGCATTTCCGTAGATCAATAAAAGCAGAAAAAAACGGAGTCGTTATTTCTTATCAAAATATTTAAGGTGATAACATAATCTTCACATGACCTGTTGATTCTAAACCCGCTTTGCTCATCTGCAAAGATATTGTTCTGTTCAAGATATTTAGTTATACGTTTGTTCATGAACGAACTATACAGTTTACTCACACATGACAACAGACTAACGCCTCTATAATTCATTGGTGCACGCTTGTCCGATGAATAGTATTTCAGTATAGAAATAATTGATTTCTCCATGGTGAAGGGATAATATTTGTATCAAAATATATTGAAATTGTTATAATACTGTAATAACTATAGGAAACTTTTCGATTATAATTAAGGCTATGCTAAAGATTTCATGTATATAATTTTGAAAACATGAATTTCTCATTTTTTATCCATTTGATATGTACGAAAGAGGGGAATATATTTATACAACTTAAACTATTTTAGAGATTTTCTTGAGACGTAGAATCGTATCATATGCGGATAAATGCTCGCGATTTTATGGATGCCCTCTAATACCAACACGCTGCAGTGAAGCGTTCCCATGTGATGAAGAATATACGTGTCAGAGAGGAAAGTGTTGTGATAAAACGCAACCGGTAGATCAAACTCAGCCGATAGATCAAGGTTCACCGATAGATCAAGGTCCACCGATAGATCAAAGTTCACAGATAAATAAAGGTTCACCAATAACTCAAGGTTCACCGATAAATCAAGATCCACCTATAGATCAAGGTCAATTGATATATCAGAACCAACCTATAATCAAGGTCCACCGTTTGATCAAGGTCCACCGATAGATCAAGGTCCACCAATAGATCAAGGTTCCCCAATAAATCAAGGTCCACCTATATATCAAGGTCCACCGATAGATCAGAGCCAACCGTTTAATCAAGGTCCACCAACAGATCACTATCAACCAACAAATCAAGGTCCACCTATAGATCAAGGTCCACCGATAGATCAGAGCCAACCATTTGATCAAGGTCCACCAACAGATCAAGGTCCACCGATAGATCAAGGTCCACAGATAGATCAGAGCCAACGTGTTGATCAAGGTCCACAGATAGATCAAAGTCCACCGATAGATCAGATCCAACTGATAGATCAAGGTCCACCAATATATCAAGGCCCACTGATAGATCAAGGTCCACCAATAGATCTAGGTGCACAGATAGATCAAGGTGCACAGACAGATCAAGGTCCACCAATAGATCAGTGTGAACCGAAAGAGCAAGGTCCACCGATAGATCCAGGTCCATCGATAGATCAAGGTCTACCAATAGATCAAGGTGCACAGATAGATCACGATCCACCGATAGATCAGAGCCAACCGTTTGATCAAGGTTCACCAACAGATCAAGGTCCACCGAAAGAAAGTTTTATTTGGATGACTGCGTTCTATAAACGCGTCATTTCCGGTTCTACTTTTATATATACGTTAAGTAATCTTTCGGTCATTGATACAAATCTCTGTGGATGGCTATAATGACTCTCAATCATAAAGAATGAATGAATGAATGAATGAATGAATGAATGAATGCATGAATGAATGAATGAATGAATGAATGAATGAATGAATGAATGAATGAATGAATGAATGAATGGTGTTTACGGCACGTCGACACATAAATAGGTCATAGTGTGCGCAAAAACTGATGAAAGATGAAGAAATGAAGTAGTTATTAAAAATTAATGTAAATATATAAAACTATTTACAAATAAGGGATGATATAGTAGTAATATAAACTATATATGTAAATCAACAAATGCCCGTCAACTGGTATATAAATAAGTAAATATATATATAAGAATAACTGTATTTCGATTTAATTTCGTTAAATTTGCTTTGAAAGACAATAGGGTCTGTACATAAAGGGAATCATTCATGGTATCGGATGTCCATAAATATACCTAAAAATCTAATTAAGGGGAACTTTTGGAATCAACAAAGTTAACACAAACAAGAGAGAAAAGTAACATACTTGGTTTTATTGACTCTATTCATGAGTGTCGATTCTTACGGATGGAGGGAGATGTACAATACTGGTTCTACCCAGGAAAATTGGGTTGTCTGCCTTCACCACGAAAAATCGACCGTCATATATAACCTTACATGTGTTGAAAATGACGTAAAAATCATACAAACAAACAAACAAACAAACAAACAAACAAACAAACAAACAAAAAAACAAAAACAACAACATAAAAAACCCAAACAAAAACAAACAAATGAGAGGTAACATAAGCTCCAACATTTCTTGCATACCGGACAAGGATATCCGTCATTTTACCGGGGCTAGATATTTCCATCTCACCCTAGGGTCGAGATAAAATTCACTCGTGCCAACATCCGGTATGCAGGAAAACTTGCAAAACGTTAGTAGCAGGTGGCGTCAACGCACAACATGTCTCTGATATGCAAGAAAAATAATCTATCATTGGTATTCGGTCCAGATAGGGAATTCCAACCCGAGGTATAAGTGTTTTTATCGGAACCGAGGCTCTATCGAGGTTCCGATTAAAACACTTATACCTCGGGTTGGAATTCCCTATCTTCACCGGATACCCATGAAAGATTCTTATAATCTCACGCTTCCTATCACTGGTTTAAGCGATACTCTACTTTAAATCCACATTAATTAGCTTAGAAAATCACAAAGACCAGTTAGTAATCACACTACTGAATCAGAGTTTGAGCAACATTTTACAGCCGCCACACTCCACTAAACAGTCTGTTCGTGAGAGGTAATATAAAGCAACATAAGTGTTTATGAAATGGATACTGCCTTAGGATCGGTAATAGGCCACGAACAGGCTACTTAAATTGTTTTCAATGGTCAAGATGGATTAGTTACAATTTGGGGTGAAAACCAAAGCAACGTTTAAGGTAACACATTAAACACTAGTTGGTTTAAGAATTAATTTTAAAACATATGTAATTACAATCCATGTAAATATACACTGATTAAATGCGCCTGACGACGTCTCAATGTTGTCTGTAGTGGTAATTTATTTTCCTGTTTTAGCAATATCTGCAGACACAGAACTACTGCGTAAGTTAAAAGGAACATATTCATTTTTATTTCCTTGTTTTCGCTTTCCTGTTTGTGAGGAAGCCATTTTATGGAGAAATGCTTCCAATACGCTATGCGTTGATTGTATGTAAATCAAACATACGATATCATACGATATCATAAACAGGCTAAAAGAATAATATTGACTGCATACTTTTTATTCCTAAAAGAATATTAATGACTGCATAATTTGTATAAATACTTTGTTCGACCTAGATGTTTAGTTAATATTAGGTATTGTAGCATGGTCACAAACAATTCTCTTTGTTCAGACACAGGTGTAAATCGTTTAACAGAAAATAAGACCTGTCAGAATAACTGTGAGAATAACAGTGAGAATAACAGTTAGAATAACTGAAATAGAGCTGAAATGGACATGCTACAAAACAAATATTTGTTTGGTAGCATGTCCATTTCAGCTCTATCTATTACATATTAGGTAAAGGCAGTATACTGGTGTATTCTTCGTTTAAACCTCGCTGTTAATTCATATGACACAAGTGACTAAATAGAACAGAGTGCATCGAATTATCTTGTAAAACCTTGAAAATCCTGGATTTTTATGGTGGGAGCTGGTAGGAAGATTATTTTCAGTAACGGCAGCCATCTATGATGTTGAGTTCAATTTCAATTCAATTTGTTTTTAAAAACTTGTTTTAATCTAAGGTTTGATATTCAAATACATAACTATACTTTCTGAACAAACAGCTATACAATAGTTCTTACTGACGGTTTTTGCTTTATCTCTATTTTCAAACATGGGAACACCGCGGCGTGGCAATCTTTCACCCTAGGGGACGGTAATTGTTTTGGACATACTAAATAGTTTAGGGTATAGTAATCATTTCTGAAAAAGGACGGCTAACCCTTAACCCGCTATATATAGATAATGGACTGTTTTTTCTTTGAATTAAGACCATTCCATTTTAGTGACAAAGGGGTGTTTTGGGGGAAATGATTGATCAGCAGCCTGACATTGTAAACCAGAGTTACTCGCAGGTTGATCTAGGTTTACAATGGACACATATATAGTCGCGCTTTGCGGGTTAAGGGTTAATGTCCATGTCAGTGGCTCTCGATAAGACGATTTTAAGAATTGTCCTTATGAAACGCTGTGTTCAAACTAAAGACCTCTGAGAGGGGCCAATTTGGACTTCGGAAACTGTATTTGACCGATTTATCTTACCTTACAATACCTTTCATGAACAGACCAATTAAAACAACGTCTGCTAGTTGTCTTCTTGTTTGTGTTCGTTCCTTCCAATGAATCCCCTTTCAGTAGATTTTGATATTTTGAGATAGAAAGATAATTTTTGAAAAATATCAGAATTTTATAGTTTTTCAATAATTCAACAGCTGTTTCTAGTCTGACATGGGTAGTTTTTGAATTTGTTCCACTTTCTTCCAAGACCGAGATAACTTCGTGTAGGCGGTAAGGGGTGGGGGAATGGAATGGATGGTTTTCAAGTTTTTATTAATTTTAAAATTCTAAACAAGTTTGATAAAGATCAGATGAAAAACAAAGCAAAATAAAGCATTTTCAATAAATCAAGGGCCATAACTATTTAGTTTCTAGACGACATGGCTAGTTTTTTTTTAAAAATAGGGACGGAGTCCGTGGAGGGAATAGGGTTGGATGAGAGTCAATCATCGCTGATTTTCAAACAAACTTGTCTTTCAAGACCGAGATAACTTTATATACGTTGGGGGAATGGGGTGTGGATGTACGTCAGGCATGGCTGTTTTTCAAGGTTTTATTTATATTAAAATTCGCAACAAATTTGGTAACGACCAGATTTAAAACAAAGCAAAACTAGATGTGGTTGTTTTTGGAACAAAAATATATGTCTCCCTCCACACTGTCAGCGTAATGCATATGAACCAACCTGGCTGAAAGTTGCGCTCTACATGTCTTCTCAATATGATGAACATTTGTGCCAAGCTATTTCAAAACCCCTCAAGCGATTAAAGAGATATGGATCGGACACGAAATATAGTGCATATGAATTTTAACCTCTAAGTGTGACCTTGACCTTGAATGGACGGTTGCGTTCTGCACGTCGTCTCGATATGGTGAACAATTGTGCCAAGTTTTTTTAAAATCCCTCATGCGGTTCAAGAGATATTGGGTGGGCAGGACGGACAGACGGGCATCCAAGCCGAAACCAATATTTCTCCCTCAGTGTAGTGTGGGGGAGACATAATAAAGCATTTTGAATAAAGCAAGGGCCATAACTATGCAGTTTATAGACGACTTCGCTAGTTCTTTACTTTGCCCCTATTTCTTCAATGACCGAGACAACTTCATAGTATAAAATGTATTTAAACAAATGGGACGGATTCTGTGGAGGGAATAGTGTTGTATGTGAGTCAGGCATGGCTGATTTTAAAACACACTTTTCAGAACTGTTATTGATATTAGCAAGTTTGTTAAAAGTCAGATGAAAAATGTAGTAGCTACAGATAGATTTAGCAAAGCGAAACATAGCATTTTACAACAAATCAAGGCCTATAACTCGCGCAATAATAATCCTACCTAGCTGGTTTTCAAACGTGACTCAAATTGTATTCATATCACCAAACTGGCCAAAATTGGTAAATATTAGATGTGAAATGAAGGTCATATCGTCTTAACAAAGCAACATTTAGCATAATTAATTAAATCAAGGACTATAACTCTGGTGGTAATAATCCGATCTATCTGGTTTTCAAACTTGTCCAAGCTTTCCTTAAAATAAACAATCAGGCCATTGGTAAAGATCAGATGAAAAATCATCTTAACGAGGCAAAATATAGCATATGTTACTAAGTAATATAGCATATTTTACTAAGTCAAAGACAATAAGTTGGGTGCTACTGATCTGGATATGTTTTTAAATTTTTCGAGCTTTCATTAATCTCAACAATGTGGCCAAGTTTGGTAACTATCGAATGAAAAATGAAATCTCTATCGTCTTATCGAGGCAAAGTTTAACGACAACGGACGACGACGACGTTAGACGGACGATGGACAAATTGCCATTCGTTGCCATTCGTTGGCACTTGCCTCGGTAAACATTTGAAAAGTGACCAATGAAAAAATAAAGAAATAAAATAAAATGAAAAAATGAAATAGAATCAAATAAATCTATTACAATGTAACAACTTAGAAATGTCGACCTTTTTACGTACAAGTACCGAGATCATACGTTTCGTATTGTCTAGTTAAGGTACCCTGTTCGAAAATCGTCCTAGCGCCATAAATGACAGAGCGCCGTATTTTATACCGTTTCCATTCAAGATGGTTGACATCGATACGTATCGCCGGCGAATCGGCGGTTTCCGTTCGAAGACATTTCTTTTCGATCTTTCAACCCTTCATGTTGTCAGTGTGTTAGGTTTCACTGGGATGTCGTTACTGATGAGTGGGATCGAGTCCAATCCGGGCCCAATTCAGGTATTGTTTACATTGATTTGATCCTTTGAATTTTCCCGCTATCTAAACTTAATATAAAATATGAAAACTATATCATCAATTCTCCCTAAAATTTCAGGAACAATATAGCTCTCAGATGTCCGCCAAATGCCACCAAATCGCATCCTTGAAAAAATATTTCCGTGGGCGCATGACCCTGGACCCCCTAACATGGGTGTGCCTCGGTAAAAAATCCTTTCTGGTTAGGCCACTGTATTCATATGCGGGCCCTTCTTTTAAAAACACCACCACATATTTCGCCGTTTTAAAACAAAGTGAGAGGAAGTGCACATGTCCATATCCAGTAAAAACAAACAATATTTGTTGTGGGAAGTGTGCGCTGAGGTGAGGCATGCTCGAATTAATAATTACTTTTAATATCCATTGCTATATTAGACGAATTGAAATATAATGCTTTTTTTTATAAATAATATTAAACTATGTCATATATCATTATTAAAGAAAACAAAAAACAAACCACGTCTTACCTATCAAAAGCATCAGTGTAACTACTATTCGTTCATAAATAGAAAAGTGAAAACATTTTTCGAAATCCACAGATAAACAGTTTTGAACTGCAGTGGTTATAACAAACGTAAGACAAATATAATTCTTGCCGGCCATAGCTTTGCTTTTTCCTATCCTGAAGTATCAACTAACACCTACAATTTAATCATTCTAGAGATAGAAGCAAAATAGTCGAAACCTTATCTGCAAACCGGAACTTAAAGATTGACGGTAATTTTATCATTTGTAACTTAATGACGCATGAATTCTCTTTAAAAACATATTATGATGTGAGGGTTAAAAGGGACACACAACATTTATTTAGTATTTATTGATTTTTTTTTAAACTCTTAGGGTCCTGTTAGTTCTTAATAACTTGCATTATAGCAAATGAGTATTAATAAAAATAGAATGGCATATTCAAAGGAAATACGTTTTGCATACAGCCCATTGTTGATTGTATTGCTACATCAGGGAGGTTTTGTGCACCCTAGAACCTGGTTTAACCCCCAGTGACCTAATTCATACTGACCGTCCCTATGCGGTACCCATATTGTCAACCCTTTTATGTTTCTTTTGTCACAAAATTTGATTCTGTATTTCCTTGTAACGGGGTTTTGTTTATAAATGCGTGTTTTTTGTTGACTGTGTTCTGAACATTTCCTGTTCGGGTTTTATGCTACTTTGGTCACTCATGTGGTTTGGTTGTATCCTAGGTTGTATCCTAGATTGGTTTTATATTTTTACTGTAGCTGCTGTGGTTGTTCGTTACAATTCTGGAGCGGGTTGAAGTACAATTTTGGAGGTGTTTGTAATTAAATAGTTGTTTATATACTTGTTTACAACATTCACGGGTATCGTATGCTTATTTCTCTAGATATTGGTCTTATTTACACTGTCTTGTCAACAAGGTTGTGAACACAAACAACGAGTTAAGCTTACCAGTAAAAGTAGATATAAAAGTCAAATAGAAAATGTAGCATTCAAGCACCACAGTCAACCACAAACACACACATAAACGAACAATAATTACAAAAATGATTAATAGGCAAGATATGACTTCACAAACATAAATAGGGCTACCGCCTTGGAACGGTCAGTGGCAAAATAGGCCGAGGGGGTTTAAACCAGGTTTAGGGGACAGTGTAAATAAAGATATCCCCGCAAGGTTATCCTTAATTCCTGCTGACCTCATTAATAACCACTCCACAAATGATAAGCCTCCCGTGTCCCATACCTTACCGCCATACCACTGAGCCCACCCATCATTCCGTAAAAGATCACAAAGAACATATAAAAAAATACGACAGTAGAGGAAAGAAATCAATTCTATTAGCTTTGAAAACGTTTCGTCTGTTTTATGAATTGTTGAACCTCAAAGAAAATGGTTTGATTTTGTTCATCGATAATAATGTAATGGTTGCGGGAAGGGGCAGTTGTGGCTTCTGGTAATGACTCTACCTTGTATGCGGTAAGGGGTCGATGGAATGTCGATACGCGAGTGGACTATTCTTTATGGTATGATGACCTACGTTTTCGCCCTGCGTTCCTGAAGGGTCTCCCACTGGAGGTTCTACAGGAGAGACAGGAGAGACGGACAGGAGAAACGGACGCTCTGGAGCTTGTCATAATATTGTATGAGAAAGCGTGCCTCGATTTTGCAGATATTTTTGTCGGAGATACCTATATGGCTAAGGCATACTCGAGAAAAGGCGTAACATATGTGCTGTACTACTGGGGTTTTGCTTCCTTGGGGCATTTGCTAATGTTGCGTTGTATGAAGCCTAGAGTGGAGTTCGTTTTCTAATACACTCAGTCAACACGGGTATTCCATGACAGGTCCTTGGAGATGTTGACGACGCCAATGTTTTTCGCACTCTTTACATACTGCAGGGTTTTGCTATGGATGGTGTAAAAGGCTTCTATACTAATACTGTGGTTTGTTACTCTCAGGACTTCACACTTTTCTGGGTTAAACTGCATCTAACAGGCGCTAAATGTATATTTAATAACAATTGTCTTGCACCTTCCTGCATTTTACTACAAACAAATCAAAATACAAATAATTACATACAAACAAATATAAAAATATGAGAGAGAGAGAGAGAGTTATTAAAGACGTTATCCTCAATTAAAATGCAAATCACAAGGAGTATCTTTAATAAACTTATGAACGCTTTCAAAAATTAAAATATAATCTATATCAGCCAAGAAGCGTCTTCAACAAATATATTAAAAAGTATGTTTAATATGCTACTGCAAATCGAATGGCACAGGGCGACATTAGGCCTGTCCTTTCGGAAAAAAGGTTTAAACACCACCGAACACACCAAAGATTACGCCTTTAAAGTTACATTATTTCATTATCGATAGAATGCGCATTGGCTCAAACAGGTGGGCAAATATAGACTTTAAACGTTGCAATCTCTTAACATTAAACACAATACTGAAATGGCTTGACTTTTTCAAGCGAAACTTCAAAATTTATCAATTTCGTGTAACAAATATGTATACTTTGATTAAAAGGTCTACTACGTGACATAGTTGCCCTTTCTGAAATTAGTGATAGCCTTTTTTTTGTACAAAACACGTTGAGATATATCTGGAATATTATGTGGAATTAGATGTATATAATAGTGTAGAATAGGCAATTTTTTTGATTTAATGCTTTTCTTTTTCATTTCAGTATACATTGCACACGATATAGTTAAATATTATAAACGATATGCTGGTGAGAATAATGGCCGTTAAAACAAAGCAACAAGACATACCAAGAAAGGACAGAAAAGTGGAAATGTCTAGAAAGCGTCGAAAGACATCAGACAGTCAGATACCAATGTTAGAGTTTGTTTCTATTATATATGTTTGAACTAATTTGAAACGTAAACACCCATTATCGCTATTACGGTCATAACGTATTATAACCACATTTAACGGGTATAAATGAATTGAAACTGGTACGTGTGAAAAGTGTTGCACTGGAAAATATGTTAACCATCTTCTTTGTCAAACAACACTTTTAAATGGGTACATGTCATACATGATTAAACTATAAAACGCTGTTGAGATTGGTGCAAGTATTCCTCATTCTGGCTTGTAATCGTTGACTAAATAAGTAGTATTATGACACATTTGAACACGAACATCAAACTTAAGTATTATCTTGAATATTGAGATAGTTTCTAAGTTTTAAAATTTTATTTGCAAGTATTGAAGTATTGACTTTCAAAACAGTTTATAGGCAAAGAATTGGTTTCCCATTGAGTCTCTTGTCGAAGATTTGTTTTTGGATTACTATGAAATAGGGTTCATGTTGAGTCTTTCATCAGACAGTCAGGCAGATGTCGTCAAACCTTTAATAACACCTCACTGCGTGTCGATGATATATTGACCATTGACCATTGCCAACTCTTTATTGTCTACTGTTGTTAATAATATCACATAGCCTAAATTACTTCAGCTAAACAAAGCTAATAGTTTCGATAGTGTCGTTGTTTTCTCGATTTTACATCTATCGAACAAATGTGTAAAACTAATAAGCAAAGTTGATGATTGCAATATTGACATCGTTAATCCGAACTTAGTTTTAGTTTAAACTTATTTGTTTTACATCGATTGTAACAAAAGCTCTATGAACTTATTTTGAATCACTCTCGATGTCTTCCTGGGTAGAACCAGTACTAAGCAATGCAGATAAAGTGTCTTGCTCAGGGACACAACGCATATGGCAATGACGGGAATCAAACCCACGACTTTTGGATCATGGGTCCAACGCTTTACCACTAGACCACAGCGCTCCACATTGTTCCGAACTTAGGCGTGGATGTTCCAGAGCAACATAGTATGGGATATTTATAGAAGCGTTTACGTGTTTCTAAGGCGTGTAGTAGAGTTGAGAACAAGACAATGACTATATCAACCTGACTTATACGGTCACGTAATTTACAAACGTGTTTGGTCCTATGTAATGATAAATTTCTTAATCTTAATGAAATTTGAAATGTATTTAAATAGGTTATGACCATATCAATTTGCAAGGCTTAGTGATTGGGCCATTATCAGTGTGTCTTTATGCTTTCATCCTTAATTGCGAGACAGATTGAGGATCCTATGATGTCCATGCCTCATCCATACTTGATTTGAAGTTGAAGCAAATAATTATTATGTGACATTAAAACATTAGTTTCATTAGGGAAATAATTGTTCCTGTCACACCTAGGCTATGCTGCGAAATGCGTCTACACATTTTATACCGCTGAACGCACATATTTCTATAAAATACCAGGGGAATTACCGTATGTTTTACTTTATGACATGTTTCACCATACATGACCGATAATATACTTGAATCAGGACAACAAGCCTCTTCGATATCTGAAAAAAACAACGAAATCGCACTGTTGCTAAGGCAAGAAGTGCTCAGTTTAAATAAAATATCTTCAAACATGATAGAAAAAAGCAAAACAACTTCACCGACACTATAAAGGAATGTATTCACTCATACGTACGAACCATCAGCATATGATACGTATGCAAGAAAATAAGAACGATGCAGTTGGATCTTGGACAGTGAAATTGAACAATAAAATAACCCGCCAAAACCCGGCAAATTTACACTACAAAACTGTTTATCAAAACTCTATCCAGGTGTTCAGGTCATATAATAATGTATGTGCGCCGATTAAAGGTAAAGTATAGGATGTTTCCTTGGTTCTTAAAATACCCGTGTTTGAATATGCATAAAATGAATTATGAGCTGTCAACTCTTAATTTAACGCCCGGTTGTGAGGTTTTATTTACACATCACCCGCGTCAGTAGCATTGGCCTTGTTTGCGTTATAGCTATTTAAATCATTGTATGTGGCACCTATGAAGTTAAGACACGACAAAACAACGTCAGATTTATTAATGTGTTTATTTATATGCAAAACGAATAATTCATACATAAAATATCATCACCATCTAGACAACGATAAAACAGTTTCAGTGTCCTTCTTTATCACAAAAGTACTATAGATATATGAGTGCATATACCTGTGATATTATCATTTATTATCTATTTAAGGAAGGAGAAGATATTAAAATACTTTAAAAATATATAAACTTTATTTGCATTGTATATGGGGTGTTTTATTGTACCTGATTAAAACACAGTCATATACGACTGTACAACGTGTGACAATGCATTGACAAACTGTTGAAAGCACGATAAGTAAATTTCCATGATCAAATGAAGTGACTTTCCTAGGGATTTGTGAGCAACGAAGTTTTATTTTTACGATAAAGTTATATAGGTTTTCAGAACATGCAAAACATAACGATTGTTTAAACTGAACACAGTGAATAGCTGAAATAATGAAACAAACGATAGAAAAACATCCCCGCTTATCTTTAAGTGGGTGAGACGTAACCGTTTGTCAACAAATAGTGCGACCAGATTTAATGTTAAACTCTGTCTGCCTCAGATTTGCACGTAAGTAAAAAAATGTCGCGAGCTCTGACGTCATCAAGAGTTCAATAATCACTAAGACGACTGTGCTCCAATTACCCTACCGTAGTTTTGTACTATTAAATTGGAATGAAATGGAGTTAATGACCCGATAATTGAATTGGGGTTTTAAGGCGCACCAACACATGAAAAGGTTATATGTCTACTAACAGGCATGAACATGCCAGGCTAATCTTCCATGTACATCGAGATAAAATATGGAAAATGGGCCTAGAACCTTCTCACCCTGAACTGCAGAGTTGCTGCAAATTCTATCGTAGAAACTCCATTTACGCTGGAGCCACGTTATTGTTTTTCTGCCAATGCTCTTTTGATGCGAGCGAGATAGCACCTGAAACAATGCAGGGATCATGATGAAGACCTTTAATGAACATGAACAAAACATGATAAAATGAACATGAATTTGGGGGGATTCTACCCCTCTGCCTACCCCTCCAAAGGGATCTGCAGTGGCCCTATTCTTTGCCCCGTGACCAAACGGGGCCCCCGGGAACCACACGGGGCGATAACACATATATTTTATATAATTTATTAACACATAATATTAAGTAATGTTGTGACAGCAACCTCAGAGGGAGAGGGGCAAACCCATTCGGAGCAGAGATCAAACTCCCCGCCGTGGTTACTTCCCCTTTCTGTTACAGTAACCACTGCCACCACACAAATTTATAGCTGAAATCCAGCTAAGTTTAATTTTTGGTTAAATATTTTTTAGATCGATATTTCAACTTGCTGTGTTCATAATGTAGGAAAATACAAAATCTGGTTAAAATAAATTATTTATAAAAAATAATTTTAAGCCAGTATATATTTCATATGCACACCGGCTACTTGTGAACAAACACGTATTCCGTTGAGAACATTTCAGAAGCTATGCGTAAACTTAATAAGAGATTACACCCAAGCCAAAACAGGTTGAATGTTTTCAACATCTTCTCGAAGGTGATGATGTTATTGCCAATTTGCCTGTTGGTTACGGCAAGAGTTTGCTGTACCAAGCATTAACTAGTGTATCGCCATTTTGTAATCACATGGCATCAGCTATCGTCACGTGATTTGTGAGATGGCAGGGATTATTGGCTACAATATCACTGCGCGGATGTTGGGCAGAGATGTGTAACTCCAATGCGCATGGCCTTAATATCGGTTGAGATACCGAGGCCGCTTAAGACTACTTAAAGCAGTTGTTATACGTTTTAAATACAATTTTTATTTAGTCTAAGCACATCTTTAATGATTGATGATTTGAAGTCATATTTGATTCACTTTGTTTAGCCCATAAAATTCAGCATAGTTTTTTAACAATATAAATTAGCTAAGTCTAAAGAAAACACGTGCAAAAAAGTTCTACTGTATAAAATGTCTCAACCCCACAATCTGCAGAAGGTGGCGCTTTATTATAGTGATTAGGACCACGGTTTAGTTACCCAGATATCTCTAACGTCCTATCCCAGCCAGGATTTAAATTTGGCTAATTATCGACATATTTAAAAAGTATTTCCCACCTTTTCATTCCTTAAACGTGGTCCTCACATACAATCATTGCACCACAAACCACGCACACAAAATAGTCCCCATTATACTGCCAACATTAACCAACAAACCTAATTACACAGATACACACAAACACATGTGTTCAAACGAACGCAACCCTCCGCCCGGCCCCGACCCCCGCCCATTAATTAAGCATTTTGGACAATTACACCATGTGGACTAGTCACGTAGTTTGTGAAGAATGTATCTTCATATTAAATAATATTTTGTCAGGTACAGAACCAATCAGTTACAAGCACTATGTAGCAAAACTGTTGGCATCCCAATAAGAACGAACTGTGCACCTCTTTTCGCTGTTTTTTTTTGTATCGTTATAAAAGAGATTTCATTTCGTGTCTTTTACCAGATACTTAGACAGGTGTCATTGCTGCATATATTACACCTATAGGTGCCTGAGTGCTACATTGAGTTCTCAGATCAATTTATTATGGGGTCTTTGTTTCTCAACTTATTCGTTTTTCTAGAGCTTGTAGTCGATATGTAACCTTTGCATAACTAAAAAGCTACGCCATCAGGATAATGTTACCAAAGTAAGCAGTTGTAAACGTCGGACAGAAATGTAACTTACACAGAACACAGGCAACCAAAAGTACGCATTCCAGGCAAATAATGGTTACAAGGACACATACCAGGAAAATAACGGTTACAAGGACACATACCAGGCAAATATCGGTTACAAGGATAAATAGAAGCAAAGTGGGCAACCCCAAACAAATAAAAGAAAAAAAAGAAGATTGAAACGGTCAGTGGCAAAAATGCCGCTTGGGGGTTTAAACCAGGTTGCCGGATGCAAACCTCACTCTTACTATATTGTCATCCCAATAGCACGGGACAGTGTCAAGAAAGAAATCCCTTTCAGCCAATATCCTCCAACAAACTAGACAGCATTAACAGGCAATATGAGTAAAACACAAAGATGATCATGTATATATGAATAAAAAGACAAATGCCTAGACGGCCGCAAAGCAAGTACTCAATTACTTGAAGGAGCCAGAACAGCAAGGGAACAATCCATAAGAGGGTACGACAAGACAATATTGAAGACAAACATCTACTAGTATCGTCCTTTTAGGTAGATAGGGTCCACAATCAGTCCGGTCATCGCAGATTCAAGTAGCGAACTGTAAATGGCTCAACCACTAAACATGCATGCTTTCAAACTAATTTAGAGGGAAAATAAAGCGAGATCGAAATATTGAATAGAGTATCAACCCTAAGTATATGCCTAAATGAAAAATAAAATGCGAAATAGTTTTACAAACAATCTCCAAGTATTTGGATAGTTTAGGGTAAAAATGAAATGAAATAAAATAGAGTTTGACATCTCGTTAACACATCATTTTAGGTTACATGCATAGTTGAAAAGCAACCGCGGAATTAGGGAGTACTTGTAAATTATTTGCACTCACCGATACATTGTCATTAGTGAAATCATCATGTGGCCCGCTTAGACATAAATTATACTCCGTTTACAACACGGATATCATTAAACAATGTATCTTCAATTAATACACGATAACCAGATTTTTGTTTGTTATATGTTGAAAAAAACAATAATACTAGAAAAACATGGATTCATTCGCGTTATTATGAAGTAGAAACATTTCTATTATAAAAACATTTATCACATACTTCCCTATAAATACGTTGTTTTTGAATATGTGATACGACATAGGCCTAGCTAGTCATATCCATCAGAATTTCGTTGCCGGGAAATAAAGCCGGGCTGCCGGGCAATAAAGCCGGGCTGCCGGGCAATAAAGCCGGGCAATAAAGCTTTATCACACGCTTGAAATATAGGGTGAAAAATGTCATATCACGGAAATAACCGAATGTTCATCTCTTCCTTTTACCGGAGTGATACGGAATAACCGATTAGTTAAGATTGTATACGATTTGTCTCGGATATTGTTTCATTAGTTACTTCCATCCTGTTTTCGCGGCAGATTATTGACTATAGAATCATTATCCGTGTTTAAAATAACCACTCATGAAAATTCACCTGACTAAAAAAATCAAATTCAATGGAATTCATTTTTAATAAGATTTAGGACAAAAATAAATGCTGTGTACCACTCACGCGACAGACATGAGCACATCAGAATGGACTAGATCTAAACATTTTTTCTTCCTGGAAAACAGCGTACTGAGTGAGTTGAAGTTGAAATTCAGACAAAACTCACGTATATGTAAAATGTGTATTTTCATATCACACCCTATATCAAGCCCTCGACCCATATCAGCCTCGAGCTAAAGCTTTCGAGCTGATATTTCGTCTCAGGCCTGATATAGGGTGTGATATGAAAGCTCGTGGGCTGATATGGGTCGAGGGCTTGATATAGGGTGTGATATGAAAATACCCATTTATTATTCTCTACATTCTTCAGTTTCACACATGCACGTTGTTTGCGACAGTCAAGTTGCCATATTACCAACGCAATAACAAAAAAATAGTTGGTGTCCTTCGCTTTTTCAACAAAATCTAAGGTTATAAACAATCTGTGTTTGCTTTTATGCGATATAAGCATTGTGCATTTACGTTAACGTGATGTTCTTAATGTCAGCATGGTGTCATATGACATAACTGAATTAATAATAATAACAAGAACACAACAACATCCATGGCAGTATAATATAAATAGGCAAAGAAAGGAGAGAAACCTCAGAACTTTAAGGAACATGTTCAGTCATGGATATCAAAATATTTTTCTGTTTTCTGTATTATTTTCATTTTGCATCAGGTAGGTGTTATTTTATATAAGTAAATTGTTTATTATAGTGACATGTGTACACGTATCAACATAATAGTCCAATATATAACGGATATTACACCCGATCCAATGGACCTATAAGTCATTTTGCAAACTTTTCATATAATTAACGTGATATACTAAAGATATATACAAAAGTATATTATTTACAAAATCTACGCTCCGGATATCATACTCATATCAATTAAAGTTATATATAAAATGCGAGAATATGAAACACAAGTATAATTATTATAAATGGCAGTAAGAATTAATGTCAAGTCTTCATCGTCTCGCTATGAGTCAACTGAGTTAATGATATGATATTTTATTTTATAGCATAATTATAATAACTTGGTATGAACTGCATTATATATATAAGTAAAGTATTTAATTTCCATACATGGTATTTCGACACATGACAATAGACTAACGCCTCTATAATTCATTGCTAAACGCTTGCCCGATGAATAGTCTTTCAGTATAGGACAAATAATTGATTTTCTCCATGGTGAAGGGATAATACTTGTATCAAAAACTAATTGAAATAATTGTTGTAATACTGTAATAACTTTAAGATATGTTAAGATTATAATTAAGGGCTATGCTAAAGATTTCATGTAATGGACTAACTAACAGTAAAAAAGAAAACAGTGATTTTGTAAATATTTTGTTTCAAAATGATATTGTCATTCTAACAGTGTCATGGACTGATAAAGACAGTGAACTACATTTTCCAGGATATACTTGCTTTAATTATTATCGTTAATTCAGACACAGGCGAGCTAAGAGAAACAGCGGTAGGATTGTTATTTATATTAAAGACACTTTAAACAATGGTATTTCTATTATTAAAGATGATTCGATACCATGTTATGGTTAAAGTTAGATAAGATTGTTTTTGGAAATGATGCAGATATTTACTTATGTGGTGTGTATCTATGGGGTAATGACTCATCTGCTTCGACCATTATTGATGCGGACCTATTTCTAGTATTACAAAATGATATTAACTACTATGAATCTTTAGGTCGTGTACTAGTCACAGGGGATTGTAATGCAAGGGTGTCTATTAAAAAAGATTATATTCTTTTCTATAGGATTGTCGATGAAATTGACGCAACTGATTATCTTCCAGATAACCCTTAAAAGCGATTCTCACAAGACAGTGTTTCAAACGCCCAAGGGGTTAACTTACTCGATTTATGTAAATCTACATCTATGCGATTAGATAACGGACGTTTAGGTTTTGATTGTGGTGTTGGTGCATTTAAATACGTGAATCGGAACGCATGTAGCGTTATTGATTATTTATTATTGAAAGAAATTGATTTTTCGCTTGTTAACAATTTTAAAATCGGCAATTTCACAGAATTCAGCGATCATGCACCTTTATCATTCACTGTAAATACTATGAATCGTACAGTTAATACTAATCCGTGTGAACGCGAATACATCTCATGTAAATGGAATGAGGCGAATACAGAATTATTTCGTAATAGGATAATTGGCAAGTTACCGGTATTCACATCAATTGTAAATGATATGAATATTCGTGATAAAGATAGTATTAATAACGTAGTGTCGAGTTTTACCAATTTAATGACAGAGGCTGGGGACCTCTTGTTTGTAAAACAGAGAACGGTTAAGAATGGGTTTCAGCCTGTAAACTCGAACTCAAACAAATGGTTTGATGATGAGTGTCGCCAGGCTAAGCAGTTGTACAAAGAGGCGTTATTTTTGTTTAATACGAATAAATCAAATTTAAATAGAACTTCGCTTTCTGATAAAAAAGCGAGCTATAAAGAAAAAAAGAAGTGCATATAAATATAGACAAATGAAAGAACTGGAACAGATGCGACATTCAAAACCACGCAATTATTGAAACTATTTACTAGAATAAAGCAAAACAATACCGATATCACCCTAGATGAGTTTCATAAATATTTTAAAGACTTATTTAAGGACATAAAAAACGCGGAAAATGACGAAGCTGAATCTTTTAATCATAACCATAATTTTGATGATAATTATCCTATTTTTAATGAATTAAACATGCCTATAACTATTCCGGAAATAGAGACAGCGATTAAATCGCTACGTAAGAATAAAGCCGCCGCCGGCGACAATATATTGAATGAATACTTTATATCAAACTGTGATATATTGGCGGGACATATAACTGATATTTTCAATGCGATTTTTGATTCTGGAGTTTTTTCCAGAAGAGTGGACGAAAGGATATATGATAGCATTACATAAAAAGGGAAATAAAAATATCGCAAATAATTACAGAGGCATAACCTTGGTCAGTAGTATGTGCAAACTGTTTTCAAGCATCTTAAATACACGTTTGGGCTTAGTAAAGGTAAATCTACAACAGATGCTGTGTTTATATTACATAATATCATTGAAAAAATAGTAAATGCTAAAGGTAGGCTTTATTGTGCATTTATAGACCTTAAAAAGGTTGTTGACTCTATTAATAGAAATGCACTCTGGTTAAAACTGTACAAATTAGGTATTAATCCGAAAATGCTTAGAATAATTCGATCGATGTATGATATTGTTAAACGTTGTATTAAGCACTGTGGATCATTTTCTGATTTTTTTGATATATCAGTCGAATTAAAGCAAGAGCAGATAATCTCGCCGATAATGTTTGCGCTTTTTCTAGAAGACCTAGAGTTATATTTATATACAAGTATTAAAAGCGGACTTTCATTTAATGATATATCTCTTATTCTTCTGCTTTTTGCCGATGACATGATTTTAATAGGCACAAGTATAGAAGACCTGCAAAGTAGTTTAAATAACTTAAATAACTATTGTGAAACATGGAGCCTAGAGGTAAATACAGATAAGACTAAAGTGGTGGTTTTTCGAAACAGAGGAACAACCAGAGCTACTGAAAATTGGTCTTATATCTCGAAGTGGTCGCTGACTTTAACTATTTAGGAGTTGTGTTCAACTATACAGGGTCGTTTACGCTTGACCAACAAACATTATGTGGTAAAGCGCCTAAAGCTATGAACCTTCTATCAATACATATAAAGAAATATGAGTTAAAACCGAAAACAGCTTTACAATTGTTTGATGCTTTTGTAGGTTCTATTCTTAATTACGGCAGTCAAGTGTGGTTTTTTACTAAATCCAAGGAAATTGAAAGAATTCACTTAAAGTATTGTAAACAAGTTCTTGGTGTAAAATTATCGACAAGTAATGCAGGCATATACGGGGAATTGGGCCGTTATCATCATTTAATACTGGCTAAGAGCGGTCAATACTGATAACGTTATTATAAAACACGTGTATGAAAGCGCAAAATCTGACTGTAAAAAGGGATTAAAAAATGGGTGTCAAAAGTCAAGTCATTACTAAAATAGTAGTGGTTTCATGTATGCATGGCTTGACCCAAGCTCATTAAATGCAATACATTTTGTACCGATATACAAACAACGACTAATAGATAATTATGTCCAAAACTGGTCAACCGACCTTGAAACGAATAGAGTGTTAACTCTGTACAAATCTGTTAAACACCATTTGAATATGATAATTATCTAGATGTATTGCATACCAGGCGATATCGCAGTGTTGTAACCAGATTACGCTTCTCCTCTCATAGTTTAAGGATCGAGACAGGGAGGTATTCTCGTGAAAGATTAGAAAGACATGAACGGATATGTCAAATATGTAACACTAATGATATAGAGGACGAGTTCCATTTTGTGTTAATATGTCCTGTTTATAATACAATCAGAAGTAAATATATAAAACGATATTATAGCCATAGGCCTAGTATGTTTAAATTCATTGCTCTCCTTCAGACAACAAACAAAAAAGATGTTATCAATTTTAGCATATACATCTCAGAAGCTTTCTCTTTAAGACGTACCATGATAAATAACTTATAATCTCGTTCATCCTCACTATAATACAATTGTTCTAATGTACCGTATTAGATATTAGATTTTGATTCCTATATATATATATATAAAAAAAAATCCATGTTATATCTCTTTTTTTTCTTCTTTTTTTCCATATTAATTCATAAATTAATGAACCTGTACTAATCTTGTTATTGTGGTCAAATTATATTTGTAAAAATGTATGTTTATATGATGAAAAACTATGTAATAGTTTAAGTCAATAATATTTCTTCTTCTTTCTTCTTCTTCTTCTATATAATTTTGAAAAAATGAATTTCTTATTTTTTATCCATTTGATATGCACGAAAGAGGGGAAACATAGATACAATGTAAACATGTTTTTTTATTTTTTACTTTTTATTTTTACTATTTTTTATATTATAATTTATAAAGAAAAAGAATGTAATTATACAACTTAACTATTTTAGAGACTTTCATGAGACGTAGAATCGTATCATATGCGGATAAATGCTCGCAATTTTATGGATTTATTATTTGTATGGGCCAAACAATACCATTTTGAAATTATGTATATATCTTTTTTTTTATATATTTTGGCATAACAAATAATAACAGTACTCCTAAATACGATCGCGTACCACCAGAGACATACTTCTTAAATCTTTGCATATCACTGATACTGTTCATTTATTGATTAGATTTGAGATAAATAATTGATGATTGTTTCCCCTTTTTATCAACCAGTTTTTAATTTTCTTCACTGTCCAGGGAAAACATGCGTTGGAGGCCCTCCAGTTCGAACACGATGCAGTGAAGCGTTCCCATGTAATGAAGAATATGCGTGCCTTAGAGGATGGTGTTGTGATACAATTCAACCGGTACATCAAACTCAGCCGATAGATCAAGGTCCACCGATAGATCAAGGACTACCGACAGATCAAGGTCCACTGATAGATCAAGGTCCACCTATAGATCCGATCCAACCGATAGATCAAGTTCCACCGATAGATCAAGGTCCACCAAAAGATCAAGGTGCACAGATAGATAAGAGCCAACCTTTTGATCAAGGAGGTCCACCAACAGATCAAGGGCCACCGATAGATCAGAGCCAACCGTTTCATCAAGGTCCACCAGCAGATCAAGGTCAACCGATAGATCAAGGTCCACCTATAGATCAAGGTCCACTGATACATAAGAGCCAACCGTTTGATCAAGGTCCACCGATAGATCAAGGTCCACCGATAGATCAAGGACTACCGACAGATCAAGGTCCTCTGATAGATCAAGGTCCACCTATAGATCCGATCCAACCGATAGATCAAGTTCCACCGATAGATCAAGGTCCACCAATAGATCAAGGTGCACAGATATATCAAAGCCAACCTTTTGATCAAGGAGGTCCACCAACAGATCAAGGGCCACCGATAGATCAGAGCCAACCGTTTCATCAAGGTCCACCAGCAGATCAAGGTCAACCGATAGATCAAGGTCCACCTATAGATCAAGGTCCACTGATACATCAGAGCCAACAAATTGATCAAGGTTCACCATTTGATCAAGGTCCGCCGATAGATAAAGGTTCACCGATAAATCAAGGTCCACCAGTAGATCAAGGTCCACAGATAGATCAGAGCCAACGGTTTGATAATGGTCCACCGATAGATCAAAGTGTACCGATAGATAAGAGCCAACCGTTTGATCAAGGTTCACCAACAGTTCAAGGTCCAAGGAAAGATCAAGGTCCGCTGATAGATAATTGTTCACAGATAGACCAAGGTCCACCAATAGACGAAGGTGCACAGATAGATCAAGATCCACAGATAGTTCAAGGTGCACCGAAAGATCAAGGTCGACAGATATATCAAGGTCCACCGATAGCTCAAGGTACACAGGTTGACCAAAGTCCACCGAAAGATCAAGGTCCGCCGATAGATCAAGGTCCACAGATAGATGAAGGTCGAACGATAGATCATGGTCCACCGATAGATCAAGGTCCGCCGATAGTTCAAGGTCCACAGATAGACCAAAGTCCACCGAAAGATCAAGGTACACCGAAAGATCGTGGTCCACAGATAGATGAAGGTCCACAGATAGACCAAGGTCCACCGAAAGATCAAGGTCGGCCGATAGATCAAGGTCCACAGATAGATGAAGGCCCACATATAGACCAAGGTCCACCGAAAGATCAAGGTCCGCCGAAAGATCAAGATCCGCAGATAGATGAAGGTCCACAGATAGATGACGGTCCACAGATAGACCAAGGTCATCCGAAAGATCAAGGTCGGCAGATAGATCAAGGTCCACAGATAGATGAAGGCCCACAGATAGACCAAGGTCCATCGAAAGAACAAGGTCCGCCGATAGATCAAGGTCCACATATAGATAAAGGTCCACAAATATACCAAAGTCAACCGAAAGATCAAGGTCCGCCGACAGATCAAGGTCCACAGATAGATGAAGGTCCACAGATAGACCAAGGTCCGCCGAAAGATCAAAGTCCGCCGATAGATCAAGGTCCGCAGATAGAAGAAGATCCACAGATAGACAGAGGTACAAAGATAAGTGAAGGTCGACCGATAGCGCAAGGTCCACATATAGATCAAGGTCCGCCGAAAGATCAAGGTCCACCGATAGATGAAGGTCCTCCGGTAGATCAGGGTTCAGTAATAGATCAAGGTTCACCGATAAATCAAAGTCCACATATAGCTCAAGGTCAGTTGATGGATCAGAGAAAACCGTTTGATCAAGGTCCAAAGATACACCAAGGTCCACCGAAAGATCTAGGTCTGCCGATAGACCAAGGTTCACCGATAGATCAAGGTCCACATTTAGATCAGATCCAACCGATAGATCAAGGTCCACCGATAGATCAAGGTCTACCAATAGATCAAGGTCTACCAATAGATCACGTAGCACAGATAGATCAAGGAGGATCAGCTTTAGATCAGATCCAACCGATAGATCAAGGTCCACCGATAGATCAAGGTCCACCAATATATCGAGGTCTACCAATTGATCAAGGTGCACATATAGATCAAGGTCCACCGATAGAACAGAGCCAACCGTTTCATCAAGGTCCACCAACAGATCAAGGTCCACCGAAAGATCAAGGTCGGCCGATAGAACAAGGTCCAACGATAGACCAAGGTCCACCGATAGACCATGGTCCACCGAAAGATCAAGGTCCGCCGATAGTTCAAGCCGCGCAGATAGACCAAGGTCCACCGAAAGATCAAGGTCCACCGATAGAGCAAGGTCTACAAATAGATCAAGGTCTACCAATATATCACGTAGCACATATAGATCAAGGTTCACCTTTATATCAGATCAAACCGATAGATCATAATCCACCGATAGATCAAGGTCCACCAATAGATCAAGGTCTACCAATATATCAAGGTGCACATATAGATCAAGGTCCACCGATAGATCAGAGCCAACCGTTTCATCAAGGTCCACCAACAGATCAAGGTCCACCGAAAGATCAAGGTCGGCCGATAGATCAAGGTCCAACAATAGACCAAGGTCCACCGAAAGATCAAGGTCGGCCGATAGATCAAGGTCCACAGATAGATGAAGGCCCACAGATAGACCAAGGTCCACCGAAAGATCAAGGTCCACCGAAAGATCAAGATCCGCAGATAGATGAAGATCCACAGATAGATGACGGTCCACAGATAGACAAAGGTCATCCGAAAGATCAAGGTCGGCAGATAGATCAAGGTCCACAGATAGATGAAGGCCCACAGATAGACCAAGGTCCATCGAAAGAACAAGGTCCGCCGATAGATCAAGGTCCACATATAGATAAAGGTCCACAAATAGACCAAAGTCAACCGAAAGATCAAGGTCCGCAGATAGATCAAGGTCCACAGATAGATGAAGGTCCACAGATAGACCAAGGTCCACCGAAAGATCAAGGTCCGCCGATAGATCAAGGTCCGCAGATAGAAGAAGATCCACAGCTAGACAGAGGTACAAAGATAAGTGAAGGTCGACCGATAGCGCAAGGTCCACATATAGATCAAGGTCCGCCGAAAGATCAAGGTCCACCGATAGATGAAGGTCCTCCGGTAGATCAGGGTTCAGTAATAGATCAAGGTTCACCGATAAATCAAAGTCCACATATAGCTCAAGGTCAGTTGATTGATCAGAGAAAACCGTTTGATCAAGGTCCACAGATACACCAAGGTCCACCGAAAGATCTAGGTCTGCCGATAGACCAAGGTTCACCGATAGATCAAGGTCCACATTTAGATCAGATCCAACCGATAGATCAAGGTCCACCGATAGATCAAGGTCTACCAATAGATCACGTAGCACAGATAGATCAAGGAGGATCAGCTTTAGATCAGATCCAACCGATAGATCAAGGTCCACCGATAGATCAAGGTCCACCAATATATCGAGGTCTACCAATTGATCAAGGTGCACATATAGATCAAGGTCCACCGATAGAACAGAGCCAACCGTTTCATCAAGGTCAACCAACAGATCAAGGTCCACCGAAAGATCAAGGTCGGCCGATAGAACAAGGTCCAACGATAGACCAAGGTCCACCGATAGACCAAGGTCCACCGATAGACCATGGTCCACCGAAAGATCAAGGTCCGCCGATAGTTCAAGCCGCGCAGATAGACCAAGGTCCACCGAAAGATCAAGGTCCACCGATAGAGCAAGGTCTACAAATAGATCAAGGTCTACCAATATATCATGTAGCACATATAGATCAAGGTTCACCTTTATATCAGATCAAACCGATAGATCATAATCCACCGATAGATCAAGGTCCACCAATAGATCAAGGTCTACCAATGTATCAAGGTGCACATATAGATCAAGGTCCACCGATAGATCAGAGCCAACCGTTTCATCAAGGTCCACCAACAGATCAAGGTCCACCGAAAGATCAAGGTCGGCCGATAGATCAAGGTCCAACAATAGACCAAGGTCCACCGAAAGATCAAGGTCGGCCGATAGATCAAGGTCCACAGGTAGATGAAGGCCCACAGATAGACCAAGGTCCACCGAAAGATCAAGGTCCACCGAAAGATCAAGATCCGCAGATAGATGAAGATCCACAGATAGATGACGGTCCACAGATAGACAAAGGTCATCCGAAAGATCAAGGTCGGCAGATAGATCAAGGTCCACAGATAGATGAAGGCCCACAGATAGACCAAGGTCAATCGAAAGAACAAGGTCCGCCGATAGATCAAGGTCCACATATAGATAAAGGTCCACAAATAGACCAAAGTCAACCGAAAGATCAAGGTCCGCCGATAGATCAAGGTCCACAGATAGATGAAGGTCCACAGATAGACCAAGGTCCACCGAAAGATCAAGGTCCGCCGATAGATCAAGGTCCGCAGATAGAAGAAGATCCACAGCTAGACAGAGGTACAAAGATAAGTGAAGGTCGACCGATAGCGCAAGGTCCACATATAGATCAAGGTCCGCCGAAAGATCAAGGTCCACCGATAGATGAAGGTCCTCCGGTAGATCAGGGTTCAGTAATAGATCAAGGTTCACCGATAAATCAAAGTCCACATATAGCTCAAGGTCAGTTGATGGATCAGAGAAAACCGTTTGATCAAGGTCCACAGATAGACCAAGGTCCACCGAAAGATCTAGGTATGCCGTTAGACCAAGGTTCACCGATAGATCAAGGTCCACATTTAGATCAGATCCAACCGATAGATCAAGGTCCACCGATAGATCAAGGTCTACCAATAGATCAAGGTCTACCAATAGATCACGTAGCACAGATAGATCAAGGAGGATCACCTTTAGATCAGATCCAACCGATAGATCAAGGTCCACCGATAGATCAAGGTCCACCAATATATCGAGGTCTACCAATTGATCAAGGTGCACATATAGATCAAGGTCCACCGATAGAACAGAGCCAACCGTTTCATCAAGGTCCACCAACAGATCAAGGTCCACCGAAAGATCAAGGTCGGCCGATAGAACAAGGTCCAACGATAGACCAAGGTCCACCGATAGACCATGGTCCACCGAAAGATCAAGGTCCGCCGATAGTTCAAGCCGCGCAGATAGACCAAGGTCCACCGAAAGATCAAGGCCCACCGATAGAGCAAGGTCTACCAATAGATCAAGGACTACCAATATATCACGTAGCACATATAGATCAAGGTTCACCTTTATATCAGATCAAACCGATAGATCATAATCCACCGATAGATCAAGGTCCACCAATAGATCAAGGTCTACCAATATATCAAGGTGCACATATAGATCAAGGTCCACCGATAGATCAGAGCCAACCGTTTCATCAAGGTCCACCAACAGAGCAAGGTCCACCGAAAGATCAAGGTAGGCCGATAGATCAAGGTCCACTGATAGACCATGGTCCACCGAAAGATCAAGGTCCACAGGTAGATGAAGGTCGACCGATAGATCATGGTCCACCGAAAGATCAAGCTCCGCCGATAGATCAAGGTCCACAGATAGATGAAGGCCCACAGATAGACCAAAGTCCACATAAAGATCAAGGTCCGCCGATAGATCAAGGTCCACCGATAGATCAAGGTTCACTGATAGATCAAGGTCCACCGATAGATCAGAGCCAACCGTTTCATCACGGTCCACCAACAGATCAAGGTCCACCAAAAGATCAAGGTCGGCCGATAGATCAAGGTCAAACGATAGACCAAGGTCCACAGATAGACCATGGTCCGACGAAAGATCAAGGTCCGCCGATAGATCAAGGTCTACAGATAGATCAAGGTTCACTGATAGATCAAGGTCCACCGATAGATCAGAGCCAACCGTTTCATCACGGTCCACCAACAGATCAAGGTCCACCGAAAGATCAAGGTCGGTCGATAGATCAAGGTCCAACAATAGACCAAGGTCCACAGATAGACCACGGTCTACCGAAAGATCAAGGTCCACAGGTAGATGAAAGTCGACCGATAGATCATGGTCCACCGAAAGATCAAGGTCCGCCCATAGATCAAGGTCCACAGATAGACGAAGGACCACAGATAGATCAAAGTCCACCGAAAGATCAAGGTCCGCCGATAGATCAAGGTTCACCGATATATCAAGGTCCACCAATAGACCATGGTACACCAATAGATCAAGGTGCACATATAGAGCAAGGTCCACCGATAGATCAGAGCCAGCCGTTAAATCAAGGTCCACCAACAGATCAAGGTCCACCGAAAGATCAAGGTCGGCCGATAGATCAAGGTCAAACGATAGACGAAGGTCCACAGATAGACCATGGTCCACCGAAAGATCAAGGTCCGCCGATAGTTCAAGGTGCACAGATAGACCACGGTCAACTGAAAGATCAAGGTCCACAGATAGATCAAGGTCCACAGATAGACCAAGGTCGACCGATAGATGAAGGTCGACAAATAGCGCAAGGTCCACAGATAGACCATGGTCCACCGAAAGATCATGGTCCGCCCATAGATCAAGGTCCACAGATAGATGAAGGCCCACAGATAGACCAAAGTCCACCGAAAGATCAAGGTCCGCCGATCGATCAAGGTCCACCGATAGATCAAGGTTCACTGATAGTTCAAGGTCCGCCGATAGATCAGAGTCAACCGTTTCATCAAGGTCCACCAACAGATCAAGGTCCACTGAAAGATCAAGGTCGGCCGATAGATCAAGATCCAACAATAGACCAAGGTCCACAGATAGACCATGGTCTACCGAAAAATCAAGGTCCACAGGTAGATGAAGGTCGACCGATAGATCATGGTCCACCGAAAGATCAAGGTCCGCCCATAGATCAAGGTCCACAGATAGATGAAGGCCCACAGATAGACGACCAAAGTCCACCGAAAGATCAAGGTCCGCCGAAAGATCAAGGTCCACCGATAGATCAAGGTTCACCGATAGATCAAGGTCCACCGATAGATCAAGGTCCATCAATAGACCAAGGTACACCAATATATCAAGGTGCACATATAGAGCAAGGTCCACCGATAGATCAAAGCCAACCGTTAGATAAAGGTCAACCAACAGATCAAGGTCCACCGAAAGATCAAGGTCGGCCGATAGATCAAGGTCAAACTATAGACCAAGATCCACAGATAGACCATGGTCCACCGAAAGATCAAGGTCCGCCAATAGATCAAGGTCCGCCAATAGATCAAGGTTCACTGATAGATCAAGGTCCACCGATAGATCAGAGCCAACAGTTTCATCAAGGTCCACCAACAGATCAAGGTCCACCGAAAGATCAAGGTCGGCCGATAGATCAAGGTCGAACAATAGACCAAGGTCCGCAGATAGACCATGGTCTACCGAAAGATCAAGGTCCACAGGTAGATGAAGGTCGACCGATAGATCATGGTCATCCGAAAGATCAAGGTCCGCCCATAGATCAAGGTCCACAGATGGATGAAGACCCACAGATAGACCAAAGTCCACCGAAAGATCAAGGTCCGCCGACAGATCAAGGTTCACCGATAGATGAAGGTCCACCGATAGATCAAGGTCCACCAATAGACCATGGAAAACCAATAGATCAAGGTGCACATATAGAGCAAGGTCCACCGATAGATCAGAGCCAACCGTTAGATCAAGGTCCACCAACAGATCAAGGTCCAACGAAAGATCAAGGTCGGCCGATAGATCAAGGGCAAACGATAGACCAAGGTCCACAGAAAGACCATGGTCCACCGAAAGATCAAGGTCCGTCGATAGTTCAAAGTGCACAGATAGACCACGGTCCACCGAAATATCAAGGTCCACAGATAGATCAAGGTCCACAGATAGACCAAGGTCGACCGATAGATGAAGGTCGACAAATAGCGCAAGGTCCACAGATAGACCATGGTCCACCGCAAGATCATGGTCCACCCATAGATCAAGGTCCACAGATAGATGAAGGCCCTCAGATAGACCAAAGTCCACCGAAAGATCAAGGTCCGCCCATCGATCAAGGTCCACCGATAGATCAAGATTCACTGATAGTTCAAGGTCCACCGATAGATCAAAGTCAACTGTTTCATCAAGGTCCACCAACAGATCAAGGTCCAGCGAAAGATCAAGGTCGGCCGATAGATCAAGGTCCAACAATAGACCAAGGTCCACAGATAGACCATGGTCTACCGATAGATCAAGGTCCACAGGTATATGAAGGTCGACCGATAGATCATGGTCCACCGAAAGATCAAGGTCCGCCCATAGATCAAGTTCCACAGAGAGATGAAGGCCCACAGATACACGACCAAAGTCCACCGAAAGATCAAGGTCTGCAGAAAGATCAAGGTCCACCGATAGATCAAGGTTCACCGATAAATCAAGGTCCACCGATAGATCAAGGTCCACCAATAGACCAAGGAACACCAATATATCAAGGTGCACATATAGAGCAAGGTCCACCGATAGATCAGAGCCAACCGTTAGATAAAGGTCAACCAACAGATCAAGGTCCACCGAAAGATCAAGGTCGGCCGATAGATCAAGGTCAAACTATAGACCAAGATCCACAGATAGACCATGGTCCACCGAAAGATCAAGGTCCGCCGATAGTTCAAGGTCCACAGATAGATGAAGACCCACAGATAGACCAAAGTCCACCGATAGATCAAGGTCCGCCGATAGATCAAGGTCCACCAATAGATCAAGGTTCACTGATAGATCAAGGTCCACCGATAGATCAGAGCCAACCGTTTCATCAAGGTCCACCAACAGATCAAGGTCCACCGAAAGATCAAGGTCGGCCGATATATCAAGGTCCAACAATAGACCAAGGTCCACAGATAGACCATGGTCTACCGAAAGATCAAGGTCCACAGGTAGATGAAGGTCGACCGATAGATCATGGTCCACCGAAAGATCATGGTCCGCCCATAGATCAAGGTCCACAGATAGATGAAGTCCCACAGATAGACCAAAGTCCACCGAAAGATCAAGGTCCTCCGACAGATCAAGGTTCACCGATAGATCAAGGTCCACCGATAGATCAAGGTCCACCAATAGACCAAGGAAAACCAATAGATCAAGGTGCACATATAGAGCAAGGTCCACCGATAGATCAGAGCCAACCGTTAGATCAAGGTCCACCAACAGATCAAGGTCCACCTAAAGATCAAGGTCGGCCGATAGATCAAGGTCAAACGATAGACCAAGGTCCACAGATAGACCATGGTCCACCGAAAGATCAAGGTCCGTCGATAGTTCAAGGTGCACAGATAGACCACGGTCCACCGAAAGATCAAGGTCCACAGATAGATCAAGGTCCACAGATAGACCAAGGTCGATCGATAGATGAAGGTCGACAAATAGCGCAAGGTCCACAGATAGACCATGGTCCACCGAAAGATCATGGTCCGCCCATAGATCAAGGTCCACAGATAGATGAAGGCCCACATATAGACCAAAGTCCACCGAAAGATCAAGGTCCGCCGATAGATCAAGGTCCACCTAAAGATCAAGGTTCACTGATAGAGCAAGGTCCACCGATAGATCAGAGCCATCCGTTTCATCAAGGTCCACCAACAGATCAAGGTCCACCAAAAGATCAAGGTCGGCCGATAGATCAAGGTCCAACAATAGACCAAGGTCCACAGATAGACCATGGTCTACCTAAACATCAAGGTCAACAGGTAGATGAAAGTCGACCGATAGATCATGGTCCACCGAAATATCAAGAACCGCCCATAGATCAAGGTCCACAGATAGATGAAGGCCCACAGATAGACCAAAGTCCACCGAAAGATCAAGGTCCACCGATAAATCAAGGTTCACCGATAGATCAAAGTCCACCGATAGATCAAGGTCCACCAATAGACCAAGGAACACCAATAGAACAAGGTGCACATATAGAACAAGGTCCACCGATAGATCAGAGCCAACCGTTAGATCAAGGTCCACCAACAGATCAAGGTCCACCAAAAGATAAAGGTCGGCCGATAGATCAAGGTCCAAAGATAGACCAAGGTCCACAGATAGACCATGGTCCACCGAAAGATCAAGGTCCGCCGATAGTTCAAGGTGCACAGATAGACCACGGTCCACCGAAAGATCAAGGTCCACAGATAGATCAAGGTCCACAGAAAGACCAAGGTCCACCGATAGACGAAGGTCGACAAATAGCTCAAGGTCCACAGATAGACCATGGTCCACCGAAAGATCAAGGTCCGCCGATAGTTCAAGGTGCACAGATAGACCAAGGTCCACCGAAAGATCAAGGTCCACAGATAGATCAAGGTCCACCGAAAAATCAAAGTCCACGGATAGATCAAGGTCCACCGAAAGATCAAAGTTTCAAGATAGATCAAGGTCCACAGATAGACCAAGGTCGTCCGACAGATGAAGGTCGACCGATAGCGCAAGGTCCACAGATAGACCAAGGTCCACTGAAAGATCAAGGTCTGCCGATAGACCAAGGTCCAGAGATAAACCAAAGTCCTCCGAAAGAACAACGTCCACCGATAGATCAAGGTCCTCCGGTAGATCTGGGTCCACCGTTTGATCAAAGTCCAGATAAAGATCAAGGTCCACCGATAGATCAAGGTCCACCGATAGATCAAGGTCCACCGATAGATCAAGGTCCACTGATAGATCAAGGTCCACATATAGATCAGATCCAAACGATAGATCAAGGTCCACCGATAGATCAAGGTCCACCAATAGATCAAGTTCTACCAATTGATCAAGGTGCACAGATAGATCAAGGTCCACCGAAAGATCAAATCCAAACAATAGATCAGATCCAACCGATAGATAAAGGTCCACCAAAATATCAAGGTCTACCAATAGATGAAGGTGCACAGATAGATCAAGGTCCACCGATATATCAGATCCAATCGTTTGATCTAGGTCCACCAACAGATCAAGGTCCTCCAAAGGATCAAGGTCCGCCGATTGATCAACATCCAACGATAGACCAAGGTCCACCGATAGATCAGAGCCAACCGCTTGATCAAGGTCCACCAACAGATCAAGGTCCACCGAAAGATCAAGGCCCACCGTTTGATCAGGGTCAAACGATAGACCAAGGTCCACAGATACACCAAGGTCCACAGATAGACCAAGGTCCACCGATAGATGAAGGTCGACCGATTGTTCAAGGTCCGTCGATAGATCAAGGTCCGCCGATAGCTCATGGTCAACAGATAGACCAAAGTCCACCGAAAGATCAACGTCCGCCGATAGATAAAGGTCCACCGATAGACCAAGGTCCACCGATAGCTCAAGGTCCAGAGATAGACCAAAGTCCACCGAAAGATCGACGTCCACCAACAGATCAAGGTACATCGAAAGACCATGGTCCACCGATAAATCAAGGTCTGCCGATTGTTCAAGGTGCACAGATAAAACAAGGTCAACCTATAGATCAAGGTCCGCCGATAGATCAAGGTCCAGAGATAGATCAAGTTCTACAGATAGACCAAGGTCCACAGAAAGAAAAAGTTCTGACGATATACCAAGGTCCACCGATAGCTCAAGGTCAAGAGATAGACCAAAGTCCACCGAAAGATCAACGTCCAGCGATAGATCAAGGTCCACCGGTAGATCAGGGTCCAGTGATAGATCAAGGTCAACAAATAGATCAAGGTCCAGCGATATATCAGATCCAACGATTTGATCAAGGTCCACTGATAGATCAAGGTCCAACGATAGATCAAGGTCCACTGATAGATCAAGGTCCACTGATAGATCAAAGTCAACCGACAGATCAAAGTCCGCCAATACATCAAGGTACACTGATAGATCAGCCACAACTGTTTGATCAAGTTTCAACGATAGACCAAGGTTCACCAATAGATCAAGGTCCACCGGTAGATCAAACTAAACCGATAGATCAAACTAAACCGATAGATCAAACTAAACCGATAGATCAGAACCAACCATTGGATCAAGGTCTACTGATGGATCAAAGTAAACCGGTAGGTCAAAGTCAACGGACAGATCAAGGTCTGCCAATACATCAAGGTACACCGATAGATCAGCCACAACTGTTTGATCAAGGTTCAACGATAGACCAAGGTTCACCAATAGATCAAGGTCCACCGGTAGATCAAACTAAACCGATAGATCAAACAAAACCGATAGATCAGAACCAACCATTGTATCAAGGTCTACTGGTGGATCATAGTAAACCGGTAGGTCAACGTCAACAAGTTGGTCAACCGATAGTTGGATGTAAACTGTTATGTCAAAGTCTACATCTGAGTTTAAATCTACCAATCAAACAAATTGAGCGACCTGTGTGCCCACTTGGAATGACGCAGAGACACTTTTGTTTTAGAGTAAACAAATGTGAACGAGGCTATATGTGTATCAACGGCGTGTGCTGCAGATCCAACATAAACTTTTGTAAGTTTTTGAATTTTTTATTTATATTCATTATACAGGTCACCGACCAAACACGTACATGTTTTCAATACAACCATGTACATAATATGCATTCTCATGATTGGTTTATTACGTATATATATATTATTAGACAAATAAGTATGCCCCCACCACAGAATGGTGAGGGGGAATATAGCTTTAGCCATGTCCGCCATTCCGTCCTTGCGCCTGTCCCGAAAAGTTGTGTGTCTATCTCCTCTCACAGATTTCAACCGATTGCTTCGAAACTTTACAGGATGCTTGCCTATGATGTCAAGATGTGCATATCGTTTCGGCGTCAAAATCGACCCAGATTACCGGAGTTAAAGCCCTTTTTTGACAAATTATGCGTCAAAATATCTTGCGTGTCTATCTCCTCTCACAGTTTTCCTCTGTTTGTGTTCAAACTTTGCAGGATGCTTACCTATGGTATCAAAATTTTGTTATACCGATTCGGCTTACAATCGACCATATTACCAAAGTTGCGGCCCTTTTACCCTACAATTTTACGTTTTACACTGATTGTTTTCAGTGGGGGCATCCTTGTCCCATGGACACATTTCTAGTTAAGTTTATCATGATGACGATGAACTGTATTTCCTCCACTTGGGAAATTATCATACTACAATTATGGTGAGACATATCGGGTAATGCGTATATAAAACTTGGCAAAAGCGAACAAGCTGTTATATATACATACATGCTCACCCATACTCACACATCAGGGCTTTCATCCCAGCACGGGAGCGTCCGTGGCCGAATGTTTACAGTCTCTGACTTGAAATTACTTGCCCTTCACCGATGTGGGTTCGATAAGTAGACCAAACCCGGAAGCGCTAGATTTCTATAAATAGTTACTATTCAATCACAATTGTTGGACAATGCATCTTTAACATGCATAATATTTGTAATGAAAAGTTCAACTTTAAATGCGATGTAACATTTCATAATTGATCATGGATGTGTTTATACTTTGAGAGAGAACATATTTGAAAATGGAAGTTATTGATTTTTAAAATAGTTTTGCACAATCTGCGTTGATTATTTGCATAATTAAATTAAAGAAGCAGTAAATTTATAAATGTGAAGTTTCAATCAAATTCTGATTTGTACGTTTTTGAATTAGATCTGAGGGTAGGGCAATTTACCAGGATACTGAGTTTCAAGCATTATCGGTTATAAGCAATAACTACAATTTTTCAGCTGGACATGTATCACATGAAAGATGTGTTCACTTTTAAAACGGATCCTGAAGTTTCTAATTTCTTATTTTGGAAACAGAAACACATCTTTGAGAGAATTAGATATGGTTTTAGTCAATATCGACCATCCACATTCTTTACTTACTTGTTACTTGAATTTAACTTTGTTCTCGAGTACACAAAGAAAACAGTTCTGGAACGAGTCTAACTGTAAAATGATTGGATAGAAAGAACACGTTCTTATATACTAAAATGTTCACTGGTTCTTGAAAATCCATCAATCTGATTGGTTCGTTTGTGCTATTTATAGAAATCAGGGTCAAGTCTATTGATGGTCTATTTATAGAAAGTCTTAGCATGTCAAATCCTGTTTTCAAAGTGTTTAATGGAGTGTTTCCGGTCCTTTGTTCACGTTTTCTATTGCGGTCGGATGTCAATTCACCGTGTCAGTACCTTTTGTTCTAACATCCTGACAGTAATCCCCTCTGCGGCTTTTATACAAAAGGAATTCAGACATCCTGTCTCCATAATGCCCACAGGTTAAGTCTAATTGTCAATATATTTTATTCGAACATCCTGTTTCTAATCCCCTTTGAGGTTTGTGTACAAAAGGAACTCTGAAATCCTGTCTCTTAATAGTAACAGATTAAGTCTAAATGTCAATACCTTTTGTACTAGCATCCTGTCACTAATCCTCTCTGCGGTTGTTATACATATGGAACTCAGACATCCTTTCTCTCAATAGTAATGATTGAATAGAGGGATTAACCCATGACACTTATCCTATCGCGTTAGTACGCTAAAGAACTAAGTCAATATATTGACACTAATCCCCCACTACCCACGATAAATTCATATGCAAATGAGACGCGAGTGATATAACACGTTCTATTTTTAGAACACAAAATGGCGCCCGCACATGCGCAGTACGTGGGTCTAAACCGCCGCCTCTAGGTATGAAAGCACTAATTATTTTCCCCATAGACACCAATGTTAAAGTGTCACATATTAATGATTTGTTGTAAATTCAACTCAAGTATGGATAATGCAGCAGTGGAATGTTCATATAGAAAACTATTTTTCCACTTGAAAAATCACCAGAAAACGTGGGGTCACAAGACATGTAAGAAAGTTCTTGTTTGTTTACTAAACAGGTCAAGGGTACAGCTGTTTTTATTGATCGACTGTTTTCATTGCTCACATAGTGTAAGCATAGAGTCGAAATTTCGAAAATGTTCATCAGTGATCAAGTTAAACCTATTAATACGCTTCTTATACATATAACCACAAAATCGAATAGAAATGGGCAGTTTTCCCCTACTTATAATGCCCATTTCCATCGAAAAAGGACGGATTACTTTTTATTATAGGAACTACATTCGACTACACCTCGGAGGTTTACATATAGTTGGTGGTGGTAAACCTCTACTACTCACATCGAAACGCATTCATACACGTTATGTATATCCGTTCGAGCATCGACAGACTCACCCAAGCGTGCACACATATACATCGGCGTGTGTGACAGATACAACTGTATTCCATATTATACTTTGTATATTCCCTTCTGACCAGCCTTACAGGGAGTAAAGTCACATATTCCTTATTACTGAGAGTTTGAAAAAGGGTGAAATAATTATCAAAACTGGATGATAAACAAAGAAGGTATGATCATTTGAAGGTTCTGTTGAAAAGATATTAAAGTCGCCCTTTTGAGAGATATGACTTCATAGTTCAAAATGACCATATATGGCATATTTATAATATGCCAATTTACTGATTTATAGGGAAACAGCAACTGTATGAAAAATATGAATATCTAATAGTAATAATGCTTTATATGACCAGTAAATGGTTTTTCATTCATTTGAATTGATTTTATTTGCTTTATAAATGATATTTATCAATATGCCATATATCTTAATTTGAAACTATGACGTCATATGGCGGTTCCAATATCGGTTTTAGAACAACCTTCAAATGGTCATATATTTTTTGTTTATCACCCGATTTTGCTAATTCTTTCAATATTTTCCGAGATTTGAAGAACTGTCAATAATAAAGAGTGTTTGACTGTGCTGCTACATTCCCTTCAATATCACGTCATTATCATCAACATGTACTCAGTTTCAGTTTGATAGAAGCTCAAATACTTTTCTCTTGGTATGTCTAGATGCATTGCCCGCTGCTCTGAGAGAAGAGAATGCAGTGCAGTTCTAAACGAACATAGAGTTGAGTTGAATGCTCAAGCTTTTACAACATTTAAGTTCATTTTGGCTTCAAATGTCACAATTCATGTATATTGTCATGCCATACCTTTTCATGTCAGTGTTGCATATATGTGTCTCTCAGTGGGCTTAATCATTGACACAGACATCTAAGTTGTGTTTGTATCTTAGGAGATTTGAAATGCATGTTAACAGCTATACGGTAGTTGGTAGGCAAATTGTGGGAATATTTATATTTGTTTTAAGCGTATTCTGGGCAAGGAGAATCCTAAGAATATGAAATTCGTTGTCATGTCTAAGCACATTGATAGTAATAAATTGTTCAACTAAATGAACGCACGGATAAAGTGTCTGACATTACGTGTACCGCCTTAATTCCATTAAGCGATGGGAAGCAAAGTCCAGGCTCTATTGTGCCCATCGCGTCAGGTATACCCTGACGTGTTCGTTGGCGGACGGACTATAAACCTTAGAATTACACACACACACACAAGCGATGGGAAGCTTATATTAGCAGGATTTTATAACGGTATTTCGACAATAAAATACGTTTAAAACACTGTTTACTGGAAAAATGCGATAACCTGTTTAAAATTACCGATTAAATGTTTAAATTTTACAATATACAAACATTTTAAGCCGAAATTAAGGTTTTATTTCATACACCAGCCAACCCCGTTTTCCCTTCTTTGAGAAAGGGTTGGATGGGGTATAAAAGTTAATACTTGACCACGTAATGATTCTATGCTAAATGGACTAAGCATAATGAATGAGCCTAGAAACGAACATTTTTCCCAAGGAAATTCATTTTCCACAGAAATGTATGCTATCCTAGGTTAAATACGATGGTTAATTTAACTATAATAAGCCGATAACATTTAAAATCATTGGTGAATTAAATGTTTCTACATAAACAACACGGTCTTAACAATATAATTTAATTGATACCGATTTTTTAAAAACATATTTTTTTTTTAATGTTAGATTCTTCTAGACCATTACGTGGTCCGAGTATTAACTTTCATACCCCATCCAACCCCTTCTCCAAGAAGCGAAAACGAGGTTGGCTGGGGTATGAAATAAAACCTTAAAATCGGCATAAAAATTTGCATATTGGAGAATTAAAACATGTACTTTTAAACAGATTATCGCATTTTTTGCAGTAAAAATGTTTTTAAAAGTGTATTAAGGCTGGACCACTTAATGATTTTTAACACGAATTTGAATATATTTTTAAATGTTAGATTCTTCTAGAAAAAGCACGATATACCATATTTAAATCAGACATGGTCAGACAAAATTACATTAATTTGTATTTAATAAGAATAATCTGCACAATACACGCATTATTAACCAACTCAGAAAAAATAAAGCACTCCCATTATGCTGGCGATTATTATTTGCAGTTTAAAAGTCGGTACATGTCATTGTGTCGGGGTCTAGGCGTCCGATTTAAAATTGGCTTACAAGGTTTACCACCACTAATTACATGTAAACCTCCGAGGTGAATCGAACGTAGTTCCTATAATAAAAGGTAATCGCTCCATTTTTGATGGAAATGGGCATTCTAAGTAGGACAAAACTGCCCATTTCTGTTCGATTTTGTGGTTGTATGTATAAGAAGCGTATTAATAGGTTTAACTGGATAACTCATGAACATTTTCGAAATGTCGACCCTATGCTTACACTTTGTGAGCAACCTTCACTGAAAACAGCTGTACCTTTGACCTGTTTTGTAAACAAACAAGAACTTTCTTACATGTCCTGTGACCCCATCTTTTCTGGTGATATTTCATGTGGAAAATTAGTTTTCTCTATGAAAATTACACTGCTGCATTATCCATATTTGAGTTGAAGTTGCAGCAACTCATTAATGTTTCGCACTTTAACATTGGTGTCTATGGGGAAACTAATTAGTGGGTTCATACCTACAATTGACAAAACATGATAATTGTTTTCTATTCTAAAGAGCATAATGCACAAGCCTTACTTACAAGGAAACTCATTCTGCACGTTTTTTTGTGTGTTAATTTCACCATATTTTTTACTGTAAATAATGCAATCATTATTAGATGAGAAATGAGGTTTTATAACGACGTTGAGAAGTCGGTGCTAATCAGTACACTCCAAATCTGATCTGGGTTGTTATCTGATATTTAAATATATATTTTAAGGTTTCAGTAGCCGTTGCGATTCCCTAACTCACATATTAATATTTATATTTTAAGTACTTTTTAGACAACATGTCAAGATTAGCACCGGTCGCTCAATTATTGCTTTGTATGTACGTGTTTGGTAATAATAGTCTGAGAAAATGATGTGAGAAATTAAAGCAGTGATATTTTACTGTGATATATCTGTATAAATTGACTACTGGACCTAATGCTGCGGCTCTTTGTGAGTCAGATGACACGGCTATGGCAATCGGTTCAGAATTAACATTGTAAACAGGAATATGTATATTTATATTGTATAGTCTCATGTTATTCTAAAAAGAATGGCACACTTATATGTTATGAATTGTTGTATTGTAGATAATATTGTACTGTGACGAAGGTTAAATAAGCTATTAAATACTAACGTTAATATGTGCTATCTCAGGTTACTCACAAGGATTAATTAAAGCAGTTTAAGCCCGATTTTATAAAAATAAATAATATATTATATAAAATAGATATATTCCGAATTCTACTTATTGAGCAGAACACCACGGTGCTAATACCATATTATGATTTATTATAAATATTTTTTATAATGAATTGGAACTGGTTAACAATTTTATATTTCTCTAGAGACCCCTTATATACCTTATATATTCTTATATACCCCTCTTAAAACGATTCTTTATGATTAAAGTTTAGTTTAAACATTTTTCTTTTACATCGAAATGCGAAACAAGTTCTTTCGACTTATATTAATCACTCTTGGTAAATAACAGGGCCACGACCTTCCGATCTAGAGTACGAAGCTTTATCGCCTTTACCACGCACTCCACGTTTATTTAAAGTCTTCTTAATGCTTAAAGACAAAACACATAGCAACGCCTTATACATGCGTTATCCGCCCGCAGACATGTCATCGAAAGCAACGCTATTCCGCCCCGTGTTGGCAGTTGTTTTGTCTTTAGTACCTTATGACGTTCATAGCTCCTTTATCATTGTTTGTCTTTAGTACCTTATGACATTCATAGCTCCTTTATCATTGTTTGTCTTTAGGACCTTATGACATTCATAGCTCCTTTATCATTGTTTGTCTTTAGTACCTTATGACATTCATAACTCCTTTATCATTGTTTGTTTTTAGTACCTTATGACATTCATAGCTCATTTATCATTGTTTGTCTTTAGTACCTTATGGCATTCATAGCTCCTTTATCATTGTTTGTTTTTAGTACCTTATGACATTCATAGCTCCTTTATCATTGTTTGTCTTTAGTACCTTATGACGTTCAACGCTATTCCGCCCCGTGTTGGCAGTTGTTTTGTCTTTAGTACCTTATGACATTCATAGCTCATTTATCATTGTTTGTCTTTATTACCTTATGACATTCATAGCTCCTTTATCATTGTTTGTCTTTAGTACCTTATGACATTCATAGCTCCTTTATCATTGTTTGTCTTTAGTACCTAATGACATTCATAACTCCTTTATCATTGTTTGTCTTTAGTACCTTATGACATTCATAACTCCTTTATCATTGTTTGTCTTTAGTACCTTATGACATTCATAGCTCCTTTATCATTGTTTGTCTTTAGTACCTTATGACATTCATAACTCCTTTATCATTGTTTGTCTTTAGTACCTTATGACATTCATAACTCCTTTATCATTGTTTGTCTTTAGTAACTTTTGACGTTCAACGCTATTCCGCCCCGTGTTGGCAGTTGTTTTGTCTTTAGTACCTTATGACATGCATAGCTCATTTATCATTGTTTGTCTTTAGTACCTTATGACATTCATAACTCCTTTATCATTGTTTGTCTTTAGTACCTTATGACGTTCATAACTCCTTTATCATTGTTTGTCTTTAGTACCTTATGACGTTCAACGCTATTCCGCCACGTGTTGGCAGTTGTTTTGTCTTTAGTACCTTATGACATTCATAGCTCCTTTATCATTGTTTGTCTTTAGTACCTTATGACGTTCAACGCTATTTCGCCCCGTGTTGGCAGTTGTTTTGTCTTTAGTACCTTATGTCTTTCAGCTTGTTTATTTATTTAATTTTTTTTTCAAGGGGGGAATTTTGACACTGAGGTGGGGGAAAAAAGATACTTTTCAGGAATTCCGAATAACGGCCCCACAAACAGCCAAAAGACAGCCCTGGCTACAATCAACTAGACTTCATTGGCAACATTTCTGTAAAGTTTCATGAAATTCCATTCAGTAGTTTCAGAGGAGTAGTCGATCAAAAAAAACAACAAACAGACGGACGACGGACACTGCATAAGTACGGCATAAGCTCTGCTGATAGAGCTAAAAATTGGTCACAATATTTATAGCCACAATTATATCTAGGCAATGTTCCATAGCCATCCTAATTGTTCCAGAAAACTTGGAGTTATGGCCCCTGAATTAAACAAAAAAAATAAAAAATTGGAGACCGAGTGGTGCATATATTTTACAAACATAGTCTTCCAAATTAGCTGGTAGTCCGAATCCCGCAGTCAGTAAAATGTAAATTTTGCAATCTGAGATGCCTGTCGGGCATGTTAAAAA